>CM046833.1:3859262-4459262 GCA_025618425.1 Heliocidaris tuberculata
TTTATAAGGTCCAGTTTTCCTCCCGAAATCCCTGACAAGCAAAAAAAAGAAAAAGAAAAGGGTTATCATGCAGTAAGATGCCAGTTGCCCCCCCCCCCCTTGGTACGCTAGTGATTACACCCCTTCTACATTTTTTCCTATTTTTAAGGTATTGTTCTTTTGCCTATCATTCGATCATCTAATGGTGCCTCCTCAGTGGCTGCAGCATAGAGTTACATACACACTACCCGCATGTAACTGTAAGGGCTGAATGCCGCAGACGGTACAAATCTTTATTATACGGCCTTTAATTTGAATTATTATTATTAAGTATTTGGCGTCGACTGTGCCTGAGAAGGGAAAAGCGAACTGAATCACTGTAACCCTCGGGTCTCTCCTCCCGATATAACTGATTGGGATGTGCAGGTGTACCACTACACCAGGGTTTCCCCCCTACTCTTCATCGAATAGTAAGGTGGGTTTTTAGTGGCGTAGCGCGGGTTCAGGCATTTCGGGGGCACCAGTATTATGGCACGGGCACCGGTCTCCGTGGATGACGTGCAAATTAACATGGCTATTTGTTAGGGGGCGGTGTGGGAAGGGGTTCTTTTGACGTCCCCCCCCCCCTCCCCCTTCTTCGCTAGCCTCCTTTCTCTTTTGTTTTCCTTGTCGCCATTGGATTTCATTTTGTGAGGGGCACATGTTCCCCTGTGCTGCACCCCTTAAGCTCCATTTCCCGAAAGCAATACCAGGTGGCACGCAAAGATCAATAATTTTTCGTTAGGGAGATTCGTTTTCCCTCTCATTTCGAGCCATTTCCCAATATTACCCAGCTTACACAGTTACAGGCGAACAGGCGATTACAGCCTCCATAACAATACCCTTGATCTGTTGATAGGCGCTATTATGTTGAAAAAGGGTAGGTGTGAACTTCATAGATTAATTGCGACTGGTTCGAATTCAAAAGAACACGCGAAAGTGACATGATCTGACATGAATTCATATGAAAGTGAAAGTTTATCCTTTTCAGGACAAAAATTATTAGAGGGCTAAATTGGTCGCATTTTGTTCTTCAAATTGGCAACAAATAATATTTATCTTTTAGTGCTACATGGTTCTAATAAGGTGTAATGTCCTTGAAAACAATATACATGGTTAGGAATTTTGTTGAAAAGTCAGAGAATTGCGAATTTCGATTTAAAAAAAAACCCACTGATTTTGAACCTCTCAATGTGTTGTCAATTTAAGAATTTTAAAGCTTATTCTCGCTTTTAAAATTTCTGGCATCAAACGCAATATTATGGTAAAGCAACAAAAATGGACTTAGTGTGTGCAGAAATTCTTGCTCCTTCTTCTCAAACATCTGGTATATTTTTTAGAGATCTGAATCAAAAGTTATTGAGCCCGACCTTAAATTGAGGTCAATTGCCTCGAAAGGGTTAAAAGTGAAAAGAAAGATGCCATCATTTTCGATAGCATGAAACTAAGTGTATTGTCTTGTTACACCACCACCCCACCCGCCCCATGTTGATTTTGAACCACTACAGTAAATAGATAATCATATAGAAGAGGAAGAAACTTGCTCGGAACGCGAATGAAAGCCGGGGAAAAGAAGGCGAGATATTAAGAGATGACATAGAGATATTGCAAAGAAAAATCATCCAGTACATTACCGTAATAAAGTGAATGAGGATTAGGAAGTTTCAGTGACTCCACCCCCCCCCCCCTCCTTATCATGGACATGTAGATGGATTTTTGACACAGTGTGAATTCTGTGGGTACCTGTTAAAATTTCGTGTCACATTTGAACATAATGAACATAATATCAGTATTTAATTCAATTGAACATTTGCTTTACATCCCCCCCCTAAAAAAAGGTAACAGCAACAACAAACAAAACAAAACAAAAACAACAAAACAAAAAAGCAACAAACAAAAAACGGAGAGAGAGAGAGAGAAAGAAAAAAAAGCTGACTATAGGATAGTGATACGCTATGGAACGTATAAAAGCTACATACCGACTACAGGAGATAAAGCAGGAAGTCGGAACTGAGCATAAAAAAAATATGAAACTTATCAATCAGAATTGCTGTTTCGCCCACTTTTTAGCAGGGTGTCAATTACATAAAAAAACATGAAACTTTGCAACTTAAATCACAAATATTCGGAGAATTAGAATATAATATTATCATGATCATGTAATTATGAATAACCTTAACATGAATTTACAGTAACAGTTGTTATTATCATCATATCGCTGTAAATAATGCAAAACCCGTGGCCGTCAGCGTTTTTAAAAATCTGAATTTTTTAATGCTCTCTCGTTCAGCTCACTCGCAAATAAATAATCAAACCATTTAACACACAACTTCAAAGTAGGTTTTTTTTGTGTTTTTTTTCATCTCGAATCATTTTAAGATAGAAACAATGATATGTCCAGTAATATATCGAAAATTATCTTCGATAGTGCATTATTTAGAATGCATGTACTGTATAGTAATGTCTCAAAATTGTATTTTCCCGCCTTGTTTTCATCCTTTATAGGTGCCCCTTTTTAAAGTGTCTTTTTTTTAGGTGCCCCCACCCTTGAAAAACGCTCCGCCGCCCCTGCTGATTACTGTTCATATTTTTGAAATATATTTTTACAAATTAATGCTGAAGAGGTTTTTATTTTTTCACCGCAGTCTCCTTTCACCTTTGGATAAATTCTTCTTGGCATCCAAATTACTAGAAATTTACGCTTTCAAATTATTCATGAAATAACGCCAGCGTTTGATTATCATTTGTCTCTGTGGTATAGGGCATCGTTTCACGAAACCGTCATAAGTAAAAGTAAAAGTTCATAAGTAAAAGTTCGTCGCACAGTGGCGTATCTGTGCAAATTATTAAGATCGCATAATTCATGAGCACGTGTGTGGGCGTGTCTCCCAGACTGTTGATCAAACATGATGTGTTTGGATAATTATTATTTTTAAGTTAATGCATCATAATTTTATATTTGTTTTAAAAAAATATTGGGGGAAAGATAATACAGGCCATCCCACCATCTCAATTTTGGGGGGGGGGATATATATACCCCCATCCCCACCCCCACCCCCGGGATCGACACCCATGATCTTGGTGCCTTGTTTTGAAATTGTATGACTTTATTTCGTCTGGGAAATCCCTTTCTCGTGTCTGTTAATGGGTGACACGGCTTGTAACTAAATTATTGGTTCTGATTAAGACGTAACAACGTTATTTATTACTTGAGGTTTCAACCCGGTTTCCGACGTGATTAGAAAAGACAGTTTAAACCATAGATTTAAATTGATACTTGGAAGCTTTTTTCTTTCAAAGGGCAAACATGTAAGTGCCCACTCATCTGCCGAGAAAATGGGAAAAAGGGAAATGGATAGAACAGAGAGAGGATCATGGGAGGGAACGATAGATAGATGAGAGGAATTGGGAAGAAATTTGAGTTTTATCCTTTTAAATACGTGTATGCGTTCATGTGTTTATTTGTTTGTATGTTTTTTGGTTGGTTGGTTGGTTGTTTTGTTGTTATTATGCATATCACAAATCTGAATGCAGGATGAAAATGTACGGTGAAAAAAAAATGAGGTCCGTGACAGTAATGGATTGTTTATTTGTAAGGGAGTACCGATATCGGTGTCTAATCGACATGAGATATGTTTGTGATCTCGACTTTGTAAAAACTGCGCATAAAAGCATTATTAAAAAGAGGCTAATTCCTAATTCGAATCTGAAATAAGGATGGATTGACATATTCATATTCAGGGGCCGCGGGGCGTTTTTGAAGGGGGGGGGGGCTGATTTGATTTCACTCATTAATGACAATTTTCGAGCCTTTTTCCGAGGTTTTGTGAAACGTGTCTACTAACACCCCCCCCCCCCCCCCCCCTGTTCCGCGACAATGAGAAAGAGAGATGGGGATTGGTGCCGGAAGTGGTTGCCAAACAGTACGCCAGACAGTAATTAGATTTTGAGATGCTTCTTTATATAGCCTTCCAAGAATATTTGAGAGACAATCGAATAACTAGTCAAGATGTTTGTCACGTAACTTTTTATCTCTGCCCAGTTACTTACTTTATTCCATTTTACTTCTTTCTTTTTTCTTTTTTTTATAGGATGGTATATCTTGCCTCTGTATACTTAGCAGAAATATTATTATGATTAACCACGTATGAACGTCATATGTTACGTGATGATGATACCCGGTTTTATACGTGACGAGAATGGACAGTTCATGCTGGTAGCCCCAAGGCTCATTGGGTCAAAGATCACCACTTACTTGTCTGACAAGAAGGAGAGAGGGGATGAGGGGTAAAGGAGAGATAGAGAGAGTGCGTACTTGTTTGTGTGTGTGTGTGTGTCTCTCTCTCTCAGAGAGACAGAGCGAGAGAGACGTGTTTTTAGAGAGGGGTGGGGGAGAGACAGAGAGTAACAGAGAGAAGAAATCGAGAAGAGAAAAGTGGGAGATAGTGTCTAGTTCTGGACGTTTTTAATTATTTTGTCCTTAAAACCATGAAGCTACAACCCCGTGTGCGTGCACTCAACGTGGAACGGTGCGAAGTCCACTGCAGATTCACTCTCCCCACAAATTCACCTTCCCCGAAAAAAACTTGTGGGGAGAGTGAATCAGTTGACTTAATTCGCACCGTTCTACGTTGAGTGCACGCACAGGGGTTTTACGGACAAAATAATTAAAAACGTCCAGAACTAGACTAAGTGAGAGAGAGAGAGAGAGAGAGAGAGAGAGAGAAGAAAACAGCGAGTGAAATTAGAGAAATGGGTAGAGTAGAGAGGTGAGATGAAAGAGAGAGAGAGAGAGAAAGACACCGGGTGCATGTCTCACTCATGAGTTTTCGTTCAGCAACGTTCGCGGGATTCTAGGACGGAGATTAACAATTGCACATAAAATTGAAGAACCGGAACAGTAGTTTCGTCCTAGATTCAGAGCGAACGATGCATTTGCAATTTATCGTGCGCTCTTGATCTGCATGATCTAGCACGGTATTGCCGTTCCGGTTCTTTCATTTTCGACAAAGAATGCCTAGGCGTCCTTTGTCATGCGCAATTGTTAATCTCCGTCCTAGAATCCCGCGTACGTTGCGGATGCGAAAACTCCCTGTACATCATCCGCGTAAATCACTTTCTGAAGCCCCGTTTTAATAGACCGCGTCCGGACGGAGTCGGGACTAATGCCGGGTTAAAAAAGCGGGGCAGCAGGTGATAAAACCACGGGTGGTCCACCCCGGCGCGCCGTCTTAACAGACGTTCACTGAAAACCTAACCGGGTAGGTTCCCATAGTAACGTATAGAACTGCATGACTTCCTGTCGCGCGCGCGGGAGATTCAAAACGCGGGGAATGTGATATTTCACGAGAATCGAGTTCGAGTCATTGCGCAATGTCGAGCTGTCCGGTGAGAAACTACCCGAGAGCGGCTTAAAGGCGCGGCTGTCCGGAATTAGCAGGGGTAGAGTCGTGATTTTACCCTCGTTGGACCTAGTCAAATTTTGGCAAAATTATACCGGGTAGATTCCGGTCAACACCTCAGTAGGAGCGGCTTAACAGGAAGGGGTAAAGAAATCTAACCCGATATCAACCCGGTCGAGGCGTTTTAAAAAGTGTCTGTTAAGACGGGGCTTCAGAAGCACTTTAAACGGGGATTGCAGTAGAAGTAGATTTGATACCCTAAACAGGGAAACCCGGATCTTCTTCTTATCACCTCTGAGTTTATTCCCTTTTTCTTGATTTTTGCTGTTTTTGTTACCCTACACGCGTAGACAGAGGTTAGTGAATGGGAAAAGAGAGAGGAGATTCATAGGAGAAAATAGAGAAAGAGAAAAAGAAATAAGGGGTAAAAGACGGAAAAAGATGCTATAGATAGATAAGAGAGAGAGAGAGAGAGAGATAGATAAGTGAGAAAGAGGAGAGATTAAGATATCAACATTAACTGCAAAAAAAGAAGAAGATTGGTGCAGTTTAAAATCACCAACTAAATTTGCACAACGGTCGGCTCATTTTGCTGTGCTGCTCATTCAGTTCGAGGTTTTGAAACGTTTTGTCCCCCCCCCCCACCCCCTCTTTCTGATAATCGTGAATACGTACGGCCTCCAGGGGTTTATGTGCATGAATTTTCCTTCTATATTTATAGGAAGAAAAACATTTTTCTAGTATGTCCATTTGGCAGCTCATTGTAGTAATCTAACATCCTTTATCATTGTTTCCCTTCCCATGCACTCGAGGCACTTCAAGTCTCTTTTCTTTTTTTTTTCTGTATTATGTGTATTATATGCATGATATGAAATTCCTATTATCAGGATTGTATAGGTTTTGCTTTCCTTGGCAGTGTGTGTGTTTTATGTTGTGCCAATCTTGATATTCCAGTTTCGGGAGCCAAATATACTTATTCAGTCAATGTCGGATCCAGGCCAAGAAAAAAATGGGGAAAATGGTCGAAAATTTATAAATTTATTAAGCATGTTAGGTGTGCATTCGGGGCATATTTCTGAATATTTCTTTCTCATTTGTGCCGGAATTTTCATAAAAATTATTTTCATGTCTTCACTTTTCATATTCCCTTTCATTTATGCCAGGGGCCGATCCAGAATTTTGTATAGGGGGGGGGGGCACAAAAATGCAGGTTTGTCAACTTTTGGAAACTGCTTGGAGGGAGACCCGTATTTTTTTATTTTTTTTTTTGGGGGGGGTGGGTCTCGCCGGCTCTCGAAAAGTCGCTCAGTGTGGGGGGGGGGGGGGGGGTGGCGAGAGAAAAAAATTTTGCCAGCCCTCCGAAATTCGCTCGGGGGAGGGGGGTATGGGGGTCAGTTCCCCCCCCCCCCTAAATCCGCCTCTGATTTAGGCCAATCATATTCAGTCAATGTCCAGGCCGAGAAAGAATAGGAAACAATTCAAAAAAATAATCAACCTATTACGTGTAGGCTAGCCGGGGCATACAAACACATATTTGTGCACACCTTTTCTCTTTTGTGCCAGTATGGATTTTGCCATGGGTCACTTACCCTATGCCACCCCCCCCCCCCCCTCCCCGCCTAAGATCCGCTAATAACATAGTAAATATGCCTTATGTTCAGTTCTCATCTAAATATTTTACTATTACAAATTGGGATAAAAAGTTGAAAAGGGGGTAGGTGCTTGTATCGGTAGCAATGGCATATTGCTCTTCTTTTAAAATCTCATGGAGGTAGATCAATGCGAAACGTGAATTTATAACAACAAAATAAGAAGGCCTTTAACATAATAGCAGAATACTGTGTATATTTATCATCCATTTACATTCTGAATTTAATATAGTTCGGTTGATACTGTAAGTTAAACTCGACACCCCCCCCCCCCCACCCCCCATCCAGTAGCGTATCCAGGATTTTTTTTAAAGGGGGAGTTTTTTTTTAGTCCAAAATTCTCTGACAAGCAAAAAAAAAAAAAAAAAAAGTTATCAGCAATGCTAAAGGGGTGTGTTTGAACACCTGTCCCCCCCCCCCTCCTCGGTACGCACATGCCCCCATCCCTCCTTCTCGCTTTGGTGATGATTCACCGACGCTCCTGACCAATTTATGTTTTCTATAGATCTAGCGTCACGTAATTCAACCACGTAGGGCAAGGTTTTCAGGGGTTGAATCCCTTATGTGGTGAACGAGTGCAATTAGATACGGACAGAATTAGAACAGCGAAAGGTCCTGGTAAATCATTCTGAAAAAAAAAAACAATGTTAAAAATCCTATCAGCAGGCAGACCAACAAACAATGTTAATTTTTTTAAATGAACATTTTTGATCATATTAAGTGAGGGAATATTATAACTGTCCTCAAATATTAACATTTTTATATCTTCTTTTTCTACCAGATGAATAATTTTTCAAACATTTTTGTTGTAGTAATATAAATCACTCGTTTGATTTGTTTCAATTTACAGCCTGTTAATGAACTTTCGTCAAAAAGTTTTTAAAAGGGATTAGGTGTTACGTATCGGTAGCAGAAATATATTGCTAGTGAATACGGACAAAATGTTTGTTTGGTTTTGTTTTCTCTTAAGAAATATAGGAGGTTTGTTGTTTTTTTGTTTTTTTTGTAGTTGGCTTTTCCTTTGTTTTGTTTGTTTGTTGTTTGTTTGTTTTTTGCTCTTTTTTTTGTTTTTTTTTTTGGTCTGGTTTGTTTGTTTGTATGTTGACTGCTTTTGTTATATCTATATGCGCTTCTGACCGCCCATAGTAAATCGTTAGTTTAAATAATGGTGAATCCCCTGATTTTGTGCATTCTGACCAGTGTGTCCAGTATAGGGCATGTTCACCCTATTCATTATTAACACAGAAAATGTGAATATATAGTGCTAGAAATAATACTCCGATCAGAGTCATGACGAGTTTCAAATTTTCGACCTTTTATTTCAGATCATCTCCAGGAACTAAAACAGTTATTCCCTGCACTTTATGAACCCTATCATTCTGATTATTGTATTGTTCACCCAAGAAGTTGAATTTCAGTTAACCAGTAATTATACCTGCCTTGAACAAAAAAGTGCATGCGCCAGGTTTTTACATATGCTTCGAGAAATTTGTATTTTATCAGCAGACTCTCCGATGATGAAAATCAAACTTATATATATATACACCTGTCATAAGCCGGATATAACCAGCTGGGGGACGTCGCTTGCCCGAATATCAGTTTTCCAGTTTTTAAATTTTGCCAGCAAGAAGCGAGTGAGCAATAATTTGGACACTCTATTATAGTAAAAATTTGATTTGCTCATCGAAATACACGATAAGATCATATAGCCCTGCATGTACAAACAGCACAATTATAGACCATACTGTCCGAATAAGATTTCAAAATTCTCGGAGGGTACCTGCAGCTCCCTGCCCCCCCCCCTCCCCCCACCCCCACAGCTTATACTATCCTGTAATTATTTCACGCATCCCCGACCCCATGTATACAGAAATAAAGAAAGCTCTAGCACCGCCCCATAAAGTAAACAAATCAGTTTTTCTCTCAAATGAAATATTCATCTGATTTTAGTAATAACGTTCTCGTTCGCGAATGCATTCTTTGAATTATACCAGTAGGCCCTGCGGCAATGATCTTTGTCTGCTCTTCTACTTCTAACTGAACTTTCAAAAGTTCAGTTAGAAGTTGTTTAGTTTGTCCATTTTTTTTTTCTTTCTCCTCCCTGATTATTGTGAACTGACTGGAATTTAATCACACCTGAAATGATAGAGGCCTTTACAGGGTCAGATCCAGGATTTTGTAAGGTGGGGCATAATTCCGAAAAAAATATCCCATTTGTAAGTTGCCTGTTAGTTTGTTTCTAAACTTTAAAATGGAGCACGATTTGGTTAACTTTGTAGAGGCTTGATAAAATCTGAGCTGCCTGGCCCTACAAGCTATCAGTGTATGTACTATGGCATAAAAATGAAGCCCGGGAAAAAAATTACACTTCAAAATCACAATGTACTTCACAAAAGTAATACATGTACTTGTTTTATTTACACTTTTCTTCAACTGTTACTTGTTAATTCTCATAACCTTGTAAGACTTATATTGAATTACTCTCTGGAGCATATAACCAACACGCTTTGCTTTTACCTTAGACTCCTTCATATCCTCATTTCCAATTTTGTTAGTCATTATTTACAAGTAACGACAAGTAATCCAGAGTGATGCAATATATTTGTATGTACTTTTGTTTATTGAAAACACGCTGTATTATTCTTATCATTATTATTTCTTGTAAACAAAACTCACAATATGTATTTTTAAAAATGAAATGTGAAATGTGAATATGAGATAAAGCGAACCTGAACCTGATATAATAATTTTTTTTCCGTATTTCTTGATTTATTCTAAATCATTTATAATGCTATATTCACTAGCGTACCCAAGGGGGGGGGGGCAGGGGGGCAGAGTGCCCCCCCCCCCTGACAACTTTTGACAGAAATTTTTTTTGTTACTTTTTTTTTTTTGTTGCTTGTCAGAGAATCATGGAGCAAAACGTCTGATACCCCCCCCCCCCCCCCCCCCACTGAGCGACTTTCTGAGGGCTGGAGAAAAAAAAAATTGTCGCCACCCCCTACTGAGCGAGTTTTGGAGGGCTGGCGAGAAGAAAAAAATACGGGTCTCCCTCCAAGCAGAATTTGACAGTTGACAAATTTGCTCCCCCTGTAAAAAATCCTGGGTACGCCACTGGCTATATTAATGATTTGTTGTCCAGGAAGATGTAATGTAAGAAAAGCAAAAAACTTACTAGAACTCGCATTTTACAACACAAATATTAATATTTGGGGCCGTGTGTTTACACAGTTTTAGTCTGTGCTTGGAAAGACGAACGCAACTTCCTGGTATTTAATTCCTTGTCATCTTCTGCCGTATTAGTCTTCCACGATACTATATATTTTGAAATAAAGTGTTGGAATGGGGGTTTTGTGTGTGTGTGTGTGTGTGTTGTTGTTGTTGTTTTTTGTTGTTGTTTTGATTTGTTGTTGTTGTTGTTGTTGGGGTTTTTGGGGACTAATTTTCCGTCACTGCCGGAACTCGAGATTATTTTTAAGTTGACAATTGCAAGGAGAATGTACTTTGACCAGTAGCGTAGATACAAAGGCACGAGATCATATGGGGGGGGGGGGAGAAATATCGTTGGTGTCTCACCCTCCCACACCCCCCCCCCCTTCCCCCGTTACGCAGGTGACCCCTCCATATCTAGACCCATGCTTTGCCACTGACTTTGACAATAAGCACAAACACCCCCGAAGGTTTAATGAAATAAACAGGAAACTACACCGGAAGATGAATATTGTCTCTGTGATTCTTTGTGCAGATCGAATTGCCAGCTTTGCATGCTTCGGGGGCATATCCAGATCATTTTGAATATAGGATGGGGATGTCAGACAGTCAGTCCAAATTTACCAACACGCACCTAAAGTGTTCTTACATGGTAAAATATCGAGGCCGAATATGAAATTAAGACGGTCCTCATATTCTTTCTTAGCATGTTTGGGGGATGGTAGTTATATGGAAATTTCCAAAAGGACGACACGATCACAGTTTCAAAATAAAAACGATGAAGAAAACATAGCATTTTAAAGTGACAGTAAATTGAAGCTCCTAATGGCGCCATCTTTCAACAGGATTTGAAAAGTATCTGTGCCTCTAATTTTCCCATCATGCCCCATTCTAGTTTCTAGAAGCTTAGAATGTATCTGTGAGCAATTTTCCACATGTGCAACGTCAAAAATATTAGTTTGAAATATAAAATGTGCCTATTTTCCAAACAGCTGTTGGTCGGATTTCAAAATAAAATACAATTAATTTTCAAATTATGATCTCAATTTAGCAGTTACTGTAAGGTGGCGCTGTTCAAGTTTTGCCAGTTTAATGCCATTTTAAGGAATGGTACATGTTTCGAATTCATGCATACTCCATCGTCAGTCTAAGATTTTACAACAGAATCAACTTTATATATTACTATATATTATTATATCTAAACCATCATGATTGAATAAATATAGGGAAAGAAGAAAAAGAAGAAAGATACTCAATTTGTTTTCGTTTGAAAACATAGACTGATAATTCTGCCTTTTGGATGCAGGGCCCGTTGATTGGTATTTGTAGGTCCGCTAGATCTTAAAATATATTAATCAAGTGTACCTTGCACTGAGAGGCTCCAGTTCAAATTATGGATTCTCTGAGGTGACTGGCATAGCACTATTTTCGGCGCAGCCCCGAAGAAAATATGCCAGTCACCGAAGAATCCATAATTTCAATAGGTACTGCCTCGAAAAAGAGTGCATGGTATTTTTTTATTTATATCCTACAAGAGTAAGCCTAGATAGATTTTTTAAAATGTAAAAAATAAATGTAGAATCATAGTAGACAAACATACATGTACACTTAGAGGTTCGTCACGCACAAACGTTATCGCGATACATTGTCGAGATATCGATAGTTTCGAATGTCCAGAATAACAAAAAAGTGACGTCAAAATATCGGTATCGCGAAAAATATACGGATGTCTGACGTCACGTGATATCCATTTTTTCTTCATGGTGAAAGTATTTTATGTGATGTCTACATATAACTGTTTGATTATTCTTATCATTTTGTGTTGTTGTTCTCAGTAACGTTATATACAAGTATGTCCCTTTTACGTGTCCTTGTTTATATGTCCTGTTATTGCTTGGGTATCTGCAGCTGTGTATTCCTACAAATCATGAATGCTATGTTTATGTTTTCACTGTATCGGTTTATATACGTCATAAACCCAAATATGACTTTGTTCTGCATTCGATACATTTATGATATCCTCTTTTTATAACGTGCATGTGTACACTCACGATTACGTCATGGCTTCTATATATCTTGCATCATTTACCATGTTTACTATGCTAAAATGTTTAAAATCATTCACAATGAAATAACAGCTGCAGATCCCCTTCAAGGTTGCCAGAGTTGGCAGAATTCTGCTTTCTGGCAGAATTTTTACCGCTTTAGCATCTAGCATTATGCTAGCATAATTTGACAAAATCTAGCAAAATTTTAGCATAATTCTGGTGTGTTTTTTTTTTTTTGTTGCTTGTCAGAGAATTTTCGAGTAAAAATACACCCCCAAAATGCTGATAACCTTTTTTTTTTTTTGCTTGTCATAGAATTTTTGAGTAAAAATTCCCCCCCCCCCAAAAAAAATGCTGATAACCTTTTTTTGCTTGTCCGAGAAATGTTGAGTAAAATGTCCCCCCAAAAAGCAAAAATGCTGATAACCTTTTTTTTTTTTTTTTTTTTTTACTTTGTCAGAGCATTTTGATTTTGCAGAACAATGCATAATTTGTGTTTTGATTGATTTGTGGAAATAAAACTAAACTGAAGCTGAAACTAAAATACACTATGTATAATATGAATTATGAGAATTTGAAGATAAAGCAACTAAAGGGTGTAACATGTTAGGAGCAGGCGCGCCGGAAACAGTTTGGGATTGGGGGGGGGGGCAAACATTCAAGGGGGCTCACCTTTCAAGGGCTCATGTCTTCTCACCCCTAAAAAAACACATACGCTTTCCCACCCTCTCACAACAATACAGACGCACGTACACACCTTTCAGAATATTTCACTATTAAACACGTCTAATACAAAACCTCCACTACGTTAAAGTTAAAAGTTTGAATGCTTTATCTGTCTTCAGTGATCTCCATGAATACGAAAAATGAAATTTAATTCCTGTATACTCTTCTTTTATTTGAATGGAATAACATTTGCGATGTGATTCAATTCAGGTTTTATTTTTGTTTATTTTCTTTTTGGTTCCCCCTCCAATTTTACTCCTTTACTACTGATTTTTTTTTTTTTATGGGGGGGGGGGGGGGTTTGGGGGGCGAAAATGCATTTTGCCCCCCCCCCCCTTTTCGTTGGGGAGGGGCGACCGCCCCCCCCCCCCCCACTTCCGGCGCCTATGGTTAGGAGGTAAGTATGATGAAAGAATTCGCTCTTATGCATGAAGTAGCTGTCACACCTTGGCAATTTAGCCAGCGTATGCCGACGTATGAAAATTTTGGCGAATCACGCTGGCGTTCGTCGAATAAGTTATAGGTAAGTTTTGTATAAGTTAAGAGGACGCTAGAGCACGCTGGTATACGTAGTAGTACAGGGAGGTCGTCCAAAATGTTTGTGCCTGCACAAAAATTTTCGACGTATGCCAGCGTATGGCTCATGCGTCCCCATGAGTTGTAGGTAAGTTATGCGATCGGTGACACACGTTACTTGTAAGTTACTTATACTGTTATAAGTCGAAATACGTCGAGATAATGTCCAGCGTACCCAAAACTTATGAGTAACGAGCTTTGAACCTATGTGTAACTTATATCGAACTTATCTCCAAAGCATATTGACGTATGTAGACGTATTTGACGTGTTCCGGACGAAGTTTTTTTCTTCCCATTTTGGGCGTATACTCGTATATGTATTTATAACGATTTGGCGTATACATAACGTATTAGTAACTTAAATAGAACGTCTCGATAACTTATAGATAACTTATACCATTAAATGCTTAGTGTGTTGCAGGCGTTCACAACTTCTTTACGCCCAACGATGGTCTAACTTAAAGGTCAGGTAGAGTTTTGGTAAGCCCTCAAAAACTGTTCGTCAGACTTCTTCAATTTTTGTTGATAAATAGCAAGATACTAGCAATATTAAGACACTGTGAAGATTTCGCCTCCTAAAGTTTAATATTAAACAAATTAAGAGGCAAAAACTGATTTATGTGCTGGGACAGGCACGTAAAATCCCAACAAAGGCAGCATGTTCTATACACTGTGCGGGGAGCCGTCGGGGTGGAAGGGTCCTAGCATAATGGCAGTGATCGAGCATTCCTTACAGATATTTACACCGAAATTCACCAGAAATCATTGATGGAATACCAAATGATCTCTTACGGACATCCTTTGATACAATGAGAACAACATGAGACTATATTTAACATGTTTCTTTCCAATTTCCTTTTTTGCTACCAATACTGTACATGAGCTTTGAATGCATAGCGCGCGGCATGGCAGCGTATCGTCGACGATCATGTGTCGTAGCCTACAAAAAGGCTGCCGCTCAACGATTAAAGAGAATTGACTTCTATTAATTTATATGATTAAAGTACGTCTGTGAAAACAAAAATAACGAGAAAAAAATGTTGATGATAATAGTCAAGATTGACTGCAATTTAACACAAATCAATAATAACAACAACAACGATTCAAATCATAACCGCACTAGACATCGCAGTATCAACATCACCGTCATGCCGCAGAAAACTTCGAAGTACGCTGCCAATACGCCCTTATAAGGTAGCTGTAAGTTAGAAACACGTTCAGTAAGTTCTGTGGTCGTCCGGAACACGGCAAATACGCATCTACATACGTCAATGTCCTATGGAGATAAGTTCGATATAAGTTACACATAGGTTCAAAGCACGTTACTCATAGGCTGAAAATAGGTTTTGGGTACACTAGACATTATCTCGACGTATTTCGACTTATGAGTAACTTACAAGTAACGTGTGTGAACGTGTGTCATCGATCACGTAGCTTATACCTACAACTTTTACGCGGGACGCATGAGCCATACGCTGGCATACGCCGAAAATTTTTGTGCATGCACAAAGATTTTCGACGACCTCGCCGTACTACGACGTAACACCAGCGTGCTTCAGCGTGCTCTTAACTTATACAAAACTTACCCATAACTTATTCGATGAACGCCAGCGTATTCCCCAAATTTTTCATAATTATGTCTGCAAATGCAGGCTAAATCGCCAGCGGTAGTAATACTTCGATGTCTAGTGCGGTTATGATTTGAATCGTCGATAGGTTACGACACGTGATCGTCGGCGTACGCTGCCGCGCGCTGTTCATGAACTAGACTATCGTTGGGCGTAAGTTGTGAACAGGGGTGTCGATCCTTGTTCATGATTGGGAGAGGGGGGGGGGGGGGTGACCGGCGAGGGAGCGAAGCTACCGATCGGGTGTGGGAGGGTGTAGGGGGGGGGGGGTATCCACCCTCCCACACCACCTAAGGACTTTTTCAAAAATCTGTCTATAAAACTTGCATTTTTGAACATCCCAAAATGGTTTTTAAAGAACCCAACTGAAGCAAATACAACCATAGATCGATGGAAAGCTAAGTAGACGTAGAATACAAATACATGTGGGTAAACATCATTTTTCCTTTCGATAATCCACAAAAAGCAGAAAGAACACCTCACTGTCCGCCCCCTCCCGGTTACGTAATAACAAGGGTTCGCTCGGCCGATACACCTATGACGTCATCTCGTGTAGACAACTCTGTGGCTGGCGCACGTAGCGGCGCGTAAACAATGGACAGTGAATAACTTTTGTACAATAGCCAGTTACTTTTGTGGGCGGAGTTTGTCAAGTTTTGTGAAAGTTTTGATAGCTGTATAACACCCAGAAATACAAATCGAGAAAATGTCAACAACATATCTATAGTCTACATTAAAGTTATAACTTAGGTCCTAACAAGAGAAATGCAAACAGAAAATAATTATTGAAATCTAACAATTTGTTATCGAGTTATGCCATCATTGCCATATTGTGACAGGTTTTATTTACATGTCCCATTCCTGCCGCATAAGCAAATTAAGTCCTCCATCAAGATTTTGAACAGAAAATTGAAGAAAAAAATTGTGACTTTCTTAATCTGACAGATACTGCCTTGGGTTTTTTGAGAGTGAATGACATGAGAGAGGTTTTCGTGCCCAGAACTCAGAAGAAAAATTTTCATGGAGTCAGAGTTCATCCCGAAATCAATTATCATCTATAGCACTGCAGTTTGATTATTTTTATAACATTTCAGACTTCAGAGGCTCTCCTATAAATTTCAGGGATTCTGTGAAGCTAGAAGCAGTCTCAGCGGGAAATATCTCTGAAACCATACAATGTAGATCGTAGACTTATTTTTCGTTCTAGTCTAACTAAATTAACCTACAAAAAACTTGGTAGAATTCCATTATTATGAGTTTCCAAATCATTAATCAATAGTCAGTTAGTGTCTTTAAAGAAAACTAGGAATGTGTTGTAACCAAATTTTGCCAGGGTAAACCGCTGCCTTAGAACTAGAAATTACAGCTCGAGTGATCGAGAAAAATAAATGGAACTCGTCCGCAGCGCAGTCAAGAGGCACAGCTCCATACGCAGTAACGCTAGACCCTGCCCGAGCGAGACGCGGAGCAAGCCGTCTTATCGAGACATTCGTGCAGCTCAGCTCAGCTGAGCCTGCGCTGGGCCAAACACTCAAGACGCCTATAATGTGTGTTTTGGTTACAAAATAATAGCTGTAACTTCGGTTTTCATTTCTGTAACAATGTAAGATGCAATTGAATACTTTGAAACACCATATCTTCCATTGTAATGCATGAATGACTTCCAAATCAAGAAAAAAAAAACACCACGTGCATTTCGCATGCAGACTTGGATCAAAATGTTCGGGACGTCTACACGAAATGACGTCATAAATTTCGACCCCCCCGCAGGCCTGTGATTATACTCGACGGCTGCCCATTTCCAAGCCCTCCAATCCAAAGATTTGAGATGCTCTTACTCCTCCCGCAGGCAATGAAAGCTCATGAAGCTTGCATTTTTATATTCAGAGAATAAACAGCTTTCTGTAGATATTTAATTTGTCTATTCCATTTTTGGCTTCGGTTGGGGTCTTTAATGAAAAGAAGGAATGCACGGATCTACGCCAATGTTTTTTTTCGATATTTTCGCATTGAAATTATGGCATTTCTTATTTCCTTATTTCTCATCATTAAAGAATGTGAAAAGAGTGTGTTCGATATTTCAAGATCAAATATAAGGAGTTTGGATAATTATTAGTTTTAAGTCAATGTATCATAATTCTTATTTATTTTATCCAGAAATATTTGGGGGATGATAATACAGGCCATCCTACCCCCCCCCCCCCCCACCTCAAATTTTGGGGAGGATATATGAATCGCATATGATATATAAATCGTAATATGTGACAGCGCCATTAGGAGAAAATGGCCTAATGTGTTTACATTCTTTGCCATTTCGATTAGCAAATTTCGATTTAGCTTGGAATTTCTTCGTCGTGTGATCGGCAGAAGAGCGCGAATGGATGCGGGGATAACGAATTATTTACTTTTTTAAAAGCAGCTTTGCAAGATTGTTGACCGTTTTTGGACGTCAAGTCTAGACGTTGTCAAATTGTTAGCAGTTATCACTTCGGAATCAAAACTAAAAAGATTAAGAAAAAAGAAATCCTGTTTGCGCCTTTCTGCTGGGTACACTGCATTCATTTAACACTTTAGACACGATAAACTTTCATGAATTCTACTTTATATGTTTTTTTTTTCCTATCAGGTAGCATCGATATGCCTCATAGCTCCAAAGATGCACTACAAACGTCTCATATCTCCCACGATGCCCTGCAAACGTCTCACCCTGTATGCCATTATCTGCGCATGCATGCTCTGTCTCTTAGGGATCTCCTACCAATACGATGTGATCGGAGGGGCCTTTGGAACAGTGACAGGTGGAAACCCACAGGTCCATCTTGTGGGCCAGGACGTATACGGACGTCCTCTAGACCACAGAGACATATGGATGTTCATGCAGAAAGGACGTGACATTGAAGGACGAGGAGGTGGTGATGGTAGGCGTATGGTCAATAAGAAAGACAAAATCAACCTTCAAAGAGAAGTTTCTCCTGCACGCGTTGTCCTACAGAATGACAGTTCTTCTGGTGACGCTAGACACCAGGAGTTGAAAGACACAAAGCTTGTGATTCGCAGAGCGCAACCCAGACCAGAGTGCGTTAGACAAGTTCATATATGGGGAAACGAAGACAGACTGCACGGAATAGAACCCTGCCCGGGATTATCCTGTGGCATCAATTTGGTTATAGACACCAGTTATCAAACCTTGAAAACAAGCGATGCCGTCTTGCTCTTACATCGGACACAGTGGGATTGGTCCGAATTGATGAATCAACGACCTGAAGGCCAAAAGTGGATCTTTTACTCCCAGGAGAGTCCCGTTAATACTAAGGAAAGCATCGTTCCTCCTAAAGAATACTACCACGACGCTTACGATTATGTCATGTCATATCGCTTCAGGGAGTCGCAGCTTTATGCCAGGTTTGGTTACTACGACACCAGTAAGCCATCAGTTGGTTTGAATGATACAAGGAATTGGGCAAGTGGTCGGACACGACAGGTCGCCTGGCTGGCCTCCAACTGCAATTCCACATGGCTTCACTGGAACAGGACAGGGTTCGTCAAGGAACTATCGAGACTCCTGGATGTTGGCATGTTCGGCAGGTGCGGTGATCAAGAAGCCTGTCCTGCAGGTACGAAGGACTCTCAAACATGCAGTGGTGTCCTGGGACAATTCAAGTTTTACCTTGCGCTTGAGAACTGCGCTTGTCGGGATTACATTACTGAAAAGTTTTGGAACAACGCGTACCTACAGGATCTAGTTCCAATTGTCTTTGGACCTCCGCGTTCGGACTACGAGGCAATAGCGCCTCCGAATTCCTTTATCCACGTCCAGGATTTCGCGACACTGCAGGATCTTGCGAACTACGTGAACCTCCTAGACAAGAACGACCATCTTTACAACAAGTACTTTGAGTGGAAGAAACATGGATTTATAACCACGACCACCGAGTCATGGCTCTTTGAGCCGGAGCAGATGTGCCAGGTGGTCAACAGACTCTTGACAGATAAAAAAGCAGCAAGAGCTGGTACATTCCAACGTCCTGTCTCACCCGACTGGAAAAACTGGTGGACGAATTCCTGTGTCGACATTCCTCAATTTCCCATCAAGATGCACAGGTGATGAAAACAGCGGCAACCTTGCATCCAATGTGTGGTGTAGAGTCATGATCAAGGAGGGGACACTTAATTATGGTCAGTTTTTTTTTTTTTACACTAACCGAATTAGCAACTTCGACCCTGAATTCATCAATGAACCCAACCCTGATCCTAACTCTAAATGTTGGATCACCCTTACTATGTGAATGAAAGGGTGTTGGAGGTAGTAAGAGATGTCATCTTCTCTTTAAGTTTTGTTTTTCCATCTCCCTTTCTTCTTCTCTTTCTCTCTGTCCATCCTATCTGTATTTGTCGCCCTCGTAGCTGCACCACCACCTGAAATGGTAGGTATTGATATGTATTTGCAATATGGGGTGCGCTGACATATGTACTCCAGCGACTTTATTGCTCCGGGCTTCAATTCGTCAAAGATATTTGGGTTTTGGGGTTAGTGTTAGGGTTTAGGTTAGGTTTAGGGTGATTGTTGGATATAGTATATGGTCCTGGGTTGAGTTTTAGCATCAATGTATCTACGAATCCTATTAATGCAGTATATTGACCAGGGGTCAAGTGTCACAGGAGCATGTGCGGTACAACCATAATTTTGACCTCGACGTGAAATACATGTAGGTCCTGTACTTTTGTTGATATATTTATATTACTTTGCCTAAAGATAATTCTGAAGTACTCTGAAACTGAAAAAAAGGGAAGTATGTTTTATCACAGAAGTATTTAGTATTGCATTTGAAATTTTCATTTATACTGAATAATTTGTAGTCCGGTACTTTTTTCTGTATCGTATGAATTCAGGATCCATAGGCGGACATTATTAATCTGTTTTTACTCATATTGTTGGACAAAATTAATCGGAATAATATTCAGAAAGATTGTAAAACGGCATGTCCAAAGTCTTTGTATTTGGTGTCCCGTATACGTTATCTGGTATTGAGCAGTTACGAACGTGAATTGATTCCGAATATATCATTTTACTTCTTATTTGATTTTATCCTAAGTCCAGCAGGGATATTGATTATCATCATAAATACCCAAATTTAGATAATAAGACAGTTCGTAATTACAATTTGCGCATGTGCAGATAAAGGTCATTTGTACCGTGTACAATTAACCATGACGCGCGCACCAGTACGATTTTACAATCATGTTAGGTTACATTACATGTCCACCAAAACACATGCGCATGCGCATACAAAGTGGGGTCATTTCAGGGTCATTTGTACCATGTAGTAATTACGAACTGACTTATTATGGTCGATAACCCACGGAACAATACTTGTATAGCTTGGACTTGCCGATTTATGTACTATGTAGACATTTTACTTTACCAAGTTATGTGCAATTTAGACATGATAGTAACATTTCTATTATACAAAGATATACTGTCATGAGAGGGTCTGGTGGGGAAATATGGTCCCCGAGGTGACGTAAACCAGAACTATTTTTATGAGGGGCGCAGCCCCGAATGAAAATGGTCGTCTGCACGTCAGTACCATAGTTTAACCAGAGACTCGAATGTAGGCAGTACTTGGTTTATATCCGTCATCTTGAACTAAAGCCTAAAGATCTACTCATCTACTTACGATCATATCTGTACCAGGTAGGCCTATGGTAGACCGCATGCATACGTACGTACACAGTTTTGAAGAAGGGATGAATTTGCGCGGATATCAAATACGTAATGATGACATTATCACGCGCCGGTGCCTAAAAGCATTTATACGCGCAAATGAATGTCGTCACTATGTAGTACGCACTTTTCGTGGGTAATGTCATACGTTTTAAATAGTATCCGTGAATAGTATTACTATTCACAGATCGTGGCGTCAGATGTTACCCTCCATGGCAATTTGCTCATTTGCATGAGGCTAGTGGGAATTGTATTTTGTCACATGACGCGTGTTGGACACATCAATAGCGCAGATTCTTTTCATGACGGATATGATGAAAAATATATACATGTATCCTGTTGCGTTATTATGATTAAGGCCTAAGCATAAAAACAATGTATTAATGCATTGATATTCAATACCTTCAGATTTTTTTTTTTTTGCGTAGCATAAAAGCGACATGACTAATTATCATATTATGACGCAACAGAATGCATTAAAGAATATGGTGCTTTTGGTAAGAGATCGTCGCTATAAACCAAACTCTTTTAGAGTTCAACTTATTTCCATGATTTGCTGACATTCGCACCGAAGTATGAGTTTCTATTCGGTTGTTTTGTTTTGTTTTGTTTTGTTTTTGTTTGTTTTTTCGTTTTGCTTTCTATGCTTTGTTTGCTTGTTTATTTGTTTGTATGTATCTCTTTTCATTTTTTTTTTCTTTTTAGATTATAAAAGAAGCCCTGAGTTCTGGATATGACGAAAAATACATTCCCAAAGCATTTAACCAAATTAACACTGAATGTATAATAGGAATACTGCAGTTAAAGATAAAGTTGAGTTCTGGTCATGAGATTACATTGTGAAAGAAACTCTCTCAACGCAATAGACCGCTTCGGTAATGTATGCAAATTTTATAACTTTCAAACAAAGGTTGTTCTTGACAACCTGAAAGCTTGCCGGAGGCTTGCCGGACATAGCAACAAGTACTGTATGCAAACTGGATTCCAAGCATTGGGGCTCATTTATAAAAAGCAGGTTAATGGAATAGCTCGTCACTACGCGCTCAGAGAAGAAGTGTGCATAAATTTGTATACATTACAGAACCGGTCTATTGGGAAAGGGTGACCGTGTCTACATAAGAACTGGTGTATATAGTGTGAGGTTTTGTAACCATCAAAATGAAAGAAACTTATCCAATCTGAAAAGCACAAGCACTGCACACAGAAATGGGTATATGGGACTGCACACACATAATGGCATGAATGTTCGGCGCGAACACTTTAGCTATTTCTCATCATATATCGAATATGAATTATTTTTTCACCTTTCCCAGAACTCGACCTTCTCTTTAAGTGTGACTAGTCGGGCCTAGGCACACAGGAGGCAATCATAATTTCGATAGTGTCATAGTACAAGCGCTAATCGTTCCTGTGAAGGCAATAAACTTACACGCCGGGTATTGTATGCAATATTCATCATGCAATCACTCTTTCATGAAGCCCAAAAGACCGTACACTGCAAAAACCAGGGTGTTAATAGACCGCTTCGGTAATGTATGCAAATTTTATACATACCTTTCAAACAAAGGTTATTCTTGACAACC
This sequence comes from Heliocidaris tuberculata, assembly GCA_025618425.1. NCBI lineage: Eukaryota > Metazoa > Echinodermata > Echinoidea > Camarodonta > Echinometridae > Heliocidaris > Heliocidaris tuberculata. Next base: position 3,881,828 of record CM046833.1, read on the forward strand.
TGAAAGCTTGCCGGACATAGCAACAAATAATGTATGCAAACTGGATTCCAAGCATTGAGGCTCATTTATAAAAAGCAGGTTAATGAAATAGCTCGTCACTAGGTGCTCAGAGAATATATGTGCATAAATTTGTATACATTACAGAAGCGGTCTATTCAGCACCATCTCAGTATCTATTTTGGGCTACACATGGGCCGCGGAACGGGGGGAGCTGGGGGCTGAAGGCCCCCCCCCCCCCACCTTTTTTAGTAGACACGTGTCATAAAACCTCGGGGGGGGGGGGAATCGAAAATTGTCATTAATGAGTGAAATCAAATCACCCCCCTCCCCCCCCCCCTCCCAAACTTTAAAAATGCTCCGCGGCCCCTGCTACACCGGATAGTGTTAAAACAACACCAGTTTCGAATCAAACTGGAGTTATTTTAACACTAACTGGTGTTGTTTTTACACTTATCTGATGTAGCCCAATATCAAAGTGGTGCTGTTTTAACACTTTTCTGGCGTAGCCAGCCCAATATTGATACCGAGATGGTGTTGAATCAACACATTTTGCAGTATACTGCATGGGTTGCAAATGATACTTTTAATAACCTGATAACTGGCATACAAGGGTTAACTGGATTCAACTGGCTCAATTAGCGCAAGGACTGACGCCATCGAAATTACGCCTCATGTTAGCCAGGCTGTACATCGATGGTAGCAGAGAGACCATTGTGTGCATTATTATTTTACACAGGGTTAATGTCTTTCTAGGTCTCAACAGATCAGAATTCTCTGTCTGCTACATAAAAAATGACTCTTAGCCATTATTTATTTCTTCTTTTTCTTTCAAAATTAATTTTTATTTCTAGAGTTTATCGTCGCCTATTCATTATAGGTTTTGAAACCAAACGAACCAAATTGTTTGACCATGGACCAATGAGAACAAACTGTTTATTTCTAAAGTAAATATATTTTGTTTTTGTCAGCAATCGTGTAAGTACTTTAGATTTAACTATTATATATGCATGTACTATACTACCACTGAAATAGCGATACTATGTCACCAAATCTGATAAGTACTGAATGATGTAAAGCATTAACAGCATAACTGTGTTGGTATATATGACTTTGTGAATATTTATGACAATCATTAAGTATTGTTAGTAATATACGTAAATATTTTGTAAATAGTAGTAGCAACGTCGATCTGTTGTGTCCATAGTTCGTGAGTGACTTATACAGATAATAGATCATCTATACAAAGTGAATGGAAGGAGAAACCTATTATTACCTTGTGGCCATGTTCAATTTGGATTTGGGTGAGGAATTGTTAAAGCAATTTCGAAAGAACATAAATTTTAGGTGATCTTGAAAATGTAACAAGAATGACATTGGCACGATGATAAATCGCCGTACTTTCATGAGATTATAACTAGAAGAATAAGTAATTTTTAAAAAAATTGCCTATGAAACGAGAGGTCCTGTGTTCGATGCTCGATCGGTGCTTACATCCTTGGAAAAGGTGTATGACCTATGTGTGTCCCTCTCTACCCAGGTGTATTAAAATGGCTATCTTGTAATTCTGGAGTGATAATACTTGGCGGACCTTACGAAAGAACAGGATCAATACTGACGAAGCTGCATTGAGTAAATAAGATAAAGTTGATATTATCATTGGTATTATTAACATATTATCTAGCGGTGCATGTGTAATGGGGGGGGGGGGCGTTTCATCAAGTGTCTTGTCAGTGATTTTCACCGACAAATTTGCTCTCAGCCAATCAGATGCAAGGATTTCAGTAGCTTATAACAGTTATTGCAACTTGTCATTGATGACAATGACAAGTCTTATGAAACAGGGCCCTGGGGTGGAGTGGTGGTGATGGCGATGCTAATGGCGATCTTCGTTTACTTCTATCGTATTGACACTTGCTAAATGGCGACTACAATTCAAAGATAGAGGGTGTCTCAAAAGTTATTATTATTTGTGCTATTATTGAACAAGCTTGCAATATTCTTCCTTTTATTCATCTTTACTGTTTTATGAAAATTAGAATGTGGTGCTTATGTCTATTTTAAAGCAAACCTATCTTAGGAAGCTAATTAAAAAATAAAAGATAAAAAACATGCTGATTTAAATAAATCTAAGTGTTAAAGGGATATGATGAGTCATGATTAATCGTGTAAAGACATTAGCCCGTATTCTGAACTACGGTTTAACTTACACTCCAGTCTAAATTAAACCAGAGTTCAATTGAAACTGACTTAAACCGAAAATCCAGTATAGATTTATGTACAAAGTTAAACTACACTAGACTGGGGGTTTAAGTTAAACCGAAGTTCAGAATGTGATTTCCTAAAACTCCTATTTAGAGGGCAGGTTTAAACGAGATTCAAACCACTTCAGGACAGCAATTTAGGTTAAACCAGAGTTCAGAATACGGGCCATTGTGTTCACAGAGAGATGATAATTTTGTGAAAGTGTTCCGATTTCTCCCTGTGGTATACTGTGCTTAGTCACTGGCAACAATGTGTTACATTGTGTTATACTGTGATAAGTCATTGGCTAAGTGTGTTACATTGTGTTACTCTGTGGTCAGTCACTGGCTACAGAGTGTAACACTGTATTACACTGTGGTAATTCATTGGCTACAATATGTTACTGCAGTCAGTCACTGGCTACAGTGTGTTACATTGTGTTACACTGTGGTCAGTCACTGGCTACAGAGTGTTACACTTTGTTATACTGTGATAAGTCATTGGTTAAGTGTGTTACATTGTGTTACTCTGTGGAAGTCATTGGCTACAGAGTGTTACATTGTGTTGCACTGTGGTATGGCATTGGCTACAGTGTGTTACATTGTTTTACACTGTGGTAAGTCACTGGCTACAGTGTGTTACACTGTGATAAGTCATTGGCTAAGTGTGTTACACTGTGGAAATCATTGGCTACCGAGTGTTACATTGTGTAACAGTGTGGGGAGTCTTGGCTACAGAGTGTTACATCGTCTTACACTGTGTTGTGTCATTGGCTACAGTGTGATACATTGTTTTACACTGTGATAGGTCACTGGCTACAGTGTGTTAAATTGTGTTACACTGTGGTAAGTCCTTGGCTACAGTGTGTAACATTTTGTTACACCGTGGTAAGTCCTTGGCTACAGTGTGTGGCATTGTGTTACACCTTGGTAAGTCATTGGATACAGTGTGTTACTGTGGTCAGTCACTGGCTACAGTGTGTTACATTTTGTTACACTGTGGTAAGTCCTTGGCTACAGTGTGTGACATCGTGTTACACCGTGGGGAAAACATTATGAACAGAGTGTTTGACAATTTAAACACTATGAAAGAGATCTGAATTGTTATGTATTTACAAGTGAACTTGCAGGGCTCCAAACTAGAGTTGCAACTGATTTCTGTTCATTCAGTGTGTACTGGTACTCAGAGTTTCTAAAAGATTAATATTGGCTTATTTCTAGGTCAGTGTGACCTTCACAGCCGAAATAATCCTCGTCATTGATCTTATCTCATCGAACTCGAGTTTATGTTTACCATTACTTCATGAAATAATAGACTGTATGGCAATTGTGGTGATTGTATAAAGTATATTTTGTTCGAGCAGTACAAAGTATAATAAGCAGATGAAATCACATAATGTATATGGCATTTATTATTTCTAAATGTTTTATAATGTTCTAATTTATAAATGTTTTCTAATAATTGTGTAATTGAATAAGCAAGGTGTTTTGCATAACATTTTCATGTTTTCACTCGCTTTAACAATGTGTTTAAGTAAATGTTACCCTTCGTGCAACAATATTTTATGTTGCTCTGTTTTGGGAAATGAACTACGTTTACAAATATTAAACGTTCAAAAGTTCCAGTTTTACTTTTACACAATTTCTATTTTCGTTTTCGTACGTGATGGCCTTTGGGATAGGAATATAGAATAAGTAGGCAATGTTGCGTCTATATAGTTTAAAAGAAGTTTTGGGAAGTAAGAGGGTTATTATTTTTTAAAATAATTTTTATATTGTGAAACATTTTGACATTATACAGTGCATCCCAGAAAAAACGAAATCCTAAAACAAAGGGTTATTGTGACCACACTATGTGCTCCGTGACAATAATTATCTATTTTCCATAAACTAGAAGTATTATGGTTCTAAATGATACCTTGATGGCATCCATCCGTATATGTTTTACCGAGCAGCATTTTGAAAATGACATGTAAAACATCAGGGCCCCGTTGCCTAAAACTTACCATTAATGGTAACTCTGCTATCAGTGGTAACTACCATGGTAACATCACTCAACAGCCAATCAAAATCAAGGTTTTCATTGGAGTTATCATTGATGGCAAAGTTACCGTTAATGGTAAGTTTTATGCAACGGGGCCCATGTGTGCCGGATTTGGGTAAAACCGTGAAGACGTTAGTGTCACATGCGAAAATGGGTGAATAGAAATACCAGCTTTAAGAGATATGGTGAAATTCCCTTATGTGGTGGTAGGCATTCAATCAGAAATTCTTAAAACTCTGTTCAATGCCAGTCTTAAGTGGTGGCAGGCGCATGATTAAAATTCCAAAATCAATAAATATCCCTCAAAAGATGGAAAAGGTGCCTCTCCTGAGGTGGGAAGTTGTCACTATCTTGATATTTTGTCTGCCTGATGTGCCCTTTCTACCTTTTACCTTTCTACCTTCTATAATGTAAAGTGCCACTTATTTACTTTTATGAAAAATTATCATCATTCTGTCCGCTTTGTTCTGAAAAGAGACTTAAGTTCAGAAAAATGCCCCCCCCCCCCAAAAAAAAAAAAAATGCTTTTCATTACGATTGCAGGTATACCATTTCGATACAAAACATGCCCTTTCTTTACCCCAAACATCGACAAAACATTGACCATCCTTTATTTTATGATGAGGGTGTTATCCTTACCCTCATTATCGAAAGAAGCGGATGAAAACAGTCTTCTCATAGGGTTTTTTAAAGTCATGTTACATTTGGGTCATGTTCGCATGTGATCCTAACGTTTAAACGGTTTTACCCAAATCCGGCACAACTGAGTTTTTACATTTCATTTTCAAAACCCTGCTGCTCTGTAAAGGATGTACGGATTGATGCCATTAAGGCATGTAAGGTATCATTTAAAATACTTCTATAGTTTATGGGAAATAGATAATTATTGTCATAGAGCACATAGTGTGGTCACAATAACCCTTTCTTTAAGGGTTTCATTTTTTTTCTGGAACGCACTGTATAGACGCTAAAAAATGGGTATAAATGTGAAAAGTAACTTAAAATTGAAATATCGTGGCAGTATATGTAGAAATTAATAGTTTGAAAATAAATAGAGAGAAGCATGGGAGAGGTTGGAAGAGCTAAAAATGATAGGGCTACACAAAGAGAGAGGAGAGAGAGAGAGTGAGTGTGTGTGTGTGTGTGTGTGTGTGGGTGTGTGGGTGTGTGTGTGTGTGTGTGACAGTTTGAGCAGAGAGAGTCTAAAGGGGAGAGAGGGGGATGTAAGAAGAATAAAGGGACAAGAGGAAAAACGAGAATTTGATTAATCCAGAGAGAAGGCTGAGAGAAGCAATTAAGACTCGAGCGCATGAGCTTTTCGGTGTCTTTATCAAAAATTATTCGTTTGGTTCTCGCACGCGCACTCTCTGTCAAATTATGAACAAAACACTTGGTCTAGCTATTTGGAGCTTGTCCCGAACAGACACCCCTACAAGCCCATAAGGTATGAAGGCTTATAGAAACTAAGTGAGTGACAAAAGTGACAAAAAAGGCTATCAGCTCCGACTGGAGCCATCGTGTTTAGCCCCCAGAGCCCCACCCCCTTATCCCATATAATCTGACCTTTGCACAAAAATTTGTCAAAGGATCTAGGGAGAAGCATGCCTGTACATTACAAAACATGATAGAATGGCAAAAATTTCCTTCGGGAAGAGATTGTAAGACGCCCATAATAAAGCTGAGTAAAGTATTTCTCCTTAAAGCTCAAGGACCCAATTTTGTTTGATGGAAGAATTTTATATTAAGGCTGTATACAGTGCGTCCCAGAAAAAACGAAACCGAGATTTAATTTATCGACGTTTAATCATATCTTAATCACAGTTATGATTAATAAATGACACATATTTGTAAAGCTTGGATCCTCTTCTTTCATTTTGATGCCACTCATATGATACATACCTCACGCATGAGTGAATAAAGACAATATGAAGCAGGGCTACCAAAAGTCGTTTGGCCAACGATATCTAAATCTAAAAGAGATAATCACATTTCTAGAAAGTTCATTTGCTGCCCTTTCATATGACACCTCGATCGGGGAAAATGAGCCAGGGATGACAAAGCTCTGTTTGTGTAAATTGATGCTCCATGGTTTATTAAAGGCTCCCAGATTGTCCCCATTCTGTTACCAGAAATACTAGATGCTCTGTTGTTAACTGTATGGTCAAGTTGGTTAATGAAAACGTACCTCACTCACTCCATTTTGTTGACAATCAGCCATGCATGAAGTCTTTTATCTTGTTTGTTTATTGCGAGGACAGGCAGCCAGTGCAAACGGATTCGTTTTAATTAATAAATCATGGAAATGCAAGCATCACTTTACACAACAGAGCTTTGTCATTCCTGGCTCATTTTTCCCAACTGAGGTGTCATATGAAAGGGCAGAAAATGAACTTTCTAGAAATGTGATTATCTCTATGAAATTCAGATATCGTCGGCCAAACGACTTTTTGGTAGCCCTGCTCAGTGGCGAATCTAGGTATTCTGGCGCCCTGGGCTAACTATCAAACCTGCGCCCCCCCCCCCCCCTCCATGCCCAAACTCAGATTAATGAGCGTTTTTAATATAGAAATGATGGCACTACGTGAAAATGAGTTTTGATGCAAATAACCAGGGGTTGTTAGCCCAAATTTGATGAGTTATTGTATAAGCGAGGGAGCAACGCGACCAAGCGAAAGATATTTTTTTTTCCCTTTTCATCATAAAATTGAAATTTCTTATGTATTTTACCCTTACAAAAAAAAAATCAAAGGGAATACAGCGACCTAGCAATATATTTTTTTGTTGTTGAAATTTTCAACATTCCTATTTTGGGGGCGCAAAATGAATTAAAACCCTGAAGAAATATATTTAAAGAAGTAAGTAAGGCAATTGCAAGGCAAATTTATGGTATCTTTCGAATGTTCTACACTTTGAAAGTGTTTTTTATGCACTTATATCCCACCAGGAGGCGCAAAATTTAACAAGCTCCTTCCTCATGCAGGGGGAGGGGGCGGCAAAGCAACTAGAGTCAATTAATCGTAAATACTTTAAAAACGCCATTAGGGGCACGAAGTAACTAGATTTTGAACATAATTATACGAGGGAGCAATAGAAAAATTTTGCATTTCAAATCCTATAAAATACAATTTTTTATGCATTTTGTCTTGTATTTCTCCCCCTTTTCTTTCTCTCTTTTTCGTTTTTTTTTTGCGCCCCCTTTCAAGTGCCGCCCAGGGCATGTGCCCCCTCTGCCCCTGCTCCGTAGATACGCCACTGGCCCTGCTTCATATTGTCTTTATTCACTCATGCGTGAAGTGTGTATCATATGAGTGGCATCATAGGAAAGAAGAGGGAACAAGCTTTACAAATATGTGTCATTTATTAATCATAATTGTGATTAAGATTGATCAAACATCGATAAATCTCGGTTTCGTTTTTTTCTGGGACGCACTGTATATACACCATATATAATTTTATGAAGAATTTATTTTGTTCTCTTTCCATCGAGTGTAAGAGTAATATATATAACCGCCCTTTGACCCCCCCCCCCCCCCCCCGGAATAAAATGCAGTGGGTGGAAAAAACTCTTATTTCAATTCAGTTTGAATTACATATAATATCATGTAGAATCTACTTCTTTTTTTCTTTTTTTTGCTTGTCAGAGAATTTTGGAGGCAAATGCCTCCCCCCCCCCCCACCTTTTTGAATAACCTTTCTTTTTTTCTTTTTCTTTTTTTGCTTGTCAGAGAATTTTAGAGGCGAATGTCCCCCCCCCCCCCCCCAATTTCAAAATGGATTTGCGCCACTGCTGTAGATAACTTTGACATATGCTAATTCAAGACCTTCAAATCCCTTTATCTATACTCCCTACTGTCTTAACTACTCTACGCCTTTTTAACGAGAGAGGGTGCTAGACCGCTAGGGCCAGAGCTATCCATAAAGAGAGTCCTGACACTGGAGGTCGCTTCTGATTGGTCAGTCATTTCATGGAGCTTCAAAAAGTTCCCTCTCATAGAGAATGTACGTGAAAGGGAACTATTGGGAGCTCCATGATCCGCCATGTTTTAAACAAAGATCGCGTACGCGCAGGCTTATTATGCGCGTGTCACAACTCTCTCTATCAACGCGCTCTGGCTAGGGCCACAGCTATCCATACAGAGAGTCCTGACACTGGAGGTCGCTTCTGATTGGTCAGTCATTTCATGGAGCTTCAAAAAGTTCCCTCTCATAGAGAATGTACGTGAAAGGGAACTATTGGGAGCTCCATGATCCGCCATGTTTTAAACAAAGACCGCGTACGCGCATGCTTATTATGCGCGTGTCACAACTCTCTCTATCAACGCGCTCTGGCTAGGGCTAGAGCTATACATACAACGCGCTCTGGCTATATGGCTATGATTGTCAGAGAAATTTATGCAACGAGTTTGGACAACTCGATTTAACTTGGACACAATACGGCACATATCTTGTATATGAGTTCGTCAAACTCTGTATATAGATGGCTCTGATGACCATCAGAGTCATCTATCATGATACTCTCAGAGGCGGCGGAACGTCAGGCTCGGACAATGCCAGTGGGAGGGCAGCTTTTGTTTGGCCGACAAGTGGTGCCACCCCCCCCCCCCCCCCCCCCGGCCCCACTTCTATTGTCCGAGCCCGACGTTCCGCCGTCTCTGTATACTCTGATGAGCATAATTATGCACAAAGGTTGAAGCTGTATTTTAACTGTGCACAAATTATTTCACAGACTACATGTATGTGACTTTCAGTCAACATAGGTGGATCCTCAAGTGAAAAACAGCCCTCCTTTCCGACAAACATAAACCAGTCGATCTTTAGAGAGTCATGCTTAAAAAAGACTTCTTACTATTTATTAAAGGCTATTTATTTTTAAACTCACTTCAGACTGACGGCTGTCATCATCATCGTCATCATCATAATCCCAATGAATCATATTCATATCATTATCAAGATCACTACCCTTGCTCACTTCTATAGTTATTCACAGAAAGTAGACTCAGATCAAACAGATAAAACCCTCTTGTATTTTTCCCAACAAGCCATAATAACCATCCCCCCTTCCCCTCTCTCATTTCCATTTTAATTTAATTGTATTTTATCTTCAATGATGAATACATTTCTATCTCAAAATTTATCAAATGGAAACCCAATGCTGGGACTGATTTTTTATTCAGGTAATGAAATAAAATGTATGGAAGCTCATGATGACAACATGTTTTAAGTCTCCTTTTTCAGTTTGCGAAGGGGAAGCAAAGTCTGACACATCCGCTTTCAGGACATTCTTTCTTTCTTTTTTAATTCCAGTATTTAAAAAAAATCACATGTTACATTCCCTCAAATGATAATCAGTCATACCTCTAGAACTAGAAGATCACGCACAGATATATTTGTACCAGTAACTGCCGGATTGCAAAAAAAAATCCTACAAATCTTGCAAGAAACATTGCCCTCGTTCTCGGTTCGGACAATAATTTCAGTTTGGGCAATATTATGCGGTACATGCCATTTGTTTTGCAACATAGCAAATATTGATTCCTCTGTGATTATAATACACCTGTCCGTCGTTTTTTTTTTTTTTCCTTTCTTTCTTTCTTGTTTTCTTTCTTTCTTTCTTTCGTGCATAAGCATTGAATAATGACGAATTATCGTGTTTAAAAGGAAGGTAGAGTTTGTACTTTTTTTCTGTTTTAAGGCTAGCAGATCACCAGACGGTGACACGACATTTGCTCCTCCGTCTATATCTCGAAAGGTCAAAGGTTAAGGTCAAGGTCATGATTTGGTTTTTGTTAAGGATAATGTGAAGATTAGGATTAGGGTTAGGGTTAGGTTTAGGTTTAGGATTAACATGGCAAAGTTAGACCGGAGCAATTGTCGCAGGAGCATGGAACCCACCAGACACAGTCATGGCCTACATGACCTAAGACAAAAGAACTGACAAAACGAGCAAAGACAACTGAAATCACCATCTTGAGAGCTGGGTGTGTCGGTGACCCAAATCATGATACGATTTGATATTTGCCTCCAAACTGTTTACATGGTTTGCATACAATCTAAGAGAGGCAATGCTCATAAGCTACCGAGAAAAGGGCGCATGAAAATGACCACACCCAGAGAAGACTTGACAGATACCTTAATTGCGCCATTGCCAAGACATTTCCATAGAGGATATGCGCGCCACTGTCAGAGAAGTTGGTTATAATTAGAAATTGAAATTGAAATTGAAATTGAAATTGAAATTGAAAAATGAGAAGGGTTAATGAAAGTGAATTCCAGTATGTTCATCACAAGAAACTGACTATTAAATGGAGACTAGAACAGAGATTTATTAAGTTTGCAACTGACAAACCTAAAAGTGGCCCACTCCGCATTTTCTTTTTGCATATACATGTATGTTGCAATACGTATAGTCATTCAAATGTTGAACTTCATTGACCTATCCATCAATATTTTGTTGGAATATAACATCAATTATAAGCCTAACACATGACAAAAACAGATCACAATGTATCATGAGCAGAGCATTAACATAAACAAAAACAAAATCGAAATACTCATAACTGATCAACTACACATGGACTTTCCTGAAATATAAATTATCAGATTATGTACAAGTATAGTGTAATGTGATGAGAAAAAGATTTTGTTTGTTTGTTTGAGTTTAAAGGCGCTTCTCATTCGTGTGAATATTTGCGCCTTAGTATACATGTGCCTAATAATAGGCCTAAAAGTACAATTTAAAGGTTACCACGTTAAACAATATCGCAAAAAACCCGGCAAATCCTTTTATTAGAGCGTCTGCTTTGAGTGACATTATAATCTCTCCAAACTGTTTGGCCGGAATTCACAAAGGTGGTTTCAATTCAGACCATGGTTTATGCAGATTTCGTGGTATAAATACGCTTGATTCAGAGCGTATAGACTTAAAAAGGTCCAATAATGAACGTGCGCCGGTCGCGCGTGGTAAGCAAAAGCGCTAAATTTTCTTGCCATGGTTCAGACCATGGTTTATGTAAATTCAGACAATGGTTTATTTAATGATTAATCTAAATAAACCATGGTCTGAACCATATGGCAACAAGCGTGAATTTAGCGCTTTTGCAAACCAGGCGCGACCGACGCGCGTTCATTATTGGATCTTTTTAAGTGTACGCGCTATATCAAGCGTATTTATACCACGAAATCTGCATAAACCATGGTCTAAATTGAAACCACCTTTGTGAATTCCGGCCTATGTTTCCAAACTTATATAAGTATCTCACGCAAGGCATTTTTTCAATATCTTTTCTTTGCTTTAATTTGTTTGAAATTAAAGAGTTTTCGAATGTGTCAACGTGAACGCCGTCCTGGCCTAGATCCTCCCAGCTACAATGGACTGCTTTCTGTTAACTGCATACAAAGTAGGTGAAGCGTAGCCTATCCGATATGCGTCGGGCTTCCTGGCAAGTCTAATTCGCGTTACGTAACCTAATCGCGAGCTAACGCCCTCGCCGACTGTCCGTCTCCATAACGCGATTAGCATATAGGCTAGGTACAGGTGAAGCGAGGGATCGGAGAAGCCATGCGCCAGTGGACGGGTGAGCCGTTCTAGCTTGCACAAAGCGCGGTATGCAGTTAACACTAGCAGTCCTTTGTAGCTGCGCTGCGCTGGCCTACATTCGAAAACTCTCTAATGACACACGTACGCACGTACGTACGTACGTACAAAGGCGTGTACTGAAAAAAGTATTTATGTATTCGTGAAGCCAAAGAGTTTAATACGAAGAGTGCTCAGTCCCGAAATAAAGCACGCGTATATATCGTGGTAGGCCTACATGCTCTATCAAGATGTTTGTATATTTTATTTTCTTTATTTTTTTTCTTCTTCTGTACATCGCTTTTGTTAAAGCTGTAAAGGGCATAATCTTGATAGTGTCCCTTCAAATACAAACTTATGTCCCAAAACAGATAGGAATCAACATACTCTAACTGCACCATGGAGGAGAGGGAGAGAGTTGGGAGGGGGGCTAGGAGAGATGTTTGTATTTTTGTTAAAGTTATTTGCTGTGAAATTTCTATAAATATTTATGTGATGGGGGGGGGGGGGGGTCCAAACATGTTCCCTGATATTAAGCTTTATACATATGAGCAAACACTGCGATATCTGACGGGAATGTCGAGAAAAGTAAAAAAAAAACAAACAAACAAAAAACATAAAAAATAAAAAATAAACAAAATAAAATGCTATCTTTATTTTTCTAAATCAGAATATTTCATTATCATGATTTATGTAAATTTTCGGGATTATAGACGTATAATGTAATCTGTTGGCCTTATGTTAAAAGTCAAGACAGAAAAGGCTTTATTAAAATGAGATTGCATGCGAGCAATTCCTTAAATATAAAGATTAATTAAGAGTGGCGTATCCAAGATTCTCTTATTTTTATTGGTGGCATATCCAGGAATGCATGTGCCCTACGTGCCACCCAAAACCTAATCTAACATATCTTAGTTACACATCGAATGAAAGGAAATGTGTGCCTCCCCGGCACAGAAGGAACATGAAAAATGTGACTTTTTTTTCCTTGCTCGTCTGAAAATTCAGAATAGACAGCGTCTGATGATTTTTTTGTTCGTCAAGCGTGAGCCCCCCCCCTGCATTCCTGGATACGCCACCAATATAAATAACTTACAGTAAGTTATTTGTAATATTTTGCTGTAGCAGTTTGAGACGACAGGCGAAGAAAACAGTATAGGGCTATTTTTAATTGAATTAACTAGTAACCAAGCAGCTGATGATATAATTTATTTATCACCAGTCCTATTCTGTCTTTGTTGGAATATCCCATTCCTTTTGCCCCAGCCCTCTTTGTCTCTCTCTCTCTCTCTCTCTCTCTCTCTCTCTCCCTTACCTCCCCCTCTCACAGGCTTTCATTTTCTAATAATCTCTTATTCTCTTATTCTCTCTTACAACCGATCTATGAAAATTACTCCAATAGAAATGAGGACAAAATAATGATCTCTTATTGTTTTTTTTCCCCCTTCAATCTTTCAATTTAATGAGATCGACCACCAACACCATGCAATCCCATTCTTCACACCCATGACAGAATAGCAGGCACGGATCCAGGGGGGGGGGGGCGAATCCACCGCGCCCCCTTTTGGAACCCAACTGGCATACCTTAAGTACACAATAAAACAAAATTTGCCTCTTTAACTGTGTATTTTTCGGCTCTGTGCCCCCTCCTCTACAAAATCTTGGATCCGCCCCTGGAATAGGAATTACATTCTTTTGAAATACAAACTACAGGTATACACGGACTCTGGCCTAAAATGTAAATAAAACCGGATCGAGCAACATTAGTTTGGGAGCCTACGAGGCTAACAATGTTGGTCTATTAACCCTCCGAGAAAACTTGAAAAAAAGCCCACCCCGCAAGACTGACGCGACAGTCCGGGCATGGACGAGTGGCGGATTTAGGGGGGGGGGTGCAATCCCGGCCCATGCCCCTCCCCTTTTTTAAAAGAAAATCATACATCATTGTCCCCGGGCCCTTTTTTTTTATTGCTTTGGAGGGCCGGCGAGAAGATGAAAAAAAATTCTTTCCACCCCTCTCCCCCCCCCCCCCCCCCCCCCCACTGAGCAACTTTTCGAGGAATGGTGAGAAGAAAAAAAATACGAATCTCCCTTCAAGCAGTTCCAAAAAGTTGACAGCCCTGCATTTGTGCCCTCCCCCCCCCCCTTTTTTTTTTTTTTTTTTTTTACTACATCCTGCATTCGCCCCTGTCATGGACTGTCAGTGTCAGACTCATATCCATAATAGGGTTCAGAAGCCCCCTCCCACTACATTGTCGGTCTCGTTGGCTGAAGCCAAAGTAAACGACGATCAGCAAGTAAAAAACTTTGATGAGCCAAGTTTGAGGAGAACACCTTTTGCAAACTGACAGCATTCCATCGGCAACGTCACCACCTCCATCAGGATCGCAGAGGGGTAAGACCTAGCAAACCTGGAGCTAGACACCTTGTCGGTCTCTATTCAGCTCAGCTATTTCATGCTGATTGCATGATCTCACATCAGTCATTTTGGCTAGGCGTAATTCGGTGGTAGAACATTGATTATATGAATTTATGAATTTAATACATTGAATTTTGCCTCTGGTACATTAGAAATATAATAGTGAACTGGAATTTAGTGAGAGTTTCTTCTAATACCGGCTAGGCTGGGCCCCTGGGCGGGCGGGCGTATGTCTGCTACATGGTCGTCTGCTAGCGCACGATCTTATTGGATGTCGTCGATCTCACGTGATCGATACTATACGCCCACATTACGTCATCAATAACAACAAACGGTTTCACGCGTTATATGACAAATTATTTTTTTCTTTTTGTCAAAAGCATGCATATTCCCGGGGATTTATGCGGGGTTTAATGGACTCATCAAGCCTTAATTATACCCTTTCAGAGCTTTAAATTTCATGTAAATCACATTTTTCTTCATTTCAAATAAATACTAGGTGAATTAAAATCATTTCAAAACCCTAGTTTTCATGTGTTAACCTATGGGAGCTGGAAGGCCAAAAGCATGCATATTCCCGGGGATTTATGCGAGGTTTAATTACTGGACTCATCGAGCCTTAATTATACATTTTCAGAGCTTTAAATTTCATGTAAATCACAGCTAGTTTTTATATTTTCAAATAAAAACTATGGGAATTATAATCATCCTAATATTCCTTGTTTCCGCGTGTAAACCTATGGCAGGCGAGACTTTTTTAGCATGCATATTCCCCGGGATTTATGTGGGGTCTTCAATTTTTTTAGCCTTCAGTAAGCTTGTTCAAAGCCTCAAATTACATGTAAATAACAGTTTTTACATTTTCAAATAAAAACTATGGGAATTATAATCATCCTAAAATTCCTTGTTTTTGCGTGTAAACCTATGGCAGGCGAGACTTTTGGGGGGTCAAAAACCAGTGGCGGATCTACGGGGGGGGGGGGTTTAGGGGGTTTAAACCCCCCCCCCCTTGGGCTGCCAAGTAAACATTTAATGTGCATAGGAAAAAAAGAGAATAAAAAGAGAAAAAAATAGAGCATGCAAGTATGCTTAAAATCGCAAGCTGGCAAACCTAAAAATGAAAAATCTCCCTACTGTGGGAGGGGGGTATCCCCCCTCCCACACCCTCCCCCCTCGCTCGCTTCACTCGCTCGGGCTCGGTCGCTACGCTCCTTCGCAATACCCAGCTCATGATCAGCCCCTGAAACCCCCCCTTGGAAAAAAGCTAGATCCGCCCCTGAAAACATGCATATTCCCTGGGATTTATGCGGGGTCTGTTCGACTAGTTGAGACTTAATCATACATTTTCAGAGGTGTAAATTTTATGTAAGTCACATTTTTCAAAATTTTAAGTTAATTTTGAGCCATCCGATCAATCTTGTTCAGAGTCTCAAATTACATGTAAGCCACATTTACATGAAATTCAAGGAAATACCAGAGGAACTATTTCTTAAAATCCATGTTTTCTTGTGTTCCCTATGGCAGATGATTATGTCAAAAAGCAGGCATGATCCCGGGGATTCATAGTGGCATTTATTGATAATAAAGGTTCAATAAATGTTTTTTGAACTATCCATCCTTTCTCTCATGCAAAAATCAGACTTGAAAAAGATAGAGTAAGATATGAGACATCTTTTCACGTGTTATACCTATGGCGAACGTATTTTTCCGAGTCTTTTTTAACACAGCAATTTACGTCCGAATGTACTACGGAAGTAGGTGGAGTAATCTGTCTTGATACTATTAAAAGTCTAATTTGGTGAATTATGAATATGAAGCGATCGTCATTTCGTGATTTAAGGACTGAAACCCAAACGACTAATTTGGAAGCTTGATTGGTAATACATCGTGTTGATTTATGGTATGTGATCGACTTTTGTTTCTTTAACTGGAAATGAATGAATAGCTTCATGATTTGAGATTATTGTAACATACAGTAGATCTACTACAAAATTACCAACAAAACAGTGTCTCATCATGGCTTTTTTGCTCTTTTTTTTAGCCTTCAGGCCCACGTACAAGGATCCACGTCTAACTTTTAACTTGGTTGTTTCTCGCGCGGATCCGGGCTAACTCGGCACTAGGGCGAACTCGGCCTTTGCGGAAAATCGCGGCTGAGTACGAGTGAGCAAAGAGAGTTAAATTGATCGCAAACACTTGTGTTGAATTTCACATTAATTACACATTTAAAAACACTTAAATTGAAATCATTTGATATCATTGTGTAAAATGATTAGCAAAGAAGTAGATCTAGACTAATAGACTCTAAGTAATGTTGAAAATTTGAAGAAGTAAAATTATACAAAACATGAAATTTAAGGCTAAAAAAGGGTACGGTACGTAGCGTGGACTTCAACTCTTGAAACATAGTCACCGCGCAGTGCCGAGTTAGCCCGACCCCTTTCCCCCTATCCTATGGTTATGAACACTCGTAGTCGAATCCGGGCCACTCACGGGACCATCACCATGATCACTATATGGAGCTGTGTCAATTTTGTCCTGTCACGACCTCAGAGTTGAAGAGGTAACGTAAAAACACTAATATAATCTGCGAAATTTTGAGAAAATGCTTCCTTCTACATTTTAGAATGATAGAACATCTAATTTCATGCCAGATCCTTTGATAGGATCTTTATCATCTTGATGAAGTGAAATTTTCAGGCTGTTTTTGGTCGGTGATCTTGCTCCTCTGCCGCACACATATGTGCAAGATATCACACACTTGCTATGGGAGGCAATTGCTCACGGTATGAAGGTACAGAGTGCGAGGTTAATATATTAACCTCGCATAAGTGTGAGTGAATCCGGGCTAACTCGGCACTAGGGCGAAGTCGGCCCAACCATAAATGCGAGGCCGAGTTAGCCCGGAGAGGTTGAATCGATCATGAAATACCAATCCGTAAGGTTTTGTTTTGATTACTAAATACTAGTTAAGAATGCGTTTTTTAAACATTCTTTTGATAGAATTGTATGAAATACTTACTTTGAAGATAATCTTGCAATTTTCTGGAGCTAATATCAATTTAAAGTGACATTTTGGGCAGTTTAATCACTCACAGCTCGCATATATTCGCAATCGCCGTGCGTTGCATTCACTGACTCAGTGACTGTGTTTGGTACTCGGACTCGTATCTGGAGACATATTTTGATGAATGAATTACTGCAAAATTCCGTAGATCTTAATCATGTCTGAAACATAACAACTCATTATATGTTAATTAGTTCCAAATTCATGATGGATAAAAACAAATTTACCGAGTTTTCCAGTAATTTGCAGTTTTGCAAAATGTGTGTCCGACTCATCGCTCCGAATACCGTAGCAAACACAGTAGGCTATACGGCCTACGCACGGCGATTCGGAGCAGTATCGTGTGATTAAACTGCATAGAAATTCACTTTTATATCATGTTAACTCAAGAAAATTGCAAGATTATCTTCAAAGTGAGTATTTCATACAATTCTATCAAAAAGAATGGTTAATAAACATATTCTTAGCTAGTAATCACAACAAAACCTTACGGATTGGTATTTCATGATCGATTTAAACCCTCCGGGCTAACTCGGCCTCACTTTTCCCATAGTGCCGAGTTAGCCCGACCCCTCATAGTCATACTCATAGGCCCTTGCCTATCACCTATGTGGGACTCTGTCCAACATTCACTGTTGCAGCAGTCAAAAATAGACAACAACATTGCTCTAAGCACTCATACACATACGAGGTTATCGTAAGATTTAATTTTCTTGAATTTGCTAGATTACCTGATTCAGGGACTCTTCAACTCTTACTGTGCCACAAATTTGGGGATTCAGAATTGAAAGTGAAATTTTAAGTAATTATTTTCCTCTCATGTAAGAATGATCTAGATCTAGACTGGAAAAAGGCCCGCTGATACACACAAAAGCTATTGAAGCCTATTCACCTGTAAAAGCTAGTCTGGAGTACAAGGTTATCTTCACTTCAGATAAGCTTGTACATGTATAAGAAATCTTTCTTACTTAGAGCAATTTTGTTGTCTGTTTTTGACTGCTGCAACTGTGAATGTTGGACACAGTCCCACATAAGCAAGGGCCTAAGTATGAGTGCCTTTTTCAGATAATTCAGGGTCCAAGGTATTCTCCGTTTGCAAATCTCGCAGCCATATTCAAACTGTCATTAGTGTGTAAGTCAATGTGTATTAGGTTTGCACAGCAGAGTGATATGACTGTTTCTGTCCTTAAGTGAAGAGCTAACAAACGAGAGACAGAATTTTCGGTCTACCTATCACTATGATAAAGATGAAAAGTTTGTGTTCGTTGCGTGTCTTGTTTCATCAAAATCATGCACAGACAAGTCAAGGGCACTGCGCAGACTTGCACTCTAGCCAGGCATAGTGACTTTTCTGTACTTTGTGTGTACATAGATCTACACCTCAACACCTTCAAATATGCCACTGCACAAAAGTCACAAATTCACTCAAAATAGGCATTCATAGGCCCATGCCTGTGTGGGACTGTGTCTAACATTAACTGTTGCATCAGTCAAAAACAGACAACAAAATTGTTCTACCGGTAAGCAAGATTTAATTTTTTTAAATTTGCTAGATTACCTGATCTAGGGACTTTTCAACTCTTATACTGTGCCACAGATTTGGGGATTCAGAGTTAAAAGTAAAATTTTAAATAACTATCTTTCTCTCATGTACATATATGAATGATCTAGACTGGAAAAAGGCCTGCTGATACACACAAAAGCTATTGAAGCCTATTCACCCATAAAAGCTATTGTGGAGTACAAGCTTATCTTCAGATAAGCTTGTACATGACTATAAGTGCAAAACAGGCTAATTTACAAATACCTACACCAATATGTCCAACATCGCCATCACTAATGGTGATGTTGGAAAAGATGATTTTAAAAATAAAATCTGTAATTTACTGTCAGTAGTGGTGAAGCGGTGTACTGGAGTCATTGTATACATTTTTTGGTCGCCACAAGCGCTGAATTCCCCCCTCCCCCCCCCCCAAAAAAAAAAATTGATTGAGGTGTAACATTAGATCTCCAAGTGTGCACACGAAGTATAGAAAAGTCGCTATGTGTGTTGAATATTAGATAGCAAAGTCTGCTAAACAAGATTATGATATGAAAACAAAAGTACTCGGTCAAAAGGAGTAAGTTTTCATGAGGAATCTTGCTTACTAGTATCAGGTTTTCATTTTGAGCAAAGGTAATCCCTTTGCAGCAAATGTAAATAAAGAAACTTTGCCTCCAGAATAGTAAATGGGAGATGGTCTCCCAAGTAGGCTATCAAAAAAGTTTTAAGTCTTCCATATCAGCCATGCGCCTCTACTGATAATCCTAACTCCTAGAGATAAATATGGTATAACTTTGCATATACATGTATGTAGGCCGATCACACATGTATAAGTGATCGGCCTGCATATTTGCCGCTATGTTTTGATTTAATCAATCGCTTAATATTAGCTTTCTCTCTTTCTCTCTCTCTCTCACTCTATCTCTCTCAGTCTCAGTCTGTCATTTTCACCATATCCAAGATGTTTATCTCCACAGTTTGAACTAAAAATGCATTCTGTATTTTATTTTCTCACATCTATAGGCCGAGATAAAAACTGTCAAAGAAGAGGACATTGATTTTAACTCCAACAACAAGAGAAATGAATGTACAGATGTGAGACATACAAAGTCAGTAGGAGGACAACCACCGCTGATGTATCTTGTGCTGCCCAAGGCTGAGGTAGCCAGAGCACTGCAGAAGATGTCCAAGAACCTCCAAGAAGGCATCATTGATCAGAACACAGAGCAAGAATGGAGCTCAGATGGGTCGAGTCTAGGCCCAAGAACGTCCAGGAACCAGCAGGTAGACATCATCCAAGGCAGGCTGAAGCAAGAAGGGAGGACAGATGAATCTTTTGGCATTGACAGCTGCGTCACCAAGGAGCAAACTCGGCCTTCGCATCATTTGGAGAAGGAACAGATCAGTGATGACGATGGCCACCAGTTTGATGGTAGCGGATGGCAGGTGTTTATACAATTTTTCTACATTTTTAGTCACTTGGACATGATTATGCTCTGGTGACTACCACTGCAGGGTTTGTTTGTTTTTTTCATCTTGGATATAACTGCAATGAGGTTTTAAGTTATGTATAGGGTTAGGGTTAGGTTTAGGGTTACATATAGTGTTAGGGTCTTTGTTGAAGTTGAGAATTTTGTTAGTGTAGGATAGTGGATGAGGAGCAATTAAAGGGGGTACCCAATGCTGAAACAATGTTAGTTCATTTAAAAGATCATGATTTTATTAGCAGAAAATCATCTGCCTTAAGTTTTTTAAAAATTCGTGTTGCCAGAAAAATCCCCGAAATATGGTAAGACTTCAGGATATTTTGGCCCCTCAGCTGTGTCCCAATTTCAGCTAGGTAACCACAATGACGTCAAAGTGGTTACCCAGGTTCGCGTATTGCAGATGTGTTGCGCGCTAGACTGTACAAAATGCATTACACCTTGCGCGCATTTTGCTATAATTGCGCAACAAGGTAACCACTTTGACGTCATTGTGGTTACCTAGCTGAAATTGGGACACAGCTGAGGGGCCAAAATATCCTGAAATCTTACCATATTTCGGGGATTTTCTGGCAACACGAATTTAAAAAAAATTTAAGGCAGATGATTTTCTTCGAATAAAATCATGATCTTTTAAATGAACTAAAATTGTTTCAGCATTGGGTACCCCCTTTAAAGCCAGAGTATGCATTGTACAACTTATTTTCAAGGGGAATATAATATTGAGTTGTTAAATAAATATCACTAAATAATATGAGAAGGAACCCTCCAGAACTCATTTTTATAAATTTTGTTAGTTGAGGACTGGAAAAAAATTGTTGAAAACTGGAGTACCTTGAGGAGTATATTAACACACAACAAAATTAGCCTAGATAATATATTTTCGATCATATTCGGGTTTTTTTTAACATTTCGTGTCATTTTCTTGTATTACATTGTATGTGAAAGTAGTTTTGTTTTTGTTTTGTTTTTCCATATTACTTGAACTCAAGTAGCCTCTAAGCTACATGTAAAGTAGAGTTCTGGGGCCTGTAACATAAAGAGATATAATCAATCGTATGATCAATTGTAACTCTTCAGTACATGGTTTGCCATAGACTTACAGTTGATATCAATCGTGAGATTGATTTATCTCTTTATTACAGGCCCCTGGGGCCCGTTGCACAAAACTTGCGTTTGAACGCAACTCAGGAAAATCAAACGCAATTTTATTTTCAGCTAATCAGAAGTGCGCATTTAGGACTTGCGTTTGATTTTTAGGAGTTGCGATTAAACGCAAGTTTTGTGCAACGGGCCCCAGGTCATGCAATTACATTGTTAAAGAAACTGTCTCAAAGCAATTGGGAAAGGGTGATCACATTAGAATTGTTTTATAATGTGAGGTTTTGGAATCATCAAAATGATAAGAAATTGACCCAATCTCACTGAAAAGCACATGTACGGCACACAGAAATGGGTATATGGGACTGCACACGCAAATGGCATGAATGTTTGGCCCGAACATTGCTCTTATTTTTCGTCATATTTTGAATATGAGGACATTTGAAGAGCTACTTTTCAGGGGACATTTTTAGTATGTTCTTCCAAACTGACATAAAAAGAATAAAAAAGCTCACAAATTATTTTTCATCTCTCCACGAACTCAACCTTCTTTTTAACCTTAATTTTTATTGAAAAGTGAAAATCAAAAATAAACTAAGCATATTGAGACCATTTTTCAAAGGTACAATGCGCTATTCAAGAACTGTTCTCTTATTATTAATTATGTAAACTATGCAAATTAGCCAAAACTCAGAGAAAGAATCCAGCAATCAATGAAGATATTCAAGTTTGAAAGTAAAAAGCATTGTAATATTTGTACATTGTATGTATTTATTATCTGTCTTGTAATCTGAACTTGAAGTTCGAAGTTTCCCCATCCTTTTGATTTCCTTGATATGATATGATCGATGTTGTATTTTGTAAAAAAAAACTTTTTTCTTCTATGAAATTTTTTCACTGTGCCTGTGCTGATCCTATTTTATGATAATAATAATAATAACAACAATAATAATAATAATAATAGTTGTAGTAGTAGTAATGATAATATTGATAATAATAATAATGATAATAGTATTAATAATAATATAATAATAATAATAATGATAATAACTAGAAATTTAATTCGTCACTGAAGACGAATTAGGTGGTCTGTCTTTCACTGTGGCAAAGTGCTTTGTCAGGTGTGATAATATTTCTGCAAGATTATAATCATAATGTTGACGACAATGATCATATGGTCATATAAGTGATGACAATGACGATAATGATATATTGATAATGATGATCATAATGACAATAATGATGACAATAACCACGATAACCTAAGTGGCATAGCGCCCCTTCAAGTTCAATTTTATGGGCGATTTTTTTAAAAGTGCTTGAAATGGCATAAAACGTGTGCAAAATGAATTTAGGAGGATTTGAAGAATTTATAAATTTTACGCGCACACGGACGCGCGCACGGACACGTAGGCGCGCGTTTAATGAAATGACCTTGACTGGAATGACAGTGACCTTAACCATGCCAAATATGAAAGAGAAATGACATTTCGTTATGAAGATATGACCATAAGTTGATTTTCACAAAATGGCGCCTGGATGACGTCACGATAACCTGATGACCTTGAAAAAGATGGGGGAACTTGACCTTATTAGGACTGATGACTGACGAAAATATGAAGAAAATTGACTGAGCCGATTTTGAGAAATCGGGATAACGAACTGGACGATTTGATATTACAGGACATGTTGGAGATTATCCCCTTAGCTTTAATACACGACAGGGAATGAGATTGTACACAAACTACTGCACACTACTTTCCAATAGACATAACACGCAAAATTAGGCAGTTTATTACATTGTTTGTGATTTTATATGTTACAGTAGTCGAAGCAAATGGTAAAATATGAGGCAAAAAAAAAAAAAAAAAAAAAAAAAAAAAAAAAAAAAAAAAAAAATGGACCCACCGGGATTCGAACCTGGGTCGGCGGGATGGGAGGCAAGTGCTTTACCAATGGACCAAAAGTTTTCCAATAGAGATAACACGTAGACGAAAAACGGGATTCTCAAATGACATTTTGTACTTAAAAAACGGGCATGATCCCGACATCTGATCAAAAATTGGAGAGCACACTAGTGAAAGCTTATAGTCTCAGCTATAACATATTAAAATTTGGAAGAAAATCGAGCAGAAATTACAAAGATACTGCTCAAAGAAGACGGGAATGTAGAATCAAGATTTGAGAAAAAGTCATCTCCCATAGAGAATACACGCAAAATGAGAAAAATTGACATGCCTCCTTTAATCGCAAAAATACGCCATGATGCCTTTGTCAAAATGAAAAATCGTGGTGACTGATCTTGTAGAGAATTGTCTCAGCTACAACATATCGAAAATTGGATGAAAATTGACTAACTATGAGTGAAATATTGTCAAATGAATACAAAATTTATAACGTCATTTTTTCAAAATCGAATTTTTGAGTTCATATGCAAATGTGACGACGTTCCGATCGATTGACCCCCAAATTTTTTTCATGAATTACAATCTACAACTCATAGGCTTTCAGAAAATGTAAAAAAAATGGGGGGTAGCCACACATTCTGACGAGCTATGGCGGATTTTATATAGACATGTTTTTACCACTTTTTACATTATATTGCCCATTGACGCGCGCACGAATTTTAAATTTTCATGCGCGCGTGTGGCATTGTGGAAGGTCGAGAATGACTGGAAATAGTTGGAAATTGTCAAGAATAGTGTCAGGAATCCAAACCATACGAAAAAATGGCGTTTTTACATTCCGTACGCGCTGTGCGCGCGCATAACGCGCGCGCGGGCGTGCACGCACGGAAAATTTTGAAATGCTTAAAATGGCCTCAAACGTGTGCAAAATGAATTTGAGATGATTTTGAGCATTTTTAAATTTTGACGCGCGCGTACGTGCACGTCCTAATGCGCGCGCAAATTTTGCTAACATGTTACATTGACCCTTGACCGGAAGTTTATGTGTGTTAAATATGGTTCATTTTTGATGACTCGTTATGAAGATATGATCGTTAATGTGATTTCACAAAATGGCGCCTGGATGACGTCACGATGACCTGATGACCTTGAAATACTTCGTGGCACTTGACCATGATAGGCCTGATAACTGACTGAAATTTGATGAAAAGTGAGTGAGCCGAATTTGAGAAATCACTGTCACAAAAAAGTGGCGTAAATAAAGAATAAAAATAAAGAAAATTCTGACGAAATTAAGAGGTGATCTGTCGATACCGACAGACCACCTAATAATAATAATGATGATGATGATGATGATGATAATAATAATAATGATAATAATGATAATTAATAATAATAATAATTAATAATAATGATAATAATAATAATGATAATAATAATAATAATAATAATAATATTAATTAATAATAATGATAACAATAATAATAATAAGGCCAAAAAAAAAAAATTGTTCGGTTGTCCACGAGTGACATTTTTTTTAAACAGGGTCGGTCGGTCAGATTTTTTTTTTTTTTTTTTTTTTTTTTTTTTTTTTTTTTTTTTTTTTAACACTGAGAAAATAAAGGAGGTAAAGCAAGTTTCAATATTTAACGTTTTTACATGGTATTTACATTTATTAATTATCCCCCAGAAACATAAAAGAGTTGTTATTTCTCTTACACTGTTTAAGTTTTGTATATACATGTATGTAATACAAACTGTTGTTGAAATTAATTTCGCTTTTCAACGTAAGTTTTGCCGTGGTTGGGTTTTGAAAAAAAAAAAAAAAAAAATTGGGTCGGCCCCATTTCAGAGGGTCGGTCGGTCGAGGACAACCAAACAATTTTTTAGGGGGCCTAATAATTATAATAATAAAGATAATTGATAGTAATAATAATAATGATAATAATAATAATGGGTTCTTGTAGAGCCCACATGTCTGTCAGACTTGACACTCCTAGCGTTCCACAATTATTACCCTGGCTTAAACATGGCTGCTCTTACGGCGCTCTAGCATTTCATAGAATATCTTGCCAAAAGACACTATCATATTATATTTGAACTCTCTCTCTCTTTTGATGGGTTTTGTTTTCTTTACACTTTCAGATCCATGGTGATGTGAAATCCATCGAGCATGCAGTAAGATTTCAATCACCAAAGGAGGAGGAAAATGTCTCCGAATCAAAGCAACCAACTTCTGATTCGAAAGGCGAACAAGATTGTGAATCTTTGGAAGACATGGGGAAACTGCCATCAGTGAATACATGTACATCTATTGAACCTGAAGGTGAGTTTATGACACCTGGGCCCTGTCTAGTAAGAAGTTGTGAAACTTGTGATGGACTCTAAAATCAAGCGCAACTCTATATACATGTAAGAGGAGGGCTTTCTCCACCCTATCGTATTCTTTCTCTCTTCTCTCTTTCTTTCTTTCTCCACCCCATCGTATTCTTTCTCTCTCTTCTCTCTCTCTCTTTCTCCACCCTATCATATTCTTTCTCTCTTCTCTCTCTCTCTCTCTCTTTCTCTCTTTCTCCACCCTATCGTATTCTTTCTATCTTCTCTCTCTCTTCGTTTTTCTCTCTCTCTTTACTCTTCTCTGTCTTTTCATATGTATCTCACTCCTCCATAGTTTTGGAAGTTCAGGTGTATATGGCGTTTTCAGAGCCAAAAGCGTGTTAACTCATATACTGTAATACATGTAGTTAATGCCCTTCTGGCTTGTTCAGATGATATCATATTGTATTTTACTTTGTAGCTTTTTGCTCATGATGTAATTTCCATGTAATTTTGCTTTTGAGCTGCAATGTGGTATTCAATGAAATACCTTTTTGATTTTATTCTCTACCCTAGACAACCTGAAGGGACACCAGCACAAGAAATACCAGATGAGGACTGAGATAAATGCAAACAGATCTTACACTGGAGATGGGAAAGGGATCAGTGCCATAATTCAATCTCTGTCAGGGACAACAGGAGGGAAGCCCCAGGACAATTGCGAGGAGAGATTATCCTCTGGTACCAGAGGAGAGCGAGAAGTGAAACTCATTGCGTTTAATGGTAAATTGACTGCTCTTGTCATGAACCAACATCTTGAAGGGAAAGTACCTCTTCAAGATGTTGGCAAGCTTGCAAGTACCAAAGCCAAATCACCAAGTGGTGGTCAGGATTCGAACTATGTTGACAACCCTACTGTGAAGGTACCTGATAAAAATGATGGCGTCAGCACTGCCTCAAGGAATAAGACCCTTGAACTGATCTACAAGTGTCACAAATGCCATTCCTATTTTGACACTCTACATCAACTACTGGAGCATATAAATGGTCGCAACGGGAAGTGCCATAAAAGCAAGTGTGTGGCAGAGGAACTGCAGTGTAAGGAGTGTGGCAAGCGCTGCTCTCGAAGAAACATGCCAAGGCACATGTCATCCCATACAGGTGAGAGGCCATTCGTGTGCGAGTACTGCGGGAAGGGGTTCACCATGAAAGACTATCTCACCAAACATGTCATGAGAATACACATGGAAGAAAAGCCGTGCGTGTGCCAGTACTGTGGAAAAGGGTTCATCAACAAGTACCTTCTCAATCAACATATCACCATACACACAGGAGAGATGATGTACAGGTGCCAGGAATGCAACAAAGCCATCAGGAATTACTCAGGATACGTACATCACCTCAAGACTCACAGACACAGAGTTGACAGGAGGTACGCATGCTCGACTTGTGACAAGAGGTTTTCGAAGAAAGAATCTTGCAAGAAACACGAGAAAGTCTGCTTGCACAGCAGAACCTGCTTGCACAGCAGAACCACCCATGGGATGGGTCTGACGTGCAAGCAGTGTGGTCGCAGATGTGCCAGTCTTACTGGTTTAAGGCTCCATGCAAAGGTTCACAAACCAAAGGAAGTGCACACGGCTAGCAGCGTCCGTAAACGCAAGCCACCAAGCCAAGACCAGAAACCTACAATCCTTTGCCAGATATGCGGCAAGCTGTTCAAGACCCAGGGCCACCTAGACTCCCACCTGCTCATCCATTCCGACGTCAGAGGCTTCAAGTGCGATATCTGCAACAAGGCATTCAGGCATCGCCTCTCCCTCAAGTTTCATAAACAGATCCATGCGGGTGATCGGCCATATGTCTGTGCTATCTGCAACTATGCCTTCTTCACTGTGACTTGCTTGAAGTCACATGAGCGCACACATAGAGGGACAAATCTCTTCAAATGCCCTCAGTGTGATATCAGCTTCTCTAATAAATATTCCCTCAATCTTCATTCAGAGACACATGCAAAGACAGAACAACATGACTGCCATCTCTGCAAATCCACCTTCATTGCTAAAAGGCTCCTGGAAAGTCACCTCTTTCGCTTTCATGGACAAGAAGTAAAATCTGCAGACACAAGAACTGGAAAGGCGCAAGAACCTAAAAAAGAGGACAGTGTAAAAGTAAATATGGAACCGCAAGAGAAATGAAAAAAAAAAATTCATTTAGAAATGAAAAAAATTTGTTGAAATCTGGAGTACCTTGAGAAGTATATTAACACACAACAGACTTTGCCTATGCAATCTATTTTATATTCTCTATCATATTCGGTTGTTTTTTAACATTCCGTGTCATTTTCTTGTATTATATTGTATGTGAAAGTAGTGAGGCTAAAGTAAAGTTCTTGTCATGCAATTACATTGTTGAAGAAACTGTCTCAAAGCAATTGGGAAAGGGTGATCACATCAGAATTGTTTTATAATGTGAGGTTTTGGAATCATCAAAATGATAAGAAATTGACCCAATCTCACTGAAAAGCACATGTACGGCACACAGAAATGGGTATATGGGACTGCACACGCAAATGGCATGAATGTTTGGCCCGAACGTTGCACTTATTTTTCGTCATGTTATGAATATGAGGACATTTGAAGAGCTATATTTTTCAGGGGACATTTTTAGTATGTTCTTTCAAACTGACATGAAAAAATGAAAAAGCTCACAAATTATTTTTCATCTCTCTTAGAACTCAACCTTCTTTTTAACCTTAATTTTTATTGAAAATAGACAATCAAAAATAAAC
Source organism: Heliocidaris tuberculata (assembly GCA_025618425.1). NCBI lineage: Eukaryota > Metazoa > Echinodermata > Echinoidea > Camarodonta > Echinometridae > Heliocidaris > Heliocidaris tuberculata. The sequence continues at coordinate 3,910,313 of CM046833.1, forward strand.
AAACTAAGCACATTGAGACCTTTTTTCAAAGGTACAATGCGCTATTCAAGAACTGAGCCTGATCGGTTAGTCACGGACGGACATTTGACAAATTTTGAAAGTTTAAAGGCCTATAAAAAATAAGTTATGAGATGTGTTGAGCTGTTTAATGTTTCATTGTGAAGGATACCACTGAAGGTGCTAAGTAATGATAAAATTTGGTTGCCATAGTTACCTACTAAAGATAGAATCCATTAAATATTCAGTGTCACAGACGGACAAGATAGCAATGGGTTTCTTGTCTTATCGGTAATCTTGTCTTTTCTATCACTGACAAACTGTCACTGACAAATTTTTTTGACTGCAAATGTTAGTCAAGTAAATTGACTTCCCTGTCACATACATAGAATTTTGAACGAGCCGTAACTTTTGCTAGAGGTCCAAAAACTTTTTGTCACGGACGGACATTAACTTAAAAACTGCATGTGTTCCTATCTTAAATCGCGCATACATACTTCTTGCTTTTTACTTTTTGTTTGAAATTGATTTTATTCCACTGTTAAACAAAACTTAGCTTGAAAAACTTAGTTTTTAAGTAGAATCTATGTCAAAAGTGGATGCCTGCATTGTTGTGTATACACAATGTACAAGTGCATGTACTGATGTAGTGTACAACTGTACATGCTACAGACCAAAATGAACATGTTGAGAAGGATGTGATGTAAGCTTACAAAATATAACCCTTTAAATTACAGTCATGTAGGTGGACCGAAATCAAACATCAATATTTAGTATTTTAATTTAATTTACAGCTCAAAGTCATATATTTTGTTTCAAACATAGAGGTAATATACATGTAGAAATAGGATTATGTGCGATTGATCATTATCATACATGTATATAGGAAGTAAAATTTCTCATTTGGTTTACAACATCACATACCAGTACTCTTTATAACATCTCATATGTTTCAGTAGTTCTGTTTAAGAGGGTGAAAACCAAATCATGAAATGCAGATCATTGTCTAAATCTTTCTCATACCATAGTTTACTTTTTCAGTAATGTCTCTATCACTTTAAGAACAATGTTGGCTTTCTTGACAAAGGCCTTAAGGGCAACAGTTGAGTGTATAAATCCCATAGAGCCTAATTATGTCCTGTTAGTTGAGGGATTGCCCAACACGACTAGTGTAAGTCATATACATGTATTATAACTTTCTGACCCCCTTCCCCATAAATAACTGTTTCAGGGTGGATGCAACCAATTCAGTTATGAGCATTTGAAATTATATACATGTAGTGTCTAAAAAGGTTTCTTCTTATGTTCTGTGATTACATGATTTTCTTTTTAATTGTTGGCTGTGTGTGATCCTGAACTACAAAGAATCTCTATCTGTCTCAAACGTTACAACTAATTTAAAGCATTCTTACAAAATAGAGTCCAAACATGGCTCTTGCGGTCTGATACTAAATCTGACCTCCAATGTTTATAATTTTCAAGCGCAACTTGTAATTTAATTTGAAATTTTTGAATATTGATCAGGCTTCGGTATTAATGTTGACTCTAAAACTTTTACACGTTGCTGATGACCAAAAATATTAGCCACAATAATAGCAATAATATTATTACTGAATAAATAAGTAAGAAAATAAGTATTCATCTTCTGTAAACACCTGCAATGGATATCTTTTGCAGACTGACAATGCAGGCTGGCTCCCATTAGAGCCATAGCAAAATCGTTAGGTTTTTATGACATTTATTAGCTTGAAAAAGAAAAAAATTGGGGCTGAGTGGGGGGGGGGGGGGGGGTAATTTTTGCATTCATATGGGGGATCACAATACTACATACAGTCCAACCTGCTTTAGCGACCACCTGTATAGAAAGACTACCTGTCTATAGAGACCACAATTTTTGTTTCCTTTTAAAACTGTTTCTCATTAAATCATGTATTAAAGGAACCTGTACGTAAAGATCACCTGCTCGTAAAGACAGCTTTTCTTGTCTGTCTTGAGCGATCTTTATAGACAGGTTTCACTGCACATGATATTTTGGATGAAATATGTTCCATGAACCAATAAACAATAAAACAATTCATTGAATTTGAAATCTCACAGCATTTACCATTTCAGTATACTGCATTGTCCGTCCGTGACAATTTTCAAATTCGTTTTTAGCATATGTATATTTAATTGATCAAGGTTTTATTCATACGTGGTATAGGTCTCTAGCTAGTGAGATAGCTCAGCATGGTTTTTGTTTTAACTTTTGCCCTACCAGTGGAAAAAAAAGAAACTTTTACAAAAAATTTTCTGTCACGTGCAGACAAATTTGCATCAAGATGTGAATGACCATGCGGCACAACCATTTCTGTACAAATATTTTCAAATATTTTTTGGTTTTCAATGGAATGGTGTTTGATCTATAATTATTTGCTAACAAAACTTAGGAAAGTTTAGAGTGTTAAACTAGGGCCAAATCCATCTTTCTAGAAAATGTCAGTGTTGTGACATTAGCGTTCATCACCCCTGTTGAAAAATGGGCCAATCCAGTGACTTTCCCGACCTTGTCAATTAAACAAACATGAAGGTTGGTAACTTTACATATTAATTTTCAAACTTAATTTATTTTTTTTCCACTAACCGGTGTGTTGGCTCAGTCAGTAGAGCGTCCGCCTCACAACCGGGAGGTCGTGGGTTCAAACCGCGGCCGCGTCATACCAAAAGACGTTAAAAGATGGGAGTTGCCGCTACCTTGTTTGACGTTCAACAATAAGGGATAGAGCAACGTCGATCTGGCGCTGCTCAGTGGCTGCCGGGCTCACGATCAATTGGGCAAAAAGAATTTCCATTTCGGTTTAACTTAATAAAATTTGGAGTGGACTTTAAAAGATTATTATTATTATATTATAATGAAAAACCTGAAAGTGATTTCATCATAAAAATCTGAAAACTAAATTTTCATCCCAATGCTCACTCTTAACCGATCAGGCTCAACTGTTCTCATATTATTATCAATTATTTAAACTATGCGAATTAGCCAAAACTCAGAGAAAGAATCCAACCATCTATAAAGATATTCAAGTTTGAAAGTTAAAAGCATTGAAATATTCATGTATCTGTCTTGTAATCTGAACTTGAAGTTCGTAGTTTCCCCCGTCCTTTTGATTTCCTTGATATGATATGATATGTTGTATTTTGTAAATTACATTTTTTCTTCTATAAAATTTATTCCCTGTGCCTGTCCTGATCGTATAATAAATAATAATAATCATAATCATAATCATAATCATAATCATAGTCATAATAATGATAATGATAATAATAATAATAATAATAATAATAATAATAGTGGGTTCTTGTATAGCGCACATGTCTGTCAGACTTGACACTCCTAGCATTCCACAATTATTACCCTGGCTTTAGCCTGGCTGCTCTTTTGGTGCTCTAGCATTTCAAGGAATTAATTCCTGCCAGGTACCCATTTACCGCACCTGGGTCAAGTGTGGCAAATGTAGATGAATGTCTTGCCAAAAGACACTAGTGTATTATATTTGAACTCTCTCTCTTTGATGGGTTTTGTTTTCTTTACACTTTCAGATCCATGGTGATGTGAAATCCATCGAGCACGCAGTAAGATTTCAATCACCAAAGCAGGAAGAAAAAGTCTCCAAATCAAAGCGACCAACTTCTGATTCGAAAGGCGAACGAGATCGTGAATCTTTGGAAGACATGGAGAAACCGCCATCAGTGAATACATGTCCATCTATTGGACCTGAAGGTGAGTTTATGACACTGGGCCCTGTCTAGTAAGAAGTTGTGAAACTTGTGATGGACTCTAAAATCAAGCGCAACTCTATATAAAACAAGGGCTGTGATGTTCACCTGTTTGCAGAGTGGGATACATTTTTTTTTTTTTTGTGACTCTCAATTCACTCCCTGTAGGGCGGAAACATGCCAACGATTTTGTTTTTTTGTTCTCTCTCCTCACCCTACTCAGTTTCTCTCTCTCTCTTTCTCCACCCTATCTTATTCTTGCTCACTTCTCTCTCTCTTTCTCCACCCTATCATATTCTGTCTCTCTCTTTCTCCACCCTATCGTATGCTTTCTTCTCTCTCTCTTTACTCTTCTCTGTCTATTCATATGTATCTCCCTCCTCCATAGTTTTGGAAGTTCAGGTGTATATGGCGTTTTCAGAGCCAAAAGCGTGTTGACTCATATACTGTAATACATGTAGTTAATGCCCTTCTGGTTTGTTCAGATGATATGATATTGTATTTTATTTTGTAGCTTTTTTGCTCATGATGTAATTTCCATGTAATTTTGCTTTTCAGCTGCAATGTGGTATTCAATGAAATACCTTTTTGATACATTTTTCTCTACCCTAGACAACCTGAAGGGACACCAGCACAAGAAATACCAGATGAGGACTGAGATAAATGCAAACAGATCTTGCACTGGAGATGGAAAAGATATCAGTGCCACGATTCAATCTCTGTCAGGGACAACAGGAGGGAAGCCACAGGACAATTGCGAGGAGAGATCATCCTCTGGTACCAGAGGAGAGCGAGAAGTGAAACTCATTGCGTTTAATGATAAATTGACTGCTCTTGTCATGAAACAACATCTTGAAGGGAAAGTACCTCGTCAGGATGTTGGCAAGCTTGCAAGTACCAAAGCCAAATCACCAAGTGGTGATCAAGATTTGAACTGCGTTGACAACCCTATTGTGAAGGTACCTGATAAAAATGATGGCGTCAGCACTGCCTCAAGGAATAAGACCCTTGAACTGATCAACAAGTGTCGCAAATGTCATTCCTATTTTGACACTCTACATCAATTACTGGAGCATATACATGGTCACAACGGGAAGTGCCGTAAAAGCAAGTGCTTGGCAGAGGAACTGCAATGTAAGGAGTGTGGCAAGCGCTGCTCTCGAAGGAACATGCCAAGGCACATGATATCCCATACGGGTGAGAGGCCATTCGTGTGCGAGTACTGCGGGAAGGGGTTCACCATGAAAGACTATCTTACCAAACATGTCATGAGAATGCACTTGGAAAAAAAGCCATGCATGTGCCAGTACTGCGGAAAAGGGTTCATCAACAAGTACCTTCTCAATCAACATATCACCATTCACACAGGAGAGATGATGTACAGGTGCCAGGAATGCGACAAAGCCATCAGGAATTACTCAGGATACGTACAGCACCTCAAGACCCACAGACACAGAGTTGACAGGAGGTACCCATCCTCGACATGTGACAAGAGGTTTACGAAGAAAGAATCTTGCAAGAAACACAAGAAAGTCTGCTTGCACAGCAGAACCACCCATGGGGTGGGTCTGACGTGCAAGCAGTGTGGTCGCAAATGTGCCAGTCTTACTGGTTTAAGGCTCCATGCAAAGGTTCACGAACCAAAGGAAATGCGCACAGCTACCAGCGTCCGTAAACGCATGCCACCAAGCAAAGACCAGAAACCTACATTCCTTTGCCAGATATGCGGCAAGCTGTTCAAGACCCAGGGCCACCTAGACTCCCACCTGCTCATCCATTCCGACGTCAGAGGCTTCAAGTGCGATATCTGCAACAAGGCATTCAGGCATCGCCTCTCCCTCAAGTTTCATAAACAGATCCATGCTGGTGATCGGCCCTATGTCTGTGCTATCTGCAACTATGCCTTCTTCACTGTGACTTGCTTGAAGTCACATGAGCGCACACATAGAGGGACAAATCTCTTCAAATGCCCTCAGTGTGATATCAGCTTCTCTAATAAATATTCCCTTAACCTTCATTCAGAGACACATGCAAAGACAGAACCACATGACTGCCATCTCTGCAAATCCACCTTCATTGCTAAAAGGCTCCTGGAAAGTCACCTCTTTCGCTTTCATGGACAAGAAGTAAAATCTGCAGACACAAGAACTGGAAAGGCGCAAGAACCTAAAAAAGAGGACAGTGTGAAAGTAAATGTGGAAACGCAAGGTCAAAAGAAAGTAATAAAGTTACAGGAAGGAAAGGTATAAAACATTGTGGATCACAAATGAAGAGGTGCTGCACCGCATTCATGAGGCGCATGTGCTGCTGAATACTATTAGAGTAAGACAGAGGAAATGGATAGGACATATACAACGACATGATGGCCTAATGATCAGAGTCAAAGGTCTTCTCCTTGGAAAGAAGTCCAAAGGAAGACCTCGCAAAGGTTTCTTTGATGATATCATTGCAGACTCTGGAGTAGTAGGGTGCAGATATGTGAAACAGATGGCTCAAAATCGTAGCAGTTGGAAAGACTTTTCCTCTAGAAGTTAATTGGGTGACTAAACCTGTCACTTTGCCAGACCATCATTGATGATGATGATGTTTAACATAGGAGTAAAAAGAGGAGTCATAGGTGAAGTCCGCCCTGATATTAAAAAGATGGTTGAATACTGTTACAGTGGAACCTCGCTATAACAAACTCCTTGGGACCAAGGAAATTACCTCTTAATATTGCAACCTTTTTACATCAAGGCTAAAAAACAATAGAATACAAAGAAGTGGGATGTGCAAAATCACCTTGTTACAATGAGAGTTTGTTATAACAGTGTTCTTTATAACGAGGTTCCACTGTAATGGGAAATTTGTTAGTACAAATCCCTCCTTGATACAGGATGCAGTTGAGTCATAGGTGAAGTCCATCCTGATATTAAAGAGATGCTTGAGTTCTTGTAAAGGTGAAAAATAACTTGTGAGCTATCTCATTCTTTTTATGTTGGCATTTTGACCATTCCAAACCATCACAGTATACAGTAATTCCTACATAATGCTACATAATCAGCCTTTCCCAAGAGCTTCCAGACAGTCTCTTTCACAATGTAATCACATGATCAGAACTCCACTTTACCTTTGATATTAAGTTGGTTTAGATAAAATGGAGAAAAGTGAGAGTAGTAGGTCATTGAAATTTTAGGAGAATGTTGTTATGGATCAGGAAGTTCCGTCTGAACCCCCGTATAACAATGGAGTGCTGCTCGTGAGGTTTTCACAGAATTGCCAGTTTGTGTTTGATCACCCATCCTGTAAAAAAGTTCTCAACTTTCTTCCCTTTTTAGAATTTTCCTGAAGCTTTCATTTCTCTGCTTTAAAGTGTACCAATCACCTAAAAAAATAATTTGTGGTTTACAGCTAGAATGTATAAAATCATAAAATCAACCTCAAAACACTTTACCTGGTCTTCTATGGGTTAACGTTTAATGGGTATGAAGAAAATGAAGGATAATATATAACCCCCTTGTGCTTAAAGTGAATAGGTAACTTTGTAGAGGCTTGATAAAATCTGAGCTGCCTGGCCCTACATGCTATCAGTGTATGTAATATGGTGTAAAAGTGAAGCCCAAGAAAAAAGAATGCACTTCAAAATCATATGCTTGACAAAAGTAAACATACAAGTGACTGGAAATGTCATACTCAATTCCTCTCAGTCATAGAGTGCAGTGTTAAACTGCATACCCCTGTACGGTTTCGTAAATGGCAGTATTCTGTCATAGATATCTTGATAGTAACATTATTTTAAAAACCTGTTTATGCCTGGCTTTTAATTGATCCTTCTGAACATCATTATACAAGACACATATCCAAATTCAACAATTTATTAAATCAAGCCTCCACGAAGTTACCGATTCCCTTTCACCAAATTCTGAGTTCGGTTCCACTTGGGCCATTATGCTGTGCAAGGGCGTATGGGTGCGTCAACTAATCTCCTCACAAATCTCTGTAATTGTTTACTGGGAGTGTATTTCAACTTGCAATATCTTTTTATAGAATCGACATTTGAAGCTCGTATGTTGAATATAGTATATCGACATAGAACCCCTGACATACAGAGCAAAATACTTTTTGGTGATTGGTACACATTAATTACAACCAATCTGATGCCAGTGTGGAACATTCCTTTGATGAAAATCTGTCAAACAGTTTGTGCATATATTTATTTCAAGTGCCTTAGAAATCGAAGTGGAAACATTACAAGCAATAGATTGTTTAGCATGCTCTGATAAATTTGCTTCGTTTGCTTTTTTCTGTTCCCTCTATCAGTTTAGCAGTTACAAATAAAAGAAAATGGCTGTTATTTCCTTGGTAATTCATCTTCATCGAAAACATTACAATCTGATTTTGTTTTCCCTGGTTATGCAGCTGCCTTTTTTGCATCCTGCATTGTACATATACCCCCGCCCAAAAATATCCAATGAAAAAATGATATTCCACATCAGGGGTCAAATGTACTCATATGGGTACTGGTACAATTTTGCCAAGTTTCTTTCTTGATTATGAATTCTGATTTGCTTCGATTTTGAGAGGGAATGAAACAAGCGAGCAGAAAATCTGCCCCTTTATTCAGAGACAATATTGTTTTGTGATAAAAATATTTGTGAGGTACCGATTGACTGAATATTTATCATTTTTTAAAATTCTCAGGGGGCTAGCTGCAGCCCTCCCAACTTGTGACCCCCAGGCATCCTGTAATTGTACGCAATACATTATGACACCACTCAATCCCAACAGGTAATATAGCTAATGAAAAAAATAAACCAGAGTAAAGTTTGTTTTCTCAAAAAAAAATTATAGTTGTAGATGTTTAATCATTTCCTTTTGTTCAGTAACAAATTGTGTAGAAAATAATGTATTTTTTTGTTCAGCATCCACTTACAGATTACAAATTGAATGTACATGTTTTATCATGGATGTGGTGATGGCTGTCACTGCTGTGTGTGTGTGTGTGTGTGTGTGTGTGTGTTGGTAAAATGAAACGTTTTTCCATAGGTTCATAATTCCAATAATGAAATGTGGTTCACAATTAAGAAAATGAAAAAGGATTCAGAATTCAAAAAATGTAATGGGATTCATTATTCTGAAAATGAAATAGGGTTGGTGATTCAGAAAATAAAATAAGGTAAATTATTTCAAATGTTTCAAATCCCCCAAAACGATACGAGATTTTATTTCATATTCAGAATTGTGAACCCTAATTTCATCTTCTGAATTATGAAACCATTTTTTTTTTTTTTTTTTTCATTTCCGAAATTATGAACCTTCAGAAAAACTGCATGTAACGAAATTCGATAATACATATCTGAAATTGATGAAGATGGAAGATGGGGAAGGGCAAGAGGAAGAGAAATGTATGAAAGGGCAATATAGAGAGAGGGAGAGAGAGGAGGGGGGCAGAGATAATGAGAAGGAGACAGAGAGGGGAGAAAGTGAAAAAAATCAGAAAATTGTGATTGAGTCCAGTTTAGTATTTAAGGGTTTATTTTTTAACACAAATTTTCTACCTTTCATAATTTCTCTGAACTTGAATGTAAATTTTATGAAACATCTTTTTTTTTTTTTTCTTTTTTTTTTGTTTTGTTGTTTTGTTTTTTTTTTTTTTCTTCTTTTTCTTTGGAGGGGGGGGGATGGTATTTTCAAATGCTGCTTCAGAAAAAGTATCATTTTGAGTGAACAAAAAAAAATCAATTCCAAATAAAAACTAATGGTTGCTCAATGAATTACTTAAAACAGTAACATTGCTGTCTCCTTTCTGTCTCTTTCATTTCCTTCCCCCCCCCCCCCTCTCTCATATACACACACTCTTTCCCTATTTCTTTTCTTTCTTTCTTTTTTTTGTCTCCTCTCTCTCTCTCACACACAATCTACTCCTTTTTCTCATGACTAGTTCTCCCCCCCCCCCCCATTGCTTTTGTTTTTCTATTCTTTTCTTTTTCTCTATCTCTCTTCTCCCTTTCTCACTCTCTTTCACACACACACCATCTACTCCTTTTTCTCAGTCTTTCTCCCTCCACCTCCCTCTCCTTATTTCTTTTCTTTTTCTGTCTGTCTGTCTCTCTCTCTCTCTTTCTCTCACACACATACCATCTCCTTTCTCACATTCTTTCTCCCCCTCACCTCTCCGTATTTGACTCGCTCTTTCTCTCCCTCCCTCTTTCTCTCTTCCTCTCTCTCTCTCTCTCTTTCTCTCTTCCTCTCTCTCTCTCTCTCTCTCTCTCTCTTTCCTCTCTCTCTCTCTCTCTCTCTCTCTCTCTCTCTCTCTCTCTCTCATTCATTCTAATACTAGAGCTAGTAGTCTCACAAAGCTTTTTGGCTGAACGGGGCCCTGTTTTATAAAACTTGTTATCAATAACTGCCAAAGTTCTATAAGAAATTTGCTCTCCGCCAATCAAATGCAAGGATTTCAGTAGCTTAGAACAGTTATTGCAACTTGCTATTGAGATCCAAGTTTTATGAAACAGGGCCCAGATATATAATAACTTCACAAAAATATACATGACTGCATGTATTCAGTCCTTATTTTTTATTATTTTCATTTTTAATATCACTCAAGTATAGAATCCAACACAATTTCTATGTTTAATGAACCATACGAACGGATAATTAACAAAAGTAAGCTTTTTATCCTGGAAAGTCGACATAGCAAGAAGATAATTAGAATTTTATTTATTTTTTTTTTTTTTGATATAATTTATTTCATCAGGGTAGCCCATTCAACAAAAATTGATCTTCCATGGGGCCCTGATATTGAAGTACTTTAAGCCATTTACATTTACGTGGCTTAGTTATGTATACCAATACCATGCTATAAAGAGGTCATCTTTCTTTTAATGTACATGTATAAACATTTAGTGTGATTCATTTGCAGCTTACTTAGCAGCACTGGAAATTAAAAACGACGATAAATACACTATGATATACTGTAATTACAAAGGGGAAAAATAATTTTAGAGTTCGTTTGGAATCGGTTTGTCGATCTGACTGAGGTATGCCAGCCAGTGATATAAAGCTGTTCTTCGATAAATGAAAATTGATAAGTCAGTGAATTTCTTTTCTGTTTAACTTTCAAACTATAATGCGTGGACAAATGTTTCAAAGGTTTTATACACTGCAAAAACCAGGGTGTTAATTCAACGCCATGTCGGTATCTATATTGGTCTACGTACACCAGATACGTGTTAAAACAACACCAGTTTCGAATCAACTGGAGTTGTTTTAACACTAACTGGAGTTGTTCTAACAATTACCTGGTGTAGTCCAATATCAAACGTGTGTTGTTTTAACACTTTTCTGGTGTAGCCCAATATTGATACCGACAGATCATGTTGAATTAACACCCAAGTCAGGCCGCCAAACCGTCACTAAGCAGACCGATAATCAACTCTTGGCCATGTTGTTCCGTCCTGGGGCGGATCCAGGATTTTCTAAAAGGGGGTGCTCAAATCTCAGAAAATTTTCTGACAAGTAACTAGAAATAGAAAAAGAAGAAGAAAAAAAAAGGTCATCGCACATTTTGTGGGTCTCTTTGTCCTAAAAAAAATGTCTTATCAGTTCTAAAAGGAGGGGGCACAACAAAAGGGGCACGGGCCAGAAGTACCCCCCCCCCGAATCCGCCAAAGGGTCGGTCTATTGCAGTGGCGGATCCAGGGGGCCCGGGGGGACTGGGAACCCTCCCCTGGGACCAAAAAAGGGCCCCAAAAATGCTGAGGACCTTTTTTTTTTCTTCTTTTTCTTTCTTTTTTTTTTTTTTTTTTGCTTGTCAGAGATTTTTTTAGTTAAAAAGGGGCCCAAAAATGTTGTAAGACCTTTTTTTTTTTTTTTTTTTTTTTTTTTTTGCTTGTCAGAAAATTTTGTGAATATTGAGCCCCCTCCCTCAAGAAATCCTGGATCCGCCACTGGTCTATTGTTGGCCTCATCTTACCGATGTGACCTGGCCTACTGTTTCTGGAGATAAAAAAAAAAAATCTCTATTTAACACGATAAAAACTACTTTCGAAAAATAAACTCAAGGGCAATTTCAAAGGCCTATTGTACTGCCCATAGAAATCAGGTTCGGATTACGTAATACGCCATTGTAATGTTCGCACATTTCTAAAGGTGATAGACAGGGCTATTGAAATTGCCTTGAGTTGATTTTTCGAAAATAGTTTTTATCGGTGTTATTTCTAAAGGATTTAATGAAAGGATTTTTGTCAGCATTTGAAGTAATCAGGACTGTTCTTGTTGAGTTGAGTATCACATAGACACCGCTTCCCTCGCACTGCATCAAAACAAGCTGAAACAGAAATTAAGAAATAAACAAAATCATGACACTTACAAAATCTTAATAAGCTCAAAAGAATATTTTTAGTAGTGATCATAAAGACACTGTGATTTGCACAATAAGAGGCCTATATCGTGCATTATTGATTAAAAAAACCCTAGACAACACCCTTTCCTTTATAAGAAATTCACTGAAATATGATTAACTTATAAAAATATAATAGGCCCCCTACTGTAAACGAGTCTATCATTCTCCAGATGAAGGGGGGGGGGGAAATCTCGATCCTAAGAAAAATACTGTTCTGACAGCAGCCAAGAGGTGGCGCTCTTTAAATTAAAGAAGCGGTTAAATTATATTCGACACGGGAAGGGAAAATAATTTTCTGTTTGTTTCAATACTAAAACTAAATTCTTATATGCTCCATGTTTACTGTAGACCTGCAAGGCCCTTGTGGAAAGCAGATTTGGAAATGATAAATGCTAACCTGTGTAAGATTAACCACAAACAAACAATCAAAGAAAGAAAGAAATAGACGGACAGCCATGCAGAATAAACAGACAATTATTATAGAACACATGCTCCGGCGACAATTTGCGAGGGTCAATTTCGTGAACTATATCCGAATTCTAAATTTCTAAACCCTTGGCCAAACACTGTACCTTGCCCTAACCCTAAACCTAAACCTAAACCTAAACCTAACCTAAAAACCCTATAAAAACCCTCACCCTAACCCTATAATTTTGACGAAAGCCCGGAGTAATTGTCGCCGGGGCATTATATCGGAGCACCGAAAAGATAGACGTTCAGCTATAGGACAAGTGCATATACCTTGATATGTCGGGTGTTTCTTCTGATAAGGCTTAGCTATCTTTGCCTTCATCGCTCCATGTCCGGGATCGGTTACATGCGATGACGTCGTCGTCCTAATCGAGGTCATGACGTACACGATGACGACAAGGCTGACGATCACCCGAGGGGTTGAGTAGAACATGATGCCCAGGGCCGTCGTGGATGATGATGTTGCGATTGACAGGACTGGCGCGGATCCCGAATTCTTTAAACGAAGGGCAGAAAAATCAATAAACCGTTGTCAAGAAGAGAACAAACAGTTAGCACAACTTTACCTGCCCTTTTCCTGGTCTGACATTACTTGAAAGGGGCCCTAGAAAGCAATTACTGGGTATATTTCTTTGAGATCTATACTTAGGATATATGCCAGATGTAGGTTTTGAAAGTTTTAAAAGGGACAAGAGCCCCTCATATCCTCATACCCAGCCCTGGATCTACCATAGTGCATGGCGATTGGGAGCAATGTAAATGATACAGAGTTGCCACCCCCCCCCCCCCCTTGACCTGGGCCCCGTTTCATAAAACTTTTTATCAATACCAAGTTACGATAATTGTTATAAGCTTCTGAAATCCTTGAATCTGATTGGCTGAGAGCGCATTTGTCACGGAATGAGGCAGCTGTTATTGATAACAAGTTTTATGAAACGGGGCCCTGGTTAAAGTTAATCAACAATCAACAACTGTTGGGAAAGGGGAAAGAGAAGAAATGGTTAGGGGTGGGCGCTCTGACATTTCCTTAATTAGCTGTACTATTTACGAAAATTTAAAGGAGGATTTACAAGAGGATAAGTAAAAGGAACAGAACGAAACAGAATCCCAATTTTCATTCGTTGTTCAAAGAAAACAAAATAGTGACAACAACAAAAAAGTTAGAAAAAATCTTGATAGTGCCCCTTTGCTCTAAAATTGAAATGGCACTCCTTTTTTTTTTCAACTTCAGATATGTCAGATTTGAGTTTTAAAAAAGAGCACTGACAAACCTTGATCCGCCTGAGATATTGCTCATTTCTAGCCCGTTTCTTTAACTGTGCCAATATCAAGATAAACCCCCCCCCCCCAAACTATACATGGAATAAGGACTAACGACCCCTTTTGTGAGGCGGGGGACATGTCAGGGGACTGTCTGCATCTTTGTAATGTTACGTTAGAGATTAATAAATCTATATTTCAGCCATGTGCGTTATCACAATCTCTACATTTTATGCTGTTTTTGTGTTTTTTTAAATTAGATTTATTCTCTTCGCAGATGGTTCGTTTGGAAAACATTCGTCTTTGTGATTTATATACTGCGTACTCTAGTATCGGGATATTTTTTTTTTTTTAACCCTTTCAAGACAATTGACCACATTTTGTGGTTTGGCTCAATAACTTTTGATCCAGAGCTCTCAAAAATATACCAGATGCCAGAGTAGAAAGAGCAAAATTTTCTGCACACACTATGTCCATTTTTATTGCATGACCATATTGCATTTGATGCCAGGAATTTTAAAAACAAGAATAAGCTTTGAGATCCTTAAATTGGCAACACATTGAGAGGTTTAAAATCATTGTTTTTCATCAAAATTGGCAATTTCTTTCAACTATTCCATACATTTCTAACCATGTATATTGTTTTCAAAGACATTACACCTTATTTGAACCATGTAGCACTAAAAGAAAAATATTATTGTTGCCAATTTGAAGAACAAAATGTGATCAATTTAGCCCTTAAATAATTCCTGTCCTGAAAGGGTTCACTTGGGACACCAGACTCTTCGTTGTCTAGATTTGTTTTCTTTTGTTTTCTTATTTTTGAATGGATTCTCTAGACCTGATAGAGAAGCAGTCTGGAGAAGAAGATCATTGACGAGAAAGAAAAACGAAATAAATCACTTCGAAAAGTAAAATATCAACGTGAACGTGATGAATAGCATAAAATTACCCATATACAAATAAAAACTGGTTACCAGAAAGTCGCTTTTGATGAAAAAATAATAACAAGAGAATTACACTACCATAGAGGAATATATAACAATAAAAGGTCAAAATGAATGCAGCTGAACTTTGTAAAAAAAAAATATATATATATACAGCACAAATACTGAAAATTTGAAGTTAAAAAATTAACAATTCCAAGTTCAAGTAATTTTTAAGTATAGGAAATGTGTTGATAATGTTAAATAACATTTTTAATAGCAACGACGAAATATGTGAAAAGTTGCAAAATTAACACTGAAAAGCACTAAAAGGGCAAATTCTATCATTCAGAAATATATGAAATTTAAAAAAAAAAAAAACTATTTTATGTTATACTAAATTTACCGAAACAGATGCACGAGGCATTGTAATCGTTTGAAATAATAACAGCACAGAACTACATACACCCTTCTCTCTCTCTCTCTATCTCCCTCTATCTATCTCTCTGTCAAATAATGTCTGACAACTTGCACTTTCTCCTGATTTAAGCATACTATTTTTCTTTCAGATTGAGGTACATTACCGCGTTCCGAATCATTGCATCTATTCCTTCATGAAATAACAAAACTCTGATAGACCAGGAGCCTGTCCCGAAATAGTCTCCCCATTTTACATATGAGATTTGACCACTTAAAGTTACTTAGACCATTCACGAAAAGCTTGTCAGCTCTAACCAAGGAGTTATCACAGAACTCCTTGCTCAAACAAAGCCGCCGAATTTGGCCCCCAGAGTCCCCCCCCCCCCCCCCCAAAAAAAAAAATGGCCCCAAATTCGGGTCGATTTCACCCCATCTAGCGTATGCGCCAAACTTTGTCAGAAGGAAGGTGTATGACTTTACATTACCAAATCACAAAAACTGACAAAATTTTTCGTCGGATGATGGCTTGTCAGACCGCCCCTAAAAATTGGGGAAAGTTTTTCCCCTTAAGGCCCATGGACCAAATTTTGTCAGAAGGAAGAGGTATAATAGGCATAATACAAAGCTTGTAAGGTATTTTTGTAACACATGAATGGTAGATTTCAATACGGCAGCCACATAGCCCAGATACTTAACAAGCTCCTCTATTATGTCTTGTCAAACAGGTGCACATGCACAATGGGTGTGTTTACATAATCCTTACAATATCATTTGACTATATACTTTTGAGAAACAATACAATTTTCACAATTGAATAAATAATTAGACACCAAAATTGCACCGCAAGAAAGTTAAATACTCAAGATTGTACTTTGTAATTTTGACCTGGATTGAATAACACACATTGGAGTTATTAAGGTTATAATGCAAAAAAGACTGTCCACGATTTTGTTCGTTCCTGTTTGTGTTTTTAAAGAAGAATGAAGCCCTGGGGAAATATCCATTTTAATGAAAAGAGGGGATAGAAATGCAATTTTTAAAAAAGTTCCATCAAAATCGGTTACGAAATGAAAAAGTTATGAATGTTTGAAAAGTCTCAATTACTTTCTATGGCTATCCTCAAATTGGTAATGTTGCTTCAAAATGGCAGGTTTAGTAGTACAACTCTCAATATGTTTTGTACACAAAATTTCATATTTTCTCCATTATCTCTAAAGATGCTGCTTGTCCTTTTGTGAACTCAACATATGTTGTGTCAAATAGGCCTACATTTTCCCATGATATATCTTGAACTAAGAAGGAGACAAGCTGCACCTTGAGAGATTTTTTTGATTTGATTTTGATTTGAATTTATTTTTTCTACTCTTGTTCTTCTTTAACAATTTACAATAAATCATACATGACAATCAATAGTGTGAACAAAAGTATGATGGGGAAAATGGGAAATTTTGTGTACAAAACATAGGGAGAGTTGTACTACTAAACCTGTCACTTTGAAGCAACATTGCCAGTTCGAGGATCGCCATAGAAAGTAAATTGAGTCACTTTTAATACTTTCATAACTTTCTCATTACGTAACCGATTTTGATGGAACTTTTTATAAATTACTTCTCTCTATCCTCTCTTTGTATTAAAATTGATTTTTCTCCAGATTTCATTCTCCTTTAATGTTAAATTAAGTCCTCAATCGATGTGTGTTTGAGTGGGACGATCATTTGATTTGATTTGATTTGATTTGATTTATTGACTGTTTCAATCATTCATATTAACATAATACTGCAGTGCATAACATAAAATGAATACAATAACAATAATATATCACAGTGATGTTTTTCCATACATAGGGGCACATAATCAAATAGCAATAAGTAAAAAATATGATGCACAGATATTGACCTATTAAGTGATATTGAAAACAGTTGGACATATTTAAAAGCAAAGCTTGTATATTTTATGTCCAGAAACTTATATAACTTAATCACGAATGGGTCGTTCTGTAATATTAAATTAAATTCATAAAGCATCGTTACGACAAGCGAATTGTTGATGAGAAAGAATTGATAAGTGATTGTTGATGAGAAAGAATTGATAAGTGATTGTTGATGAGAAAGAATTGATAAGTGATTGTTGATGAGAAAGAATTGATAAGTGATTGTTGATGAGAAAGAATTGATAAGTGATTGTTGATGAGAAAGAATTGATAAGTGATTGTTGATGAGAAAGAATTGATAAGTGATTGTTGATGAGAAAGAATTGATAAGTGATTGTTGATGAGAAAGAATTGATAAGTGATTGTTGATGAGAAAGAATTGATAAGTGATTGTTGATGAGAAAGAATTGATAAGTGATTGTTGATGAGAAAGAATTGATAAGTGATTGTTGATGAGAAAGAATTGATAAGTGATTGTTGATGAGAAAGAATTGATAAGTGATTGTTGATGAGAAAGAATTGATAAGTGATTGTTGATGAGAAAGAATTGATAAGTGATTGTTGATGAGAATGAATGGATAAGTGATTGTTGATGAGAAAGAATTGATAAGTGATTGTTGATGAGAAAGAATTGATAAGTGATTGTTGATGAGAAAGAATTGATAAGTGATTGTTGATGAGAAAGAATTGATAAGTGATTGTTGATGAGAAAGAATGGATAAGTGATTGTTGATGAGAAAGAATGGATAAGTGATTGTTGATGAGAAAGAATTGATAAGTAATTGTTGATGAGAAAGAATTGATAAGTGATTGTTGATGAGAAAGAATTGATAAGTGATTGTTGATGAGAAAGAATTGATAAGTGATTGTTGATGAGAAAGAATTGATAAGTGATTGTTGATGAGAAAGAATTGATAAGTGATTGTTGATGAGAAAGAATTGATAAGTGATTGTTGATGAGAAAGAATTGATAAGTGATCATAATTGATGATAGAGTAGGGCAAGTGCACCGCTCCATTCCCTCAAAAGAAACAAAAAAAGAAATAACACAATCTTAAGTGTTAAGATTTCGACATCCCCCCCACCCCAACTAGGATTCCACCCCCCCCCCCTCTCTCTCTCTGCCATCAATTCCTGTATGTGTGCCAAAGGCATTATTTTGAATTAGAAATTAGCACATAGAAGAATTAAGAATTCTATATTTACATATTTCTTCAAAAGTGGAACAATTAAAAGTATAAATCATTAATACCTTATTTTTGCAAGAGGAATATAAAATTAATGAACGCGGTTCAAGTAGGTTCTTATGGATTCACTTCCTATAAACATGGATAGTGAGAGGGAGAGAGAGAGAGGGGGGGGGAGGAGGGAGAGAGAGGGGGGAGGGAAAGAGGGAGAGAACAAGAGAAAAGGAGATTTCTGTAGAGAGAGAGAGAGAGAGAGAGAGGGGAGAGAGAGGGGGGGGGGGGGGGGGGGGGGGGGGAGAAGTAGAGGTGCCGGTAGGCAGATAAGTAGATTATGGAAAATAATGTTTAAAATGCCATGGGCAGCTATCTTTTTTTTTTTTTTTCCTTCTTTTTCTTTTTCTAAAGAATAGACGCACCCACATGCCTCTAGCGCACCTGTGTCCTTGGTTATCTCGTTGCTATTGTGTTCAGATACGGTTGCTAAGGAGGTCAGGATGCGATCTTTGCACCAAGCATAATAATGTTCTCGTGTGATACAGTTATATGATCTATTCATATGATCTCTTCATTCTAAAATCATATCGATAATGTCTGCAAAATGTTACAATCTTTCAAATGTTACAATTCTTCAAATTTATACGATTTATAAAGGATACAATGGATTGTTAACCCTACGACGAACTTTTGAAAGAAGTGATTATTGGTTTAGAGAGAAACGTGCAAACAATTACAATCTCCCAATCTCGAAAAAAAAATTAACCGATTTTTCAGCTAAGTAAGAAAATTATTGCATGATAAAAAAATCACCCCGCCGGTTATTGTAGATCCCAAAAGGCATTAAAATATCATGACAGTTTATTAGTTTATCTGTGTCAGTCTGTTTTTTTTTTTTTTTTGTTTTTTTTTTTTTTTTTTGGGGGGGGGGGGTTTGGTTGTTGTTTTGTTTTTGTTTTTGTTTTTGTTTTTGTTTTTTTTTTTGTTTTTGTTTCTGTTTTTGTTTTTGTTTTTGTTTCTGTTTTTGTTTTTGTTTTTGTTTTTGTTTACTTGTTTGCTTGCTTGTGAGTTTCAGCCTTGTGCACCCCCTACCCGGAAGCAATTGTAAATCCTCAAAGCACCTGAAATGTGATATCTTTCATTTGTTTGACTTGTCCCCCCCCCCCCCCCCCCCCCCCTCCGAGAACCCTGGTTCGGCCATTGTCACAGGTGCTTGCTTATCATATACTAGGCTTCTTTTTTTCTTTTTTAAAGACCAACTTTATACATGTATATACAGACCAAATGCCATTGAAGAATGCATATATATCGTCAAGTTTCCTTTGCATGGTTTTTTTTTTCAGATTATAAGGACCACCTACCATCTGACCAGTCTATTCTAATACTTTATATTGTGGGTATAATAACTGAAAATACGTGGTAAATCATATAGAGGATAGTCCATTTCAATGGCATTTACATATCCCACTGTTCTGCCGTGGGGTCCTATATGATAGAAAATTAGAGTGTTCAAGGCCTCATACTGATATAGTTTTTTTTCCAAAAAAATAATGATTTTATATTTCTATTTTACTTTTTATTCATTTCTTGGGGAGAACTGAAGTTTCTAGAGAAAAATATATGTTGAGTTCATTATTAGCTCTGGGCTATTAGAATCCATGTCATTTCTATTTCTGTTTTCGGTAATACTTTTAAGAGCAGTTATTCAGTTTTATTTCGATTGTCATTTTTTACGTGAACATGATGAAGGAAAACGGGATATTCAAATCTTACCACAACGAGTAGACCTTTTTAAAGTTTAAGGCAAGCTACATAACTAGATTTTTTGTTTAATTTCACGGGATTATATATAAAAAAAAAATACACGTGTTTTTAATGCTTCATTAACTCTCCAAGCGATTTCGATCTCGGCGCGTTCTGTAATTCTTTTTGTTCCCCCACATGCCCCAGTTGATATTAATATACTTGTATAATCATGTACATCTCGGTAACGATTTTAGAGACGTTAATTCATTTTTGTAAGTCCGGATTACCATTAATATTTGATCATGTTTATGAGAAGGTAATAGGGAAATTGAAATCGTACGAGTCTATGTGGAATGATACTTAAAAGGGATTTTCCCCACGGTGAGATACACGTCAAAGCATAAAACTTGTTGACAGGAAGGGAATTAAACGAAGTGGAAAGATGATGTAAATCGTCTTTCCACCCATTTCTGTCTCTATCTCTCTCTCTCTCTGTGCTATACGTCTGTCGTCTCTTATGTTTGTCTATCTGCTCCTCTCCTTCCTTGGCGCCCCCCCCCCCTCTTCCCTCTTCCTGCTTCCCTGCCTCTCATCCTCCCCTCCCCCTCTCTCTCCCTTCCTCTCCATCTCTCCTTCCCACTCACCATATGTTAGCTCTCAATCTACCAGTTTTTTTTTTCTCTCTCTCTTTCCCACCCCTCTCCCCCTCTCCCTCTCCCTCTGTCATGGTTGTTTTGCTTCTTTTTTTTTTTTTTTTGCTTTTTGTTGTTATTCCGCTCTGATCATCTGTAACCTATTTTGAATCTTCCTTTGTATCTGTATGGTGATGATAATCCAAAATTGTGGATTTCAGTTCAATAAATTGATTTTGATTTGATTTGATTTGATTTGAAGTGTATCTATCTCTTTCTCTATCGCCTTTCTCTTTTAATATCTCCCTCTCCAACTTCCCCTTTCTCTACCCTCTCTCTCTCTCTCTCTCTCTCCCTCTCACTCTCTCTCTCTCTATTTATCTCTCTCTCTCATCCTCTCTCTGGCTTCCCCATGTCTCTCTAACTTCTCTCTCCCTCTCTCTCTCTCTCTCTCTCTCTCTCTCTCTCTCTCTCTCCTCGACTTGCTTGAACCAAGTAGTTCTATGATAACTCCTTGCTTGAACTTTATCATTGTGGTCACAAAACTTTATGTGGTCACAATACATGCACACATTATAAGTTGGCCGATGCAATGATTAATGAGTAAAATATGCAAAGATTTTCTCATAAAATGCACCTACAGCCCTGTGGTTTTTAGTTCTTTATGTATCATGGTATATAGTTCCAGAAATAAGGGCTCTGCATGGTGCCAACACGATTATTCTCTTTCCTTCGTTAATGAAATTCAACCCATTTGGGAGATTCGTATAACAAAAATGACGAATAAGATGCATAGAAAGCTGGCTTCAGTAAAATTGGAAAGTCAAAGCAGCATATCAGTGAAAGACTGAATTAAAAATGGGGGAAGATTTTTTTTCTTCTAAGGTTGAGACCAGTGAGACATAAACAATTCCAGCATACCCCCCCCCCCCCCCCAGGCTTCCAGCTCCAAATCACTGATAGGAATGCATTGGGATAAGCTGTATACTAAATTTATATTGATTCCCGTCGTGCCGATTATTATCTTCCGCATAATAGAACGTTACCATTCTGCAAAGGGCGGTTATGACGTATATAGGGTACAACCCCCCCCCCTTCCTGACAATCCCCCCCTTCCTGACAATCCCTCCCCATCTTTATATACTATTTTAGAATACATTTCATTAGCACTGGGTGGCTCAGATTGCAGAAAATTTTCTTAATATCTAAGTATTTTTTCAAAATTGATCAGGTATAATACACCCCCCCCCAAAAAAAAAAAAAAAAAAAATATATACATATATATATATATATATATGTATATATATATATATATATATGTATATATATATTTGTATATAAATGAATAAATAAATTTAAAAATACAAAATAGAAAATAGAAAATGAAAATAATAATAATAATAATAATTACAATGATAATAAGAATGACATGATAATATTGATTATTATTTTTATTTTTTTTATTTCAGCTTTGGAGTGTCATTTAGGCCCACCTTGCCTTCCCGTTTTGATTATAACTAATCTGAGGATACGCTGCTAATTATTTTTATGACCCCGATTAAGAAATTCACATGCTCGTTCTGTCCCAAAGCAATAAATTCAATGTGTTATCAAGACTCAAAAGAATTTGTGGTTGTTATGGTTACGAAATATACCAATCCAGTCAGAAATGGCTATACTTACCACTGAAGAATTGAGTGTTGATTTTTCTACACCTTCTCTTCTTGCTAATCATGAAGACACGACGATGATGATGACGACAACGACGACAACACCGACCCAATGATGACGATGAAAATGGTGATGTACGTTTGCTATATACTAGTGGTTTTCAGGTATATACTAGAGACGTTTATGTCGCTTGTCTAAAATGTACTTTGTATTAAAATCAAGTTCCGCTGCTCCCCAACAAAGCATCCGACGAAACTGTCAGTAGGCGCACGAATATCCAAATCAAAGCTTTTAAACAGATACAAACTCAAAAGTCCACCCGAAGTATACGATATAGGAGATGTGAGCAAATGTAGATCATCTTTTTATTATTATTATTATTATTATTATTATTATTATTATTATTATTATTATTATTATTATTTATTCGACCAAAATCTTAATTCATCTTTTGGTTTATCCCCAAGTCACGATGTTCCTTCATCCAGACCTCCCTGCTTCATCTTTTGTTATCAATGATACACGTCAAGGAGATGAGGTCCTAGAAAATGCGAGATTGTCACGATTTTGGCATGTCATTGTTTCGAGTTGTCAGTAATCATGACTATTATTCCATATGCTCTTTTGTGACGTATAAACTTCAACCAGTGCCGAGTGGCGGATTATACGTAGGGAGTAAGCCGGCCCTTGCCCCCTCTTTTGAACGCCAACGCACAGGAACAACAACAGCAACAAAATTGCCCCTTGATTGTATACTGTCCTTACAAGCAATGAGCCCCCTCTTTTACAAAATCCTGGATCCGCCCCTGGCTTCAACTAGTACATCTATCAAGTTGGAGTGTTGAAAACTGTTCCATAAAGGTGTGAAATGGATGTAATTTTTGAACGACGTAACAAATGGTTCGTGAGAGAGGCTTTAACTCGACAGCTATAGGAGTGAATGAACTTCGAATGTGTCAGTCTTTCTGTGATATAAAGTGCGATAAAAGGTTTGGTGTGCGAGAGAGAGAGATTTGGAGAGAGAGAGAGAGAGAGAGAGAGAGAGAGAGAGAGAGGGGGGGGGGTGTAAAGTGACGAAGAAGTGGCTTTCGACGATTGCACTTATTATTGGGGAATATGTGCTGAGAGAAAGAGAGAGGGAAATAAAAAGAGGGGGTGAAAATGAAAAGAGGAAGGGGATCGAGAGAGAGGGAGAGCGCCCGAGAGCACTCACAGCTGAGGGAGAAAGGAGGGGGTTAGCGTGAAATTCAAGTTTACTTTATTTCCCCAATTGATTTCCACAAAATATGAGAAAGAAACACAGACAACGAGAGGGTGAATGAAAGAGGAGATGATGAGGGCTGTGATGGAAGACAGCACTATAAGGCAAAACTGGAAGATTAAGCGATGAGACGATTGAAAGTGAATAAGCAGGGAAAGGGCTGAAGACGTACTGTATAAATTATGTAGATATGAAACTTCATTGCAATGTCACCCCCCCCCCCCCCCCACCAGTCGCCATGTTCACTGCCATTCCCTATATCCCCGCATACAGGTTTACTCCGTTTTTTAGCCGAGTCCACCTAGTAATATCTGGGTGACTCACAAGCCACCCACCCCATTCCCCACCTATTATATCCCCCACCCCCACCCTCACCTCCATCCCCACCCACACCTCCATCCCACAATCCTATAAGTCGAAATTTCTGTCAGCCAAATTGTTAATGTCATTTTCCCAACGACTTACATTTGCAAAAATATATTATATTATATCTGATTCGTATAAAATCACATAATTTCGCGGGGAAATGATTTTATTATAAGAATAAAAGGTTTAAGGTTTGATTGGGGGAAAAAGAATAATCTGTTCACCGGATGGGATCGGGAGGGGGTGGTTGATTGGTAGTGACATTAAATGACCTTTGACCTTAGATTTAGAATAATGTCCGTTGTTGACAGGATATGTTTCTCAGCAGAGGGGTCCCGCATTATAATTTGCTTTTAAGTTTGAAATATCAATCTGATTTGAATTATTATTTTTTGATTCAACAAAACATTATATACCATCGACATGCATTGCAAATGTATTAATATTTCAATATGTAACACAATACAAATCGACAAAATTAGCTTTAGTGGAAGTTATATTAATCAATAAGAACTGACAAAAATACAGAACAAACTTACTATCTCAAATGACCTGAGGGTATATATTTCTTTAAAATGGAAAAGGGGAAGATATACACTGAAATGTTTTAATATATCAAATATATGTAGATTCACAAAGGCTTGAATTTAGAAAAGAAGCATGACTTGTGAATTTTAGAACGTATCCATCAATCGAAACAAGTGTACAGCTAATTACGATATCATTATGAAGACATCTCCTCTAACATACACAACACGAGGAATTTCACTGAATATAACATTATTATTATTATTATTATTATTATTATCATTATTATTATTATTATTATTATTATTATTATTATTGTTATTATTATCATTATTATTATTATTATTATTATTATTATTATTATTATTATCATTATTATTATTATTATTATTATTATTATTATTATCATTATTATTATTATTAACATTGATATTATCATTATTATTATTATCATTATTATTATTATCACTATTATTATTACTGTCATCACTATTGTCCTCCTTTATTTTTGTATCATTCTGCAAAATATAAAACCATATAGTTCTAACTTACTGCACATATCTAACCATATGATGTTGTCAATTTACAATATCATATATTAAAATTCATTCTTAAAATTTATAGTCGCCAGGCCAAGTATACATATTCAAAACACATTTTCAGAGAAAGGAAAATTAAACCTTTTCCTGTCTCTTTAAGATTGGCCCATGGGCACAACTCGAGCGTTCCTATTCAGGTTAACTGCTTATACACCTGCTGATACGTTCAAAGGAACGGGTATTATATAGTTTTATTGATATAGTTGAAATATATAGGCCTTAACTCCATGCGTGACCGAGATATTATTTCATTTGTCCGTCAACGAACCCCCCCCCCCCCCCCTCCACCTGCTCTTTTCATACTCTGGCTCTGCTCCTCCTCCTTCTTCTTCTTCTTCTTTTTCTTTTTCTTTTTCTTTTTCTTTTTCTTTTTCTTTTTCTTTTTCTTTTTCTTTTTCTTTTTCTTTTTCTTTTTCTTTTCTTTTTCTTTTTCTTTTTCTTTTTCTTTTTCTTTTTCTTCTTCTTCTTCTTCTTCTTCTTCTTCTTCTTCTTCCTCCTCCTCTCAATTCTTCTTCTTCTTCTTCTTCTTTCTTCTTCTTCTTCTTCTTCTTCTTCTTCTTTCTTCTTCTTCTTCTTCTTCTTCTTCTTCTTCTTCTTCTTCTTCTTCTTCTTCTTCTTCTTCCTCCTCCTCCTCTCAATTCTTCTTCTTCTTCTTCTTTTTCTTCTTCTTCTTCTTCTTCCTCCTCCTCCTCCTCCTCCTTCTTCTTCTCCATTCTTTACATTAAAAACTCTCATTCCTGAAAAATCCATGTTCTGACATTAACAAAAAATTCACTCCCAATTTGAGCTGTCGAGACACATGCAGAGTGCATCGAACTCTAGACTCACATATCTTAACCCATTTCCAAGTTCGCCCGAAATGCGGTCAAGTAATTTCTCGATAATTGGGCGCCCAAATAGTGCGTGAAGTATCGAGAGTGACATCTAACACTAGTGCCACCTTCAGGCCATTATCATGCAGTGCAGGGGTGTAATAAGTTTAGGGGCGGTCAATGAAAGGAGAGGGGAGGAGGATTGAGGGGCGTAGGGAGGTACGCAGGGGCCGCGGAAACGGGAGGGGGAAGGGGCTGCGGCCCTTTTGTGTGTAGACACGTTTAAGAAAATCTCGGAAAAATTTGTCATTATTCAAGTGAAATCAAATCAGCCCCCCCCCCCCACTATTTTCAATAATGCTCCGCGGCCCCTGGTACGTATCCGCACCTGGTAAAACATGCATAGATCCTCACAAGATTTATATTATGCTGTTTTGCGTTCCTCCGAAATTCATATCCTCCGAGCCCTTCCTTCCCCCTCTCCTATATATGATATACAATGTATTTTATCCCTCCTTATATCTTTTTCTTTCTTATATTTACATTTAATTTCTTTATATTATGACCTTACCCTCCCCTTCTCCGTGACCCTTTTCTCTCGCTCTCCCTCCCTCTCTGTCTGTCTGTCTGTCTCTGTCTCTCTGTCTCTCTCTTCTCTCTCTCTTTCTTTCTCTCTCTCTCCCTCTCTCTCTCTCCCCCCTCTCTCTCTTATATTTCATTTCATTTCATTTATTTCACTCTCTCTGGAAAAAATATCAAGAACATATATGTGGACATAATTACCATGATGGTAAATAAAAGGAAAGTGGGGAATCATAAGTCTTGTGGCTTGTTGAAAATAAATTCTTCTTTTATATCAATATCGAAGCACAAGACAGTATGAGTTGTACCTTATGGAAACAATGCAATACAAGTAAGGAATTTTGAATGCTGTACGAAACTGCACAGGTATAGCCAATGGAGGGATTGTGAAATGGGAGTTGTCACGCACGAATAGTTTCACCCTCTCTCTTCCTCTCATAACCTTCTTTTATGCTACGATTTCTCTCTCTCTCTCTCTCTCTCCCACTCTCTCTCATGCAGTTTCTCATTCTCTGTCTTCGTACCTTCATCTTTCTCACTACTAAACTATTCCACCCTCATTTTGTAAAACCTACAAAAACCATTTCCAGAAAAACAATTGCTCAAACCAATATACATGTAATTTTAAATATTTTTATTTCATATTTCAATGTAAAATACAAAGGAATTTTGTACATACAAAAGACAAAGGTACGTTGCAAGCTGACAGCATTTTACCCTCAGTACGCTATCCACATATATAGAGGCATTTCCTAAAGTACACCTTCCATTTTTGGTTCAATGTTTGCTACACTAATAATCATGAGGAGTTAAAAAGACGAATACATACCGAATAATATAGATTACCTAACTAAACTAAAAACCATTAAGCCCATTTAAAATATGAGCTAGTCCTACAATATCGGTATGATTGTACTAGTAAAAATATGTCGATTTGCAGGCGTACAAATTAGTCTTGTAACCGATTTTGTACAAAGAACATGTCCATATATGCCGTGTTGCCCTGATTGGAATATAAATGATGAAATGTTTAGGGGAATGCTACTTCATGCAAAATTTGCATTGTTCCTTCTCATTTTGTCTCATCACCCTAGCCTGATTTGAAATTCTCAAGTCCACTTTGTGTTTCAAGATATCATATGAAAAGTGCTTCATTTAAAATTTGTCTTGTACCTTTGGCATACATCTTGCCGAATTATTCACAGTTGAAATGCCCTAGTTACTTTGATATCATAGAAAACATCATACTATAAGATATTCTAATCATTTTCTACTCAAACGGCACAGAAGAAAAGACTGAAAAAAGTCCCTTGATCCCATAACCATGTTCATACCCCGAATCCTAAATCAAAGTCATCTGGGTATTTTCAAAAATGGGTGAAAAGGACCCAACACTGCTACATTGACCATCACCTTTTGGCATCTCTGCATACTGTTTTTTTTTTTTAAATACTGTTTTCCATTGCTTGACAGTAAGCGTATGACATTATTTCATATCAATGGAGCTTTGTTGTCTCTAGATAACAAATAAACGCAAAGACCACCATCACCAGCACAAAGACTTGAGAGAAAATCAACCTACGGCAATTTCAAAAGCCTTGCCCATCACCTATTGAAATGTGCCAACATTAAAAGACATTACATAATCGGAACATCATTTCTGTGAGATATACTATAGGGTTACTGAAATTCTTCGAGTTGATTTCTAGAAAGTCTTTGCAGTCATGTTAAAGATACATTTACATTGTATGTAGCAGAACCGCATTATCATCTGTTAAAAGCCAAAAGGGCGTAACCTCTACATAATATACACCTGTACATGCACTGTAGGGTATTGAGATTTTCCTTGAGTTGATATGTAGAAAGCCTTTGCAGTCATGATAAAGATACATGAATATTATAGCTGAACCACATTGTCAGAAGGGCATGAACTCTATGTAATGTGCTATTAGTTACTACCCGCTTCTATTTCTTAGTAGATGTTATACCAAACACCTTTGAACTAATGAAATTACCTTGTTATATTGAAACGTTCTTCCATCAGGGTTCATCAAATACAATATATCACAAAGTAATAGGATCAGGGGCCCGTTGTAGAAAGAGTTGCGTTTAAACGCAACTCTTAAAATCAAAGGCAAGTCCTGAATGCGCACTTCTGATTGGCTGAAAATAAAGTTGCGTTTGATTTTCCTGAGTTGCGTTCAAACGCAAGTTTTGTGCAACGGGCCCCAGAAGTATAAGCTTATCATAAGGAGTTGTTACAGCAATGTTTTTAAAAACATGGTTCCATCTCCATAGGCTATGTCCTTGGTAAAACTACAGTGAAAGCTGTCTATAAATACCGCTCAAGGGAGACAAGAAAAGCGGTCATTATGAGCAAGCGGTCTTTATGTACAGGTTCTTTGATACATGTTTCAATGAGAAACATTTTTCAAAGGTCAATTTTTGGTCTTTATAGACAGGTGGTCTTTCTATACAGATGGTTGTTAAAACAGATTTGAGTGTATTAGGAGGAGTAAGAGTAAAATAGCAGCTAAAATTGAACACACTTCACGAGGAGGCAGAGGCACATATTCATTTCTTTTGGTTATCATTACGGCTATAAAAACGGCACACACAGAACCATACTCTATACGCCATAAATTTTGCGGCAATAAGTTTTCACGAATGGGACTAACCAGACTATTTCACAAGTGGTTGAATGCGCAATCAGAAAATTCTCAGATCTACAAACGGCAATGATGATGTACTTTTGCAAAGCTAAGGGGTGCATTTCTGACCAGGAGACAACAAACTCAACCGACTACTTATGTTGGCAATATTTTAGCTTGTTGTTAAATTTGCAATCCACTCACAATTCGCGAAATTCGCGAAATTCGCGAAAATAAACCCCCAGCGAAATATATGGCGTAAACAGTAATCTTAGGCTCAAAATCTTTGGAAATATTTTGGGACCAACACAAAGGTTACAAAAAAATAGCTAATTAATTAGTAATAAGACAATATAGACAGTGAAAAACAAACGGATAATTGATGTTTCTTCCCTTAAAGTCCCCTTTGACATTTGAAATCCAGGAGAGAGATTACGTCAAAACAGATTTAGAACAGCTACTACGAGTCAGACAATACAATATGTGTACAACAGGAACAAACAACAACAACATGATTATGGGCCTGTTTCCTCTTATATATTACTCATTCATTTTGATATCTGAAAGAAATGATATTGTGACAAAAAGACCAGGGTAAAAAAATATATAATATAACACAGCAACTACAACTAAACATGATATTTAATTGGAAAGAAAGAAACAATCTAACTTTGATACATGAATTAACCATATTTCTTCTCACAACAATTACATATGAATTAAATTTCATCTTTTGGATCATGTATACTTCTTCCCTTCCCAACAAAATTCAAGTACATAGTGTTGATAATAAAGCTACTAAGAAAAAATCTAACAAAAACACAATGTATATATTTAATTGAAGAAATTACATGTATTATCTCCTGTGTTACTATCAAATGGAAACAGGCAGGATAGAAAGAGTGAGTCGTGACAAATGAATTTAAGAGAAATGTACTGTATTTCATTGAAGGAGAGGTTGGCAAACACATGAAAGAAGCCCCCCTGCATGCATTGACCTTTGGGTAGCTGGAAGGAATGGCAAGAACACATCAATTACTTAATTCTTCTCTAACTTAACTATTTCTTTTGACAAAAAAAACAAACAAAAACCAAACAGCTAAGAATCCTAAGATCAACTGCTTGTCTGTCTCTCTCTCTCTTTTGTCTGACTTTTCATTCAAAGAATCATAAAAAGGGAGGAAGACCACCAAACAAATTCCAAGTTCCTTTACGCATGTGAGTGTGTTGTGTGATATGCATCCAATTTACTGACAATAATAATAATAATAATACATAACTTTTATATTGCGCTTAATACAATGTTTCTAAGCGCCGAAGTAGTATTATTACCCTGGCTTTAGCCCAGCTGCACTGTAAGGCGCTGAAAGCATTCAAGGAATAAATTCCTACCAGGTACCCATTTACTACACCTGGGTGGAGAGTGGCAAATGTAGATTAATGTCTTGCCAAAGGACATTAGTGGAAATAAAAGAAAATATTTTCATCTCTCAAATAAATAGAGATGAAATTATTACCAGAGGGGAAAAAACAGCTTGAATTACTGACATTTTATTATCAGAAATCAATGAATTAATAACATGGAATAAATTTTCTTACATGAACTCCAATGATAAAAACACTAAATATATTTTCATCATGATTGCATTTTGTTTTCCTGATGGCTCATTTCATAGTTTTGCTTTGAATTATCACCCCCTGTACTGCAAACTTGACACCACCATGGTCATCTAAAGCGATTCTTTGTTGCTGAACTTTATTGAAGGTACACTGTAGACTCATCGTTGCCAATTTTAAGCAGCCCTTGAATACAATGTAAAAGCTTTCATATTTTGCATTAAAAAATGAAATTCGGCTCAATTCCTTCCTTTTCTCCCAAACCTTTCCAGTAATCACTAAAATACGAATTGAGGACATTTATCTCCGTTACCTGATGAGCGTTTCATCATCTTTCCATACTCATCTAAATAATCAATCATCTCATCATAACCACATCATGAAACAGGGTCTTAGTTCAATCCTTAAATTACAGAATAAAACTGGACTAACATCAATCAGAAATTATGCAAGTTAAATATGTTTAAAACAATAAATACAGAACACCGGCATCCTAAAAATTGTAACTTTTGCATTAGAAAGGAAAATGGATACATGATATACTTAGAAATTACATTAAATTAACACAAAACTATCACAATTTGACATTGGATTGCATTGTGTAAAATGACAGACATACACAATGATTAACTAAACATAATAATTTTTTTTTTGCATATTAGCTTCATGATTAAGATAAAAAAAAGGAAGATAAAAAAATTATTTCAATGTGTTTTGCTTTGAGGGTATACATACTAATACGGTGATTTCAAGTTACATTCATTTAAGGAAAAAGAAATCGATAATTTGCCTTTCGCAAGAGAAAGTATGATAAAACAGCAATATTTGGCCATTCTTAATCACATGTTGTAAGTCAAAACCTAATTTTTTATTTACCGCACATAACAAGTTTTCAGTTTGGGATTTCTAAATGAAAGGATTGCCCTTTCTACAGATGGAGTGTTAATTTCTGGTAAAAAGTGGGGTCACTTCCATATTAAACTTCATATACTATCAAAAAAGATTTCCTTCCACAAATTCCATGAAACGAACCTTGAGGCCTGAAAAAAATAATTCTCCAGGGTTCAGTGCCCATGGTCCCCCAAATGCTAACACTCGACACTAAAAATTCAATGAGGGGCCGATGCATACAGACCATAAACACTTTTATATAGTAAGAACACATGAATAGTTGGGGGATAGGGGAAACTCCTTCTCATTTGAATAAAGAAAGCAATGTTCCTAAATCCTAGTCGATGATTGAAAAAGCAATTTTGTAAAGATATCTTGACGTGTGTGTTGCAAAGTGGTTCACGTTTCTATGAAAGGCAATGCAAAGGGGTGGCACCGAGTTATATTCGTTTGGAAGAAGTGTTATCACAAAAGACAATGTAGCATACATGGACATCTACATGTACAATTATCACAGAGAAAGCAGCAATCGTTTGAAAAGACACTTTAAAGAAGATGAATCCACAATAAAAGGTTGAAAATCAGCACAATAATTTAAGCTAAAATGATTTTAGATCAAACCCACTCCTCACAACTAAGGCAAGAAAATCTGTCATCTAAAATGTTGCAAAAAAGAATAAGAGAGCGTAAGACTTCCGCGGCGGCATAGTCTACACTTGAAGACTCTTCAGTTTTGGATTAAGTCCTAGGTTTTAGATGGTTGGATATTTTCAATAACACTCGTACCAGGCAATGATGTACATCAAATTTGACACCATTCACTAAGCTGACAATGCTGTCCGAACAAAAGAACAATACTGTAGGTAGTGCTCACCTATTCAAAAGAAACGGAGGAGTTTGGTGTTTGAGATCTACGCCTGGTACGCTGGATACACTTTTATCACTTTCATTTGTCGCCGTATCCATGGAAACAGGTTGGAATGCATCAAAAGTGGGTGTGGTCCAGTCCTCCTGGGCTGAGTCTGTAATTACAGTCGTCTCCCATTCTAACGGAGATCCTTGTGACTTATCTAATGAAATTGCACACTGATTAAGAAGCTCATTTGTAATTGGTTTCTCTCCTAGGGCATCAGCTGATCGGACTGAAGGAAGGTCTATGTACTTGTCCGAAGAGTGGGTATGGTGAGGTGTGGAGTCTGTTGCATTACTAGGTATTATTGAGGGCGCTATGGGTTCATTCCCCGCTTCTCTGTCAAGGTTCGTTGTGCATGAATGCAATGTTTCGGGCAATTTCGTTGGCTGAATGGAAGATCCTTGGTTGGAATGGACCAATGGCGTAGATTGTTCCTTGCATGGAGTTTGAATGGATGGCTGGATGTTGGTATCGCGTGACGGGATTGGTAGATTCACAGGCACTTCCTCCAGACTGACCAAACGGGACACGGCTGCTTGGATTTCAGGTGATACTGTCCTTTGAGCAGTGGGATAATGCAGAAAGTCTGTAGACTCTTTACTCTCGTGATGCGGAAAGTACAACTCTACATCTGTCCTTTGTATATTAGATACTACCGGCTGAACACTAATGCAGTCATTCTCTGCGGAACCACGTAAATCGTGACTGTCTGAACACAACTCTGATTGCACATTAGATAAGTACCCCTCCCCAGTAACCCTTGACCTTCCTACATTCTCTTCAGCGTTCTCTTCGTTGAGCCCTACACACACAACGGGCACTGCACACGTGTATGACACATCCACCTCCGACCCTTGACCCGTGTCAGCGGTCACCTCGCGCAGGTCAACCGAGGTCAGGTCGGAGGTCACTTCATCCATGGGAATGTTCTGCTCTTCTAAGAGCTCCTGGTTCTCCCCGCCGTGCTCTCCCTTTGGTTTGTCATGGCCGAGGTTGGCGGCGTGCTTCCGCTTCTCTTCGTCCGTGCAGAAGGCTTGTTCTAGTGAGTAGTAGAGGGCCAGTACTGTGGCAAAGGCACTGATCAACAGCAAAAACTGTAGGAGGGGAGAAATGGGAGACAATAGAATCAGTAAGATAACATTCTTCCTGCTGCTATCTGAGAATCTTTACTGCTACATACTTGACGCTATGATGAGGGGGATAACAAAGGCGGTAACTATGTTTTTTCTCTACATAATGATTTTCTTTGTTACAAAAATCAAGAAGTGGCACACACTAGCACAATTTAAGCTTTAGTTTACACTATTTGCTTCATTAATCCCCCTAGTCTCTTGTGCAGAATATGTCAATGGACATTTACATGATAATGATAATAATGATTTATAAAGCGCAGAAACTATGTATATATATTCTACTGCGCTGCAAGAGCCCCTGATGTGCTTATAACTATGGTGAGTACTTAAATGAAAAAATATGCTTTTAGTTTTGATTTGAAAGTATTTACAGTTGGTGATTTCCTGATTTCTAACGGTAAGTTGTTCCACAGTTTGGGGGCTGCGCAGCCAAATGCTTGATCTCCTGAGGTTATTCAGGTTAAAACTCGTAAAACATGTTAACATTTTCAGAATTAGAGTTTACACTATTTGCTTCATTAATCCCCCTAGTCTCTTGCGCAGTAAACATTTTCAGAATTAGAGTTTAGAGCCTCTTATATATATATTTGGACAAAAATGTACAGGCCTACATTGAGGTTGTACAGATTTTGTACTCCTATGGGGGGGGGGGGCTCTCCTAGGGCTAGGGATATTGCAGTAATCACTACTTTGCAATTCAATTCAAAACACTATCAATGATTGAAAGAAATGATTTCTGACCTTGATGGTTTTCATAGAAAGGTACGTCTCTTCCTCTATAGGTGTAGCCCAGTAGAAGGAGCATGGCTCTGTGAGGTTGGTGTCAAGGAATTCACCACCATAGGACTCCGCTACCATCCTATACAAAGAAACAAGAGATGGGTTTTAACATTTGTAAGATATCATCCTCATCTTTACCAGCGCTATCAATATGATTTCTGCCAAATTTTCATTAGGATCATCGCAACCATCATCATTGCCATTATCCTCATCATCATTGTCACCAACTATATTAACAACATCAACATCATCATCAACATCATCATCATCATCACTATCATCATCATCATCATCATCATCATCATCACTTTCATCATCATCATCACCATCATCATTATCAACATTATCATCATCACAATCATCATCATCATCATCCTCATCCTCATCATCACCACCAGCATCATCATTATCAACATCATCAACATTATCATCATCATCAACATTATCATCATCATCATCATCATCATCATCATTATCGTCATCATCATCATCATCAACATTATCATCATCACTATCATCATCATCGTCATCATCATCACTATCATCATCACCATCATCATCATCATTATCAACATTATCATCATCACAATCATCATCATCATCCTCATCCTCATCATCATCACCACCAGCATCATCATTATCAACATCATCAACATTATCATCATCAACATTATCATCATCATCATTATCATCATCATCATCAACATTATCATCATCATCAATATTATCATCATCATCATCATTATCAACATTATCATCATCATCATCATCATCATCATCATCATCAACATTATCATCCTCATCATCATCATCATCATCATCATTACCACCAGCAATATCTGATTTGTCTCCTTATCTCTCAAAATTACTCGACAAAAAGTTAGACTTATCTTTATATATACAAGTTTTCAAATTACTACATGTATATCTTGCTGAGAATCGATTTCATCACTAACTATGATAAAACATCATTGGATATATGGATATATTTCTCAGTAATACTTACGCCTTTCTCTCAGCCACATCCTCAGGTTTCATGTTGGACCCGTAGATAGCTAGCGTCCACTCCTCTAGTACACCACCACCAACAGTACCTGTGAGATGGGACATAGATTAGTATCATCATTCTGACTGTAAATATGTACTGGAAGCATCAATCTTACAGAAAATAAGAGTCTGGGAAATGTGTACTTGGAGAGGGTAAATTAAATATCTCTTGTATCGAAAGCTACGTTTGGACAATTAATGCTTCAGATGAGATCAATGCACAATGTGCATGCAGTATGATTCTGAACATGTCAAAATAAAACCAAAACCACCAGAACGATGTTCAAGAATGGAAAGAGTTCAACAAGGAGCATCGTGGTCATCTCCAAAAATGTTCATGTATGTACTTAAAAAGTTAGATCTTACACTCCAAGCTGAAGATCAATACTCCATGAAAATCATATTCTATAGAATAACATTTTTGGCCAAACAGGATCTGTCATTCTTGCTGAAATATTGCAGAACTGATGCTGTACTCTTAAAGGGGAATCCAACCTTAATAGCAAGTTGCTTTGAAAGAAAGAGGAAAAATCAGAGAAGCAGATTGGTGAAAGTTTGAACGAAATCGGACAAGCAACAAGAAAGTTATGAATTTTTGAAAGTTGTAATCACTATACATATGGTAATTTCAAATTGGCCCAATAGGTAATAACACTGTGATGTAGCTGTGGACAACTCCCCCATTCACTCCAACACACAAAATGAGTAAAATGTCACTTTTTTTCAAAATGTATTACTCAGTAGGATCTCTTTCTTTCATGAGGACCTATAACAATATACTATCTCCAATATATTTTGAGTACTGCCTCGAGGGTAAAAGCCCCTCGAAGAAAACCGCAAATTAATGATATTTTTGGGTACGACAAATGGGAGAGTTGTCCACAAAATGTCACAATTGACTCACCAAATTGCCAATTTGAGATTCGCATAGATGTAGTGATCTCATTTTTCAAACATCCATAACTTTCTTATTCCTTGTCCAATTTCTTTCAAACTTTCATAATCCAGTTTTCCTTATTTTTCTGCTTTCACACAAATCATCTTATTACCAAGGTTGGATTGCCCTTTAAACACCTATCAGTTGAGAGGAGAAAGTGACTTACTGAAGTCTGTAATAATGAGTTCCCACATGCCTACTGGGTCCTCTCCCCAGCATCGTACTGTTGAGAAGGTCCAATTATGAAGACCATCTCTAGAGCTATAAGAAGTTGAAAAACAAGATATTGACCATATAATTCCATGAACAGATTTCAAGTTATCAAAACTGATAAAAGCTGAGTAAGTCTTGTTATGACTTTCATTAAATTGACTTGATATCTCGCGCTAAAGCACAAATTTACAAACAAGCTGAAATTTTGTCTTTGTTTTCATGAAAATAGTTAAGATTTAAGAGTTTAGATTTTTGGAACTAAAGCTAAAATACTTTCTTTTGTTTAAACTCAAGCTTTGTGGACTTGACCAGAGTTTAACAATTATCGGATCAGCTACATCACAAAATGATACCAGCTCAAATTCTCTTCCATAATAAATAGTATGACTTGGCCTTAGAAATCTACTTCTAATTGGAGA
This sequence comes from Heliocidaris tuberculata, assembly GCA_025618425.1. Taxonomy (NCBI): domain Eukaryota; kingdom Metazoa; phylum Echinodermata; class Echinoidea; order Camarodonta; family Echinometridae; genus Heliocidaris; species Heliocidaris tuberculata. The sequence goes on from CM046833.1 coordinate 3,947,435, forward strand.
AAACAAAATAATAGCAGTTGGGCCTCAGGGGCAACTTACTTGTCTTTCTTCCTCCTAGCCCCAATGACGGACCTGGTCCCACTTGGACAGACCAGTTCAATCTTGAGCTTGCCCCTCATTGTGTGGGCCAGAGAGACTGTGATAAGTACATGTTCTAACGTCGAAAGCTCGTTGGTTTGGGCTGTAGCGTTGGTCACTGCAAGGAGCAGAGGGAAGATAATGTCAGTTTATTATACATTTACAGATAACACAAGCTTAAACAAGGCATCTATTTCTACATATTGCTTTGGGCAAGATGAAAATAAAAATAAACACATAATAAGAAAGAGAGATACATACACTAAAGACAGACAGAGAGAGAGAGAGAAAAAAAAAACAGACATGGCATAATAAGAACAAAAAGAGAGAAAGTAAGAGAGAAAGGGCAAGATATAAACAGAGAAAGAGAGAGACATACACAAAAGAAAGACACAAAGGCCCAAATTCACAAAGGTTTAAACCATGGGTAAGGTTTAAACCTCTGTAAGTGTACTAAAGTAAGCGTAAATAAGCGCACATTGCCCATGCGCACGTTCAAAGAAAATAAATGATTGGATTGGATTCTGTGCGCACGTACCGCTTAAAAACCCCAGGAGGGGGTTTAAACCATGGTTTAGATCAAACTTCCTTTGTGAATTCGGACCAGAGAGAGAGAGAGAAAAAAAAAACAGAGATGGCAATATTGAGAACAAAAAGAGAGAAAGTAAGAGAGAAAGGGCAAGATATAAAAAGAGAAAGAGGCAGAGAAGGATAGAACGAGAAGGAAAGAGAAAAGGAGACAGAAAGACAGAGAACTTGAAAGAGAAAGCAAAGGCACACATTGCAGAAAGAGATCAAGAAAAGGACAGCACATGACAATACTGGGGGGCGTTTCATCAAGTGTCTTGTCAGTGATTTTTACCGACAAATTTGCTCTCGGCCAACCAGATGCAAGGATTTCAGTAGCTAATTACAGTTATTGTAAATAGTGTCAGCGAAAGCAAGTTTCATGAAACGGGGCCCTGAAGAAAGCAGAGACGCAAGCCAAATAAATAATGAGAGAGAGAGAGAGAGAGAGAGGAGTGGGGGTAGGGAGAGAGAGAAAGAGAGAGGGGTGGGGGTAGGGAGAGAGAGAGAGAAAGAGAGAGGTTATGAAGAGGGAGAGTCAATGAAACATATCATAATCTCTGCAAAACTGCATTGTATTCTAACCTTGGACTTCTGCCAAATACAATCAACCATCACTAAAACGATTGGGGCCAATCCAAGTTTCCTGACAAGGGGCATCAATACATGATAACATTTCCAGAAGTGAATTGGCATTTGGTTCCAAACATACGACAGATTTATTTGAATCACTCCCCAAATCTCTGAAAAAATACATATTTGAAGGCTTCCATGGAAAAGCAGACTGTTGTACAACACATGCTCCAGTGGCAACTGCCCCACAGCCAATACCCTACACTAACCAAATAAGCCAGTTCGTAATTACATTTGCGCATCTGCAGATAAAGGTCATCTGCACTGAGTACAATTGACCTTTATATGCTTTCATCAATTGCGCACCACGATGCACGCGGCAGTATGATTTTAGTTGTCAAACAAACTCGGGAGTTCGGTTCCGCACAAGCATTTTCATGTTATCCTTTATTTCCTTCATACTCATTAACTGTTGACTTATATCAGACAAAGTTCTTTGAGGTTGATTTTATACTTTCTAGCTGTACACAAATGATTTTTTCAGGTGATTGGTACACTTTAAGAACTCGCGAATATATTTCGGGGTCACTCAGCGCGAAAATTTAATCGCGCAAAAATAACAGCGTTTACAGTACCCTGTTGCAACCCTAACCCTCACCCTCTATCTCTAATGAAATCGTCACCGGAGCAAATGTTGGAGTGCCTACTGTTATACATCATTGCTCAACAGATCCTATTCATGCAAATACAGGCACATCTGTCTATAAAGAACACCTTGGGGAAACATTCCTTTTAAGAGGTCTCTGGTTTTCATTACAGATGCCTTAAACCAGAGTACTAAGACCACCAGTAATTAAGAATTGTGTCTTAATAACCCTTTCGAGACAATTGACCATATCTTATGGTTTGGCTCAATAACTTTTGATTCAGAGCTCTAAAAAACATACCAGACACATGAGTAGAAAAAGCAAAAATTTCTGCAAAAACTATGTCCATTTTTGCAGCATGACCATATTCCGTTTGATGCCAAGAATTTTAAAAAACGAGAATAATCTTTAAAATCCTTAAATTGGCAACACAATGAGAGGTTCAAAATCATTGTTTTTATCAAAATTGGCAATTTTTTTTAACTCTTTGACAGAGTTTGTAACCTTGTATATTAATTTAAAAGATTTTACACCTTATTAGCACCTTGTAGCACTAAACGAAAATATTATTGTTGCCAATTTGAAGATCAAAATGTGATCAATTTAACCCTTGAATAATTCCTGTCCTGAAAGGGTTAAAGGCCATTTGTCTTTTATTTTAATTTTAACAGTCTTTACACTTAGGTTTGACTATACAGTGCCCATCCCACTCTTAATTAGAATCCTTTCTAGATCTTCTCACCTTCGTACTGGACCATGAGTTGGCTATTGCCATGTACGGTGGGGATTTCCCTATGGATCTTGAGGGTCGGCGACACGACCGAGGTCAGCCAGGGTACGGATGGCCAGACCTTAGCAGCGTTGACCAGTCGCCATGCCTTGAGCACACCGAAGCCATGTTTGTGACTGTGGTGGAATCCCGCAGCGTTGACCGTCCACTCGCCTTTCTTAGCATCAATCTGAGGGATAAATATCAGCCAGGGAATCAAGCATTACATTGCTGGGCAAGGACATGCATTGAGCAAAAATTGTGATTTATGAATCTTAACAATCTCAGATACCAACAACGTCACTGCTCTCTTGAAAATAAAGCACATCAGTCACATCAGTCACATCAAGACACAACTACTCATCAAGTAATAAAAAAAACTTCCCCCCCCCAGGAGATTACCATCCTCAGACAGTCCCCCTCCCCCCCCCCCCACCAACCCACCTATGCCCTATGTAGTTACATGTATGTAGCTTTAGAGGGTGCAATAGACCTGTTCACAAAGTTTTTCAAATTTATGGATGTTTCTTTCCCGGGGACCTAGTAATGAGGTATTCCATTAACCTGTTATTAATGAATGAACTACAATACTTGGAATTCCAGTCTGTATACATTACTTGCTGCTATGTCCGACAAGCCTCTGACAAGCTTTCAGGTTGTCAAGAACGACCTTTGCTTTAAAAGTATGCATAAAATTTGAATATATTTGTGAACAGGTCTATTATCAGGGACAGTTGTCCGGATATGCACACATTTATTCATGAGCAGATGGAGGAAGCAATATTCAACATATTAGAAGAAGAGTGCAATTTGGTCTCTCTTCAATAAACTTACCTTCAAGGCAGAATAAACTATGATGTGCTGCACATCCCTCCATGAAAGACAAGGTTTAGCTTCTAGCATGAGACTGATCATCCCTGCAGCAAGAGGGGCAGCAGCTGACGTCCCCGTGTGAGTATTGGTACAGCCCGTCCCAGGCCCTAATGTCCAATCGGTGGTGAGCTGGAGTAAAAACATGGGAGAGTTCATTTAACATTAGGGGAGTATTTGAACAAGTTTAACGGAATATTATAATTTCAGAGGGTGAATGGCAGCAGATGAACCTACCCAAAGGCTAGTGTCCAATTACCGTTAAGCTACACAAGAGACAAGGGAGAACACATCAAATAGCAGGGGTGTTAAATTTTCCTTTTGCTTCATGCTACAGTACTTCCCATCAGATGCAAAAGACAGGTGGGAGAGTTCATTAGGTATAAGGGGTATTCTGTCTTTTGCAAGGCCTGCATATATAGAGGTCATGTTATTTTGTAATTATATCACACCATTGAAATCGACACTGTATGACAAACTGCGTTTCTGGAACAATCAACAGAAATCAATCTTGAACAATCCTACTTACAATGTTTCTTTGAGGACGGGAACCACTGCTGAAAGTGACAGCAAAAAGGGATGCACACTCCTCAGCATAGAAAGGCATCTGGCCCCTCTCATCTACAGCACCTGCAACAACATAAAGAGACACACTGGTATTAGCTTAATTAATGATACACTTACAGTGCTTCAGAGTGATATACATGTAAGTGGAAAGCCCACCCCACCCTCAACGATCTGTGCGGTCCCAAATTTTGAAGAATTTGCAAAAGCATAAAACTGTATACGCCATACATCTCGCAGGGGTTTTATTTTTCGCGAACTTTGCAAATCGCGAATGGATAGCGAATTTAACAACACGCTAAAACATTGCCAACATTTAGAATTAGAAAGTTGAATTTGTTGTCTCCTGGTCAGAAATTCACCACTTTGTTTTGCCAAAGTACATCATCATCATCATTGCTGCTTGTAAATTTGAGAATTTTCCGATCGCGAATTCAATCACCCCCGAAATAGTCTGGTTAGTCCTATTCGCGAAAATTCATGGCAGCGAAATTTATGGCGTATACAGTCTTAACATTCAAACAAATACAGGTATACTCTCCAAATATGAGGATGTGAATAACGGTGTTGTAGTCGAGACCAGGGGTCCCAAAATTAAGACCAAGAGGAAAACAATGATTACATTCATTTCATATTAGGCCTCGGGGGGTAAGAACATGACCAAGGCACCAACAGTTCAAGACAGAGATTAGTCTTGGCCCTATCACTGATACATGTAATCATATGAATAGAAAATGTCATTATAAGGTATTACAGTGTACAAGCGTTCCAGTATTAAGAAGAAATGCTAAATCGGCTCCAAATCGTAGTTACATCAGACATTAGCGAGCTTTCCATTTCTGCACCGAACGACTTTTATGAGTCACCAGAGTGTGCAGATGACGCACAGGCCAAGTCCGTTCTCTTCGCGTAAACGCTTGCGATCTCTCACGACGTTGTGGATCGCAGTTTCAACCATTTTCAGAACTTGTATGATGTCATATATGTCATTACAATTTTGAGGGCCATGCTTTATAAGCATCTTGCTTCTTATGGTCCTAACCATATTTTGCTTTATTGTAGATTTTGAACTATTGATAGGTATACTTTTTTTGTAAATATGTTTGCTTTTATGGTTGAATAAAATTGAATTGAATTGAATTGAATGCACTTCAACTGTCTTGTGTCTCCACACCCACACCACCCAATACCTTGCCTGATTACCAAGCGGTATATCGTTGCATGGACAGCAACAACATCTGGCAATTTTCACCCTGTCAACATGCACATTAAATATTTATATCAAATAGAATAGGATACTTAATCAACAGCAATTTGATATAATTACAGCCCTGGAAAAAATTATCAGACCAGCTCCTTTTAAAGGCGTATGCGGGAAGTGTTGGCTACATCAGTAACTGAACTTTCAAATTGATTTCTACCAGCCAAGTCATGATGATTGGATGACTAACTCCCGAAAACAATTACCCTCTTCAATAACTAACCCCTCTGACAATCACCCCCAGGGTAATATCCCCTAGGACAATTATCCCCAAAGGACAATTACATGAAGATCTATAATCTATTTTTTTTTTAAAGGCACATACCCCCAAATGGATGGATACTTCAGATTAACTATTAACAGAATGAAAATATCCTACAGGATAATTGTCCTGGGGATATTCTCCAGGGGTAGGAAGGTTTTGAAAAAAATGTTCTGACAGTAATGGTCTCTGGGATAATCATCCAGGAGGTATGCCTGATTGTCTGGTTAGCCATGTTCACTTCTCTAGAGGCAGTTTGTTCAGTTCTTGGTGGAAAATTGCTACATGTACATTTGACGATAGCAGCCATGCCTTGTGGCATGCTGTCCATAAGGGGTTGCATTTTTTTTCCTCCTTCACAGCAGCTCATTCTTGTAGCTAGAATCTTTTTTTTTCTCGATAATTTCAATTTTCTATTGTCTTCAATTTTTATGTCACTTCAAATGTTCTCAGGAGAATCATGAGCAGGCCATAGTGCTCAAACCAAGACCAAATCACTTAAAATTCATCCTCTCAGAAATTTATTGTCTATTATGTGGAAAAAAACCCTTTCTCATAGGAAAATGAGGGGGGGGGGAATTTCTGGGGAAATTTGTCCGGAGCAGTTTGTCCTTGCCGTAGTCATCCTTGGGGTAATTGTCCTGGGGTAATTGTCACAAAGGTAATTGTAATGGAGAATAATAGTCCATTCATGAAGAACTAGCTGTTAATAATCATTTTCCTAGCTCCATAGACAATGGACTTAACACTACCTGTATGCCTCTAAATGCAGCTGGTCTAATAATTATTTCCAGGGCTGTACATACAAGTACGAGACATGATATAAAAGAGTGGTGAAAACAAAAAATGAAGTAAAAGTTGACACTTTATCAACAGCAATTTCTTAGAAAAAAAAATCAGGCCAAGAGAAAAAAAAAATGTTACAAACATACAAAAGAAATACTTGTTAAAGTAGCCTTTTGCAGTGTACACACTTTCAACATACCCGGGATCTCTAAAACAGCCATTGGAAATTGATAATAGGTACCCTGGAGCTATAGGCAACCAATCAATAATTCTGTTTTTTGCACTGTATATTTGCAGTTCCATGCTGGTATTCGGAATAACTGTTGGGATGACTTTCATACAGGCTTCAATGTAAAAACCTTCCTCTTATACTCTTGAATTGTTCACTATTTGAATGTCCTACTACCTACAGTACCGGGTACCAATATACTAAACCTAGGTGGAGACAGGCAAATGTCGAATGTCTTGCCAAAGGACTCAGAACCTTCACATATCCAGTCAACTTTTTAAACCACATGACCATGACACCTCTATTTTTACAAAATGGTTTCAATCAAGAATTCTTACCGATGGTAACAGTATACATTGAGTTGGCATAACCATCGTAGTTGCAGTTGTCCCCGTTCTTGCCTCCGTTGCCGCTAGCAACCACAAAGATACTGCCCCGCCCTCTCCTGCCGTATGTGACACCGTGCTGGAGAGCTGCCTTGGCTAGAGTGTGTGGACCATCGACGGTCTTACCGTCATCATCAGGACCCCAACTGTGGAAGAGAAAAATCACAATTGTTACCATTTAGGGGTATCACCAAAGCATAAATGGACTGTGGTTTAACAAAAAAGTTGAGTTCTGGTGATGGGATTAGTCAGATTTGTGATATTGTGATAGAAACTGTCTCAAAGAAATGGGAAAGGTTTATCCTGTCAACAAAAGAATTGGTGTATACTCTCAGGTTTTGGAATCATCAGTATGGTAAGAAATTGATCCAATCTTGCTGAAAAGCACATGCACTACACACAGAAATGGGTATATGGGACTGCATGCACCATGTGTCAGCTATTTCTTGTCATATTTTGAATATGAGGGCATTTGAGGAGCAATTCTCTTTTCAGGGGACATTTTCTTCTAGATGATGTTCTTCCAAACTCACACAAAAGGAATGAGAAAGCTCACAAATTATTTTTCACCTTTTCCAGAACTCAACCTTCTCTTTAAAAACATATACATGATACATGTAAAGTTCTTGTAAAGGAAACTGCATTTCAAGGGAAATCGGATGGTAAAACCACAAACTTCCACATACTCCCACATACTCCAAAATGACTAAACCGCAATTGATCCATCATCAAATTTTCGCTATTTGCGAAAGTTTGTTGCGCAAAATTTTTATTTCAGGAATTTTTCTGGTTATACGGTATAAATCATTCAAAAGTAATTATCATTCATGATATCAACATGAAATTTTTTACACTAGCAAAATACGTACATGTACAAACTTAAAACGAGTGCTGGCCTAGAATCACAGTTGTATACTGAAAACTATCAATAGATGTGGGCTATATTAGAAGTTGCATTGTATATATCCATGAAATATTCATTCAATTTTCATACATATTTAAATCAATGCCATCTGCCAAAACATCTTTTATTTACAGACTTGTGCTCTCATAGATTTTCTATCAGTTGTTTGGCAAATATCATTTATTTTGTTCTTAAACATCCAGTGATCATGTGGATAAACAGACAGGTGATTATCAATCATACAAAAATAATAACACAAGGTTTTTTTTTTCCAGTAAACAGGATAAAGAGAAAAACAGAGAGTGGCAGAAAAAAATTCTGAGAGTGGAAGAGAGGAAATGTCCAGGGCAGTCTTGCCTACACTCCGCAATCATCAGGGCAGCATTTTCACTTGGTGAAAAATTAAAGGTATGGGGCACTTATGCAGTGCTGCCCCTTAATCTACAATATATGGTTTAAAGAAGTGTTAAAAAAAAAAAGGGGGGTATAAGTATGGCCAATATTGGGGCTTTGGGGAAACACCCCCAAGACTCATACCCCCCCCCCAACACAAGTAGGTACCCCCCCCCCCCCCCCCCCCCCCCCATTTGTATAAATCAATATCCTCTTTGAGTAATGATTATTCCTCCCAACTTTGGTTGAAAGCCACAAGAAATCAAATGCATGAGTACATAACAAACATGTACACATGTACATGCACTTGTAGAGTCAAAAACAAAAATTTTATCAAAAAACAAAAACTGAGTTTAACTGTCAGTATGAGACCTCTAATGTGATGAAATACATGACTTGGGTATTCCTTTGAAAGAGGGTGACATTAAGACAATTCCTACCAACATTGATAACAAGTTTCATAGAATTTGAACAAAGGATTTTGAAATAAACTAAAAATTCAAAAACTTAAACTTGGGTTAAATTTTGGGAACACCATTGAACTGAATTGACCTCAAATCGACCTTTGACCTTGACTTTAGACCTGGAATTTCTTCAACATTACTTGTGATACTCTGCAAGCCTTGTGTAAAACTTTCATGGAAATTGAACTCAATCTTTTGAAAAGAGAGCATTTCCAAAATTGTTGATGCCGCAGTAGCCACTACAGCCATCGGAACAGCAACGCCTACATGTACATGTATCACTTCAGCTACGCAGGTGAGACCAAATATGCTAAAGAGAATGAGAGAGACTTTGAAAAAAAAAGGAAGATAAAAAGAGAAAGAGGAAACAAGCAAGAATGGAACAGAGAGGGAGAGAGAGAGAGAGAGGGAGAGAGTTGGGAAGAGAAAGCGAGAAAGAAAGAAAGAAAGAAAGAAAGAAAGAAAGAAGGATACAAACCTGCAACTGTAGATATCGTTGATATACATAAATTTGTTGAAGGCAGTTGCTTCTAGACTATCTGTCATTGGACCGTCTAACAACCGAATACCTGGAACAGAATGAAAAGGTCATGAATGTTAAAAATGAAGACTGCTTCAACCACCTCCTGTAAAGGAAGATCCCCTATCTACAAGACCATATTTTTTCCATCTCCCTACAACAGTTTTTCTCCTACATAAGCGTAGGAAAGAACCTGATAAACCGCCCACAGCCCACAACAAAAATTTCTCTTAACCCTTCAGCAGTCATAATATACAGGTTTTCCCATCTTAATATCAGAGGGAAATGAATATGTAAATGTACATGTAGTAACAGATATTATGTTACATATACTACACATACATGGAGTTAGTTAATACTTCATGAGAAAAATGCATGTTTTCACTAGAAATAAAATTTCCTTGTTGTGCATTAGATATTCCTGTTCTCACATTACCCACATAAATGTTAATCATATCTATTTTTGGAAGTGCAAAATACACTTTGCAATATCTAATTCTGGCCTCTAACAATAAGCCATGAAACTGGATATTTTCAAAGTACAGACCAATTCAAAACAACCTCCGCTCTCTGATGAAACACAATCAGAGACAGGACTGAGTAAAAAATTTATATCCATGATCCGTAATCATCATGCCGAAGTGCAATTTCACGTTAAAGATAAAATTGAGTTCTGGGGGGTATTCTGAAAACTGTTTTATCTCTAATACTGTTGTATCTCCACAGTTAAGATAAAATTGGTATATTCTGAAAATTGTTGTAACTTTTGTTGTAACTTTTGTTGTATCTTTGTTTACCCTGCGCATGATCCTAATTTACATATATGCGCGCTGAAGATAATATCATGAGATAATTGGTATTCTGAAAATTATTTTATCTTTTGTTTTATTATATCTTCCATGGTAACTACAACAAAACTTCCAACAGCTTCTAGCTGTTGTATCTCATGATCTCGGCAATTTTCTAGCTCAGAATCTGACAGTACATGCTCGAATAGCAAGATGGAGACTGTGTGTGATTCAAGATCTCATAGAAAAGACATTTTAAAGAAATTACAGGTGGAATTCGGTAATTTTACATCAATATGTGACTTGGTTCGAGCAGAAGAGGGTGAGCCACTATGTTAATTAATTGGCGCATGCCGCATGGCACATTATAAAACGCGTAATTTAATAACTACGCCCGAAACTGATATAAGCACAAAGCCCATCCTTATGTCTGACATAAGAGGTGATCCTATTGGTTAACCTGCCTATATAAAATCCATCTTGATTGGTAAAGTGTCAAAAAATGGGCATGCCAAATATAATATAAAGGCGGTCCTTAGAGAGATAATATCCCCCTAAAACAATTTTCAGAATACCAACTTACAACAATATTAGCGAGGTATTATCTCCGGAACAAAAGTTACAACAAAAGTTACAACAATTTTCAGAATAGCACCCAAGGTCATGTGATTACATTGTGAAGGAAACCGTCTCAAAGCACTCGGGAATGGGTGATTACATGTACGTCTACAATGTACATACATGCACATGTAGGAATCGGTGTATGCTGTGAGGTTTTGGAATCATCAAAATGAAAAGAAATTGACCCAATCTCGCTGAAAAGCACATGCACTGCAAACAGAAATGGGTATATGGGACTGCACACACATGTGGCATGAATGTACATTGTATGGCCATCAGCTATTTCTCGTCATATTTCGAATATGGGGGATTTTGAGGAGCAATCCTTTTCAGGGGACATTTCTACTATGATGTTCTTCGAAACCAACTGACATAAAAGGAATGAAAAAGCTCACTAATTAATTTTCACCTTTCCCAGAACTCACTTCCTCTTTAAAGGGAAATCCAACCTTTATAGCGAGTTGCTTTGAAAGAAAGAGGAAAAATCAGAGAAGCAGATTGGTGAAAGTTTGAACGAAATCGGACAAGCAATAAGAAAGTTATGAATTTTTGAAAGTTGTAATCACTATGCCTATGGGAATTTCAAATTGGCCCAATAGGTAATGTCACTGTGATGTAGCTGTGGACAACTCCCCCATTCGCTCTAACACACAAAATGACTAAAATGTCACTTTTTTTCAAAATGCATTACTCAGTAGGATCTTTTCGTTCATGAGGACCTATAACAATATGCTATCTCCAATATATTTTTAGTAAGTGCCCCGAGGGTAAAAGCGCCTCAAGAAAACCGCAAATTAATATTTTTGTGTACGACAAATGGGAGAGTTGTCCACAAAAATGTCACAATTGACTCACCAAATTGCCAATTTGAGATTCGCATATGTAGTGATCTCATTTTTCAAACATCCATAACTTTCTTATTCCTTGTCCGATTTCTTTCAAACTTTCACCATCCTGTTTTTCTTATTTTTCTGCTTTCACACAAATCATCTATTATCAAGGTTGGATTGCCCTTTAAGTTTAGAAGCTAAAAGCCCTTCAATCATCGGGCATAACCAATGGTCTGATCTACATGTAAATCAGTTGTACAAAACAAGAAAGGCCATGTAAATACATGTGTTTTTTGTTGTATTGTCTTTTTACCAGATTTTTTTCAATGTTTCTACTTTTGTTAAATTTTCATGATTAAGATGTACACTGTATTAAGACATATTTTCAATCTACATGTATTAACCCTTTCAGGACAGAAATTATTTAAGGGTTAAATTGATCACGTTTTTTTCTTCAAATTGGCAACAATAATATTTTCTGTTAGTGCTACATGGTTCTAATAAAATATAATGTCTTTGAAAACATTATACATGGTTAGAAACTTTGTCGAAAAGTTGGAAAAATGGCCAATTTCAATAAAAAACAATGATTTTGAATCCCTCAATGTGTTGCCAATTTAAGGATTTTAAAGCTTAATCTCCTTTTTTAAATTCCTGGCATCGAGCACAATATGGTCATGTAACAAAAATGGACACAGTGAGTGCAGAAATTTTTGCTCTTTCTACTCATGCATCTGGTATAATTTTTAGAGCTCTTAATCAAAAGTTATTAAGCCAAACCACAAAATGTGGTCAATTGTCTTGAAAGGGTTAAAAAGAACATGGATGTATCCATTAAATTGTCATATTGGTTATACCAAAAGTAGTATTCAAAATAAATGGAGATATTACCCTGAGATATGAACAACACATACTATACAATGTACATGGTGAAGAGGGTATACTGTTAAATGCAATTAGACAAAGTACAATAAAATAATGGAAAAAAATAAACAAATATTCAGTTTCAATGAATAATTAAAGCCATTTCATTATTAACAAAATTTGCTAATTATGCCCCTATGAATGTTCAGATACGCAGAGCTACGATGTCTGACTTTTCAGACTACATGTACATGTATGTAATTGTGAGGAACTTGTGAGTACAAGCTGTATGAAAAATAGTTATTGCATTGTGATCAATGAGTACATGCATGGGGCATTTCCCTTTTGAAAATGAGTTTACCCCCTTTGTGGAGGGAAATGAATATCTCACAGTGAAATATAAGAAAGGGGTGGTACAAAATATCTCTACTCGATCTCGTTACTTTAATAAGCTTGTTTGGAAAATGAGGAACATGAACATGGAACTGCATGTATCAAATTATCAGGTTTTCCACTGCTCTTCGCTTTCTGAAAGCGGAAGTTGGAAAGGAACTTCAAGTATTTGGCATATGATATTTGGGATCAAATGTCAAGCACGTGCTCGTTGTGATTTTGAAACATGAAATTACTTGATTAGCATATATGTGTACATATGTTAGATGGTAACTTACATACATGTATGTACAGTGCAGATACATTTCTATGATTCACACATAGTGGCGTAGTGTGATTCCTACCAGTGCGGGGCACTGCCATCATTAGGAGGGGGGCCAACGGTCTTACTCAGAAAATGAAATGTGAACTTTACAAGGCCACTGATCAGGAAGGAGGGAGATGGAGGGTGTCCTATCATTTTCCTTTCTTGTCCTTTTCCCCCTTTTCCCTTTCCTTTCTTTTCATTCTTTCATCTTCATTCATGCCCCCCTGTACATGTAACTATGCCACTGCCTCTATACATCTACATGTGCTGTACTGTACAAAAAGAATACATGATATACATTGTACATGCAATATACCAGTACATTTACATGTAAAGACCAAGTCTACCCTAATATCAAGTTGATTTGAATATTTTAACAGAGTCAAATTACCGGTAAACAAGCATAACAGTGAAAATTTCACTGAAATCGGATGAAAAATAAGGAAGTTACGGTATTTTGAGGTTTTGCATTATTTCATGGAACACAGCACATGATATGCATAATATGGGCGGATGTGATGATAAAGAATCTCTCCCTTGTATCAAAATAAGTTACAATTTAAGGATGCTTTGACATGTTCCATAAGGAGTCAAACCATGTTTTACATTATTGAAGCAAAAAATTCAAATATATGATATTTCATATAATAAAGTACATAAGGAAAAGTGAGTGTGTGACATCATTGGTTCACTCATTTGTATACCACCCATCACTGTTTCATGAAATATAACTTCAAAATGCCGTAACTTTCTTAATTTACATCCGATTTCTATACAATTTTCACTGTTATGCTTAAGTTTAATTTTACTCTATTTATTCATATCAACTTGATATTAGGGTGGACGTGGCCTTTAATGCTTTTCAAAGTTGAAATTTTTTAAAACCCTGGACGAGCCTTTTTCTCCTGATTTTTTTTATAGTCAGCCCTGTACAGTCCCAGTTTACTTGCTCTTCATTCTCTTTGCTTCTCACAAAAAGCTCTAACCCTGCTTATTCCAAGGTCGAAAAATATATGTAAAATCCACAGCTGCTAGTCAACTGTGGTAAAATCAAATAAAATTGATGATATATTCATTCATTCATCTATTCAGTTGTTTTTAGACAAGTTTTTGTGGTGTGGAAAAATATGCTGCTGCACTGAACAAGTACACATATGTACACTGTACGTAAATATTTATTTAGTACATGTAAAGTTATTTCAAAACCTACTGATAAGGCTCTCTAGCTTCCTGGCATATTTTTAGATGGTTTATCGGTATTTAGTGTACATGTACATGTACGGTTATTTCAAAACCTACTAAGGCTCACTAGCTTCCCGGCATATTCATTTATGGTTTAATGGTACTTTTGTTCTGACATACATGTACATGTATGCTGCATCCTTTCAATTCCTTTGCTCCATGGCTTTAAAAATCAATATTAAAGGTATCTATGATAGTGCATTCTCTGGGCACTTTCTCTCTGGCAATGCAATAGGAAGATTTTTTTTTAAAGTACTGGTATTTAATGACCTTTGATTCCTACAAATGTACATGGAAAAGCTACCACTTCCAGTCAGGTGCTTTAAAAAGCTGAGAAATTACATAATTAAAGATCCCCTGCAACCCAAATGCAAGTTGATTTCTGTTGATGTGCAGGGATGCATACAACTCATATTTTGTTATTTACACATCTAAATATGTTTCATAGATTTTTCTCAAACATGCTAAGCTCCACCCTAAAAAATGCTCCAGATCTCATTCCTGCAATGACATCATCTGTCAATCATTAGTGAGTTAAGGAGAGAAAGTGGTATGTAGCTTTGCCAGAGATGACCATCTGTTCTAATAGACCATACAATGACTACATGGCAGTTGCTATGTCAGACATGCTGTAGCATCACCAGGAAAAGAATGGTAATGAGGAGGTATTGTTTGAAAGCATGCAATTCTATTGTGAGCATGTGCTGAGCTGGGGGAAGTTACATTCCACTGTCTATTGTAGAATGTTAGTGTAACTGACTGATGATTGACAGATGATGTCATTGCAGGAATGAGATCTGGAGCTTTTTTTTTAAGGGTGGAGCTTAGGAGGTTGGAAACAATATTTCAAAAAACATTTAAAAATGTATGCAACATATCTAGATGTTTGAATAACAGAATATAAGTTGTATGCATCCCTGCATATCAACAGGAATAAACATTCATTTGGGTTGCGTTTGGGTTGCAGAGGCCCTTTAAATGTGAGAAATAAGCTAAAAATGAAAGATTTTTTACAGCAACTTTGACTCATAAATGTGGTCATTAAATGAAACAAAAACATTATCCACCAAAAATGATGTCCTGTTCACAGTACCCTTTCAAAACATGAATGTTAACCAATAGAACAATACATGTATATCTTTCCAGTTAGTATTTTTTTGTTGTAGCAGATGAATTGCATTGCAAGTATTTTCAACTGATTGCTGCTCATAATTCCATAGGTTCAAAAGGACCTTTGGAAGAACAAACCTTCTGATTAATGCATCAAATCTTCGGTTGATTATCTACTTTCCCCTTTCACCTTTTTTGTCAGATTTCTTTTTTTTAAATTCAATTCTGATTTTTTTGTGATTAATTAACCCTGGTATAAGACATTTGCATTTGGAATTTCAAACTTTCAGAATATCAAGCCACATTTGACTCCACACTCATAGTTGAGTGGTTTAAAAATTTGTCTGAGAGATGCCAAGGCTGTGAGTTACATGGAGATCCCCTTCACAGCATTTTATCTACATTGCTTCTCTCCGTTAAGGTGTGTATGAAGTAGTTTCCCACTACAATACGAAAACTATTTTTTTGACTGCAAAATGGCAACTGGCTGGAATGCTCTCTAGTGAAGTAGAGATGGTACATGCTAAATGCTGAATAGCAATTGGATCTAATGATCAGGGTAATGATCTGATGCACTTAGAAATGAAACACAGTGTAACAGGTAACGTCCCCTTGTCCCTCACCTGAAACTTTGGAGCTGAATGCGACACCGACCCCGCAGACGTTGTTACGAACAGCCGCGATCTCCCCGGCACACCGCGTACCATGACGATTCTGCGTCTGCTTGCCATCCTTTATCCTCATCTCTGGGACGGGGTTGTTATCATTGGAATTCAGGTCCCAGCTTCCTTCAGGACACTGCAGTAGTGAAACAGATAAATACAATGAGTTCATAGGAAGACGACATAAGGTTCATAGAGGGAAAGGACTGCAGCATATAAACAATGCAAAATGAAACAAAAGATATATATACCGGTAATGAGTTAACCCTTTCAGGACAGGAATTATTTAAGGGATAAATTGATCACATTTTGTTCTTCAAATTGACAACAATAATATTTTTCGTGTAGTGCTACATGGTTCTAATAAGGTGTAACGTCTTTTAAAACAATGTACATGTACATGGATTGGTTACGCATTTTGTTGAAAAGTTGAAAAAAAAATTGCCAATTTAGATGTAAAAGCAATGATTTTGAACCTCTCAACTTCAGGGTTCTTGCTAATTTTTCTGATAGCAGGTAATTTATCATTCACAGGCGGTTACTCCAAAAAAGCAACAGGGGTCTGGGGGCAGTGAAGCCCCCAGCGGGGTCCAGGGGCAGCGCCCCTATCTTTTGCAAGAATTGATAAGGTAAAATCGTCCATTCTTCCAATCTTCCAGACCCTACATGTACAAGGAAATTACTTCTTTTAAATAAAGAACAAGGCAACACTAAACAGGTTTAAAATGCCAGCTCAGATGACATTGGTGTTATTTTATTTAAAATCCATGTTGTTCAGAAAGTGAATGCATGATTTTTTTTTATATCTGCAGCTATTCTTGATATCCTACAGTCATATGATTTGCACAAGTGAATGAACACAATGAACTCTCATGATTATGATCAAATTTACCACACTGTAGCGTTACAAAAAGGCTAGGATTACCGTAAATAACGTATAAACCGCTGTCGTTAAATTAAACGCACCCCCAACTTTCGACCCCCTGAGCAAAAAAATAAATAAAAAAATCATGATAAATTCAAGTCATGTTCTTATCAAAACGGCAAAATCTAGAGGCAAAAGCATAAAGAAATGATTTAGAAAAGTGTAAAACAAAATTGTACTTTAATTGGTTGTTTCCTGTTTTTTAACTCATTTTCAAAGTCGGGGAACTCTTCGAATCTGAGTCGTTGACCAAAATAAGGCTTGCTCCAAAGACGTGACAAGCCCTTATCAAAGTACAAATACGGTACAGATTCGTGATCGTATCTTAATCACTATCAAAGTGAAAGAAAACATCACAAAACACACATTAACAATACAGATAAAGGCAAACTGATACCTTGCTTAAGAAAATATTTCTAGATAAATCCAAGAACTATCACAGAAGTTTCATGTTTGAAGAGCTATGGCGCAAGGTTTTTCAACAAAATAATCGATCCCAAAACATTTGAAGTTTCCCTCATTTCATACCCATGCAGAGGTAGGTTTGCTCCCCTGCTCCAGCGGCCCAGCAAGTTTGCAAGTTCTGCTAAAATGAGAGAATAGTCTCTGCACATGGCTTCTGCATAAATTAATTTGCATACTAGCTCAACCAATGCGCATTGGTTGAGCTAGTATGCAAATTAATTTATGCAGAAGCCATGTGCAGAGACTATTCTCTCATTTTAGCAGAATGTGCAAACTCTCTGGGCCGCTGGAGCAGGGGGAGCGAACCTATGGAGCGAACCTACCTCTGCATGGGTATGAAATGGGGGAAACTTCATACGTTTTGGGATCGATTATTTTGTTGAAAAACCTTGCGCCATAATCTCTTCAAACATGAAACTTCTGTGATAGTTCTTGGATTTAGCTAGGAATATTTTCTAAAGCAAGGTATCAGTTTGCCTTTATCTGTATTGTTATTGTGTGTTTTGTGATGTTTTCTTTCATTTTGATGGTGATTAATAATACGATCACAAATCTTTACTTTGACAAGCGTTACGTCTCGAAGCCTTGCTTGGTCCAGTGATAACTCCTTGCTTGGTCAATGGACTTGAATTTTGGGTAGCCCTCATTGAGAGTAAAGCTGCCACCGTGGTTTAATTGTGCCGCGTTTGTGTCACGGCATGAACCTGTTTGTGGGTTGTATGTATACGCAAGTTAGGCTGTTGATTTTAACATCAAAATTAATTTGTAAAAATATGTCGTAGCATTTAGACTTAAAAAACAGTAAATGAATTCTCTTTGATCATATAAACAGGACCTTAGCCCCCTAGATTATTGTCAGTTTTGGTGATATATGACTCTTCATTTGTTTTGGGCTTTTTTAAGCCCAGCATCGTGTATTACCCGCAACCCCGACTTATGCTTATTCCGCACGCGCGCTAGCGCGCTAGCCCTCGACCTCGTCGAGTCAGTTTAGTTTTGTTTCTTCTTGCTTTCTCGATCTCTCGCTCATTGGCTGTGTTTAGAGCTGTTTCTTCCCGTTTCTTTACGACCACTTTCACAACACCGCTGTGAAGCTTGTGTAAACTGAAATTTGAGATAGCGACTTGTTGAATTGAATCGAGACTGATTTTATATAATATATATATATATATTTTTTTTTTTTTTTTTTTTTTTGGTGAGGCCACAGCCGGTTACGATCGGCGTTACAGCCGGAAAAAATAGCCGGTTACCGGCTATTAACAAGAACCCTGAACTTGTTGCCAATTTACAGATTTTAAAGCTTATTCTCCTTTTTTAAATTCCTGGCATCAAATGCAATATGGTCATGCAATAAAATGGACATAGAGTGCGTAGAAATTTTTTGCTCTTTCGAAATGCATCTGGTATATCTTTTAGAGCTCTGAATCAAAAGTTATTGAAACAAACCACGAAATGTGGTCAATTGTCTCCAAAGGGTTAATGAGACATGCAATTTTGCTTATGTGTAATGCGCTATATAAGAATGTCTGATTATTATTATAACAAAGATTACAAGACTGTATTAACCCTCTTTGAAAACAATATACATGTACATGGTTACTAATTTTGTCGAAAAGTTGAAAAATTGCCAATTTTGATAAAAAACAATAATTTTGAACCTTTCAATGTGTTGCCAATTTAGGGATTTTAAAGCTTATTCTTATTTCTAAAATTCCTGGCATCAAACGCAATATGGTCATGAAACAAAAATGGATATAGTGTGTGCAGATATTTTTGCTCTTTCTACTGGTATATGCATCTGGTATATTTTTTAGAGCTCTGATTCAAAAGTTATTGAGCCAAACTACAAAATGTGGTCAATTGTCTTGAAAGGGTTAACAGCAACTGGATTGTTTTCTGTAAATATCCTCAATTCGTTTTTGTTGTTTATTTTGGAATCAGTTTTTCTACATTTAGGCATTTCAGAGCTATGTACATGTGTACAATGACAATCAATCTAAATTCCTGTATATTTTGTGCACTACTGAACTTGGGTTTCAATTAACACTCAACAGATAAAATCTGTGCACTCTACACTTAAGGTACGAGTAGGCATAGATTTAAATTACATCACACTTGCTAAATCCTACTTGAACACTGAACAGTGCACATGTATTTATCCCATTTAAGTATCAGACAGCATGTTGCCATGGTGATATCAGCCTCCCTGCAAGTACCCCATTCCTAGCCGAATTAGTTTCTCTCTCTCTCTCACTCTCAAAACAGCGAAAAAAAATGTGTTTTTAATTCCGTTGACCTGGGACTGGCTTTTCCTCAAGTTCACAGCGACTAAAATGACAAGGTCAAGCAAAAAGTTGCATATTTCATTCTTTAATGAGCTCATTAAATTGGCAAAAGCCTGACAAACCAAATTTCATTGCAGCTCTTCAGTGAAAACTAAAATATAGTCAGTCAGTGAAAAGAATGCAGGGCAAAGGGTAATGCACATGTAATGTACATACTGCATGTACATGTACATTACATGTATGTATTGAACTAGAAATTGAAATTGAACTTGAAATCTATTTATCCAATAACAATAAAAAACACAAAACAAAATGTATATACATACAACTTTAGGTACATAACAGAGTTAAGGATAAAAGGAATCAAAAATTAGCATGAATGCTAATCGAGTCTGGTACCTTTAAACATGGGAAAACATTTTTTGGTAATAGAATAAACAACAAAAAATGTAATGGTAAATATGAAGAGGATTATAAACAAAACTGTAATAAAAAATATAAATGGATGAAAGATCAATAAACATTGTTTAGTAACAGAATAAACAACAAAAAATGTAATCGTAAATATGAAGAGGATTATAAACGAAACTAATGACACCAACATAAATGGATGAAAGGTCAGTATCACATACCTAACTGTTTAATCAGATACTAATATTTAGAAGTTTTGATCAGTCATTCATTCAAAAGGTATTCAACTAGCGTATTAAAGCTCTGGAATGATCCAAAAAGAGCAGGGGAAATATATCAGAGTGACCCCCCCCAAAAAAAACAAAAAACAAACAAACAAACAAACAACATATTGATGATAACACATAAGTACAGAAGTAAAACTGATAAATAAATTAGTAAATAAATAAGCAAGTACATTGTAAGAAGTTAAAGAAATGAAATAAATAATAAATGAATAAATAATTATGAAAAAAAGATAAAATAGAAATAGATTAATATAAGAATAAATAAATACATACACACTGTACATTGTAGATGAATATACATGTACAATCAATAAAAATCTTGTTTTTGAGTTTCATTTTCTCTACAGGAAATTTGAAAAAGAGATCACATGAACAAAGAGGGTTTTTTTTTGGGGGGGGGGGGTTAAAACTGTCTTGTAAAATCTGGTCATTGTGAACATGATTTCATATGATTTCATTTGAGAAAGAAGGCACCACTGGTAGTTACATACATGTACATGTACATACTGACATTTCACTCTAGTTTTGCAAACTGAGCAAGTCAATCTCAAAATAGCAGATCTGCAGACATGTACATGTACAGTGTACATTGAACACCATCCCAACAACAGGGCTCTACAGTTTTGTCTATGTTATTATTGATATAGTTTTTGTACATACATTGTGCACATTTGCACATTACATGTAGCAGGGGGATGAGAAGAACAGTAGTATGATTCTTTTTATTTGCTGGGGACATCATTGTAAAGGAATTAATCCCAACGGTGGGCATTTGGAAGGATGAGTTGGTGTTTGGGTGAGAAATTCACAGCCTTTGTGCCATGTTCACTACATGTACATGTAGTCTTAAAATTAGCAAACAGTAAGCCTGGATTTCAGGCAACAACTTCAAGGCACTGCGATATGTTGTTTAAGAGAAGGTTGAGTTCTGGGAAAGGTAAAACAAAAATTTGTGAGCTTTCTCATTCTTATTATGTTACTTTGGAAGATCATCACGGTAGATATACATGTACGTCCCCTGAAAAGGATTGCTCTTCAAATGCCCTCAAATTCAAAATATGACAAGAAACAGCTGAAATGTTTGGGCCAAACATTTGTGTATAGTCCCATATATACAAATTTCTGTGTGCAGTGCATGTAACACTCAGCAGAATTGAGTCAATTTCTTGTCAGCTTTGTGATTCCAAAACCTTACAGCCTACACCAATTCTTATGTGCTACATCAACCTTTCCCAATTGCTTTGAGACAGTTTCTTTCACAATTTAATCTCACAACCTGAACTCAACTTTATCTTTAAAGGCTCTTGATTCTTATGAGAGGCCCTAGGTTTAATCAGGGAATGTAATTGCTTTCTTTCATGTACATATCGGACTACGCATTTTACCCACATTTGTCCCTATTAAAGGTAAGAGATAGTTTTGCGAAGCTCTCAAAAACTTTTCGTGAGATTTCTTTGATTTTACTTAATAAATAGCAGGGTACTAACATAACTAAGATGCTGTAAAGTTTTTTCCTCCTCAAGTGAAGTATTTATCGAATGAAAGGTGAAAAGTAATAAAAATCCCTGGCCCAAAAAAGAGGGGATGTAAATTCAAACAACGGCCACACACGTTACGTACACGGGGATTGCCGTGTGTTATAGAATACGCTACACACAGTGCGAAACGCTGGGTTTATTGTGCGGGGAACCTTCGGGTGGATATGGTTTTAGCGTGAGGCAGTGAAAAGCCGTTACCAAGCGTTTCTTACAGATATTTACACTAAAATTTGTTCGAAATCGTGAATGGAATGTTAAAATAATCTCGTGCATGTGTCTTATGATAAAAGGAGAATAGTATGTGACTATGTTAGATAAGTTTCTTGCCAGTATTTTTTTTGCTACCGAGACTGTCTGTGAGCTTTAAAGACATATTATAAGTCTGATATTCATTTAAATGTGTATCATATGTATTTCATACAAAATAGGGGAGGGGGGTCCACTGATGTCCATCATTATCTAATGGTTCTTTCTTGTATCATAACCATTGAGTCAATGGTCATTAACTCTCTCAAGACAACTGACCACATTATGTGGTTTAACTCAATAACTTTTGATTCAGAGCTCTAAAAAATACCAGATGCATGAGTAGAAAGAGCACAAATTTCTGCACATTGTCCATTTTTGTTGTATTTTAGGACCATATTGCGTTTGATGTCAGGAAATTTAAAAACAAGAATAGGCTTTAAAATCCATAACTTGGCAACACATTAAGAGGTTCAAAATCATTGTTTTTTATCAAAATTGGGAATTTTTCAACTTGTTGACAAAATTCCTAACCACGTATATTTTTTAAAAAAGACATTGCACTTTATTAGAACCATGTAGAACTAAAAGAAAAACATTGTTGTTGCCAATTTGAAAAACAAAATATGATCAATTTAGCCCTTAAATAATTCCTGTCCTGAAAGGGTTAAAAAAGATCTTTCACTTTTTTTTGATAAAAGATTATGGCATACACTGTAGCTGATGTACAATGTACATATATTTCACAGAATCGCCACGGAAATATGCCATGGCCATGTCCCTGCTACAAAAATAATAATAATTTGCAACACCACACATCAAATTCAATCACCAGTCACTGGTGTTATTTAGAGCTTGTTTTCCCAACTTTCTAACACTGTCAGGGAATTTGCAATCCAGCTGAATTCAAAATTCAATTTCGCTTGTTTTGATAAGGTGATGATGGCCTCAATAGAGTTTGGCACACATACAAAGCAAAGCAGATAAATCATGTACATGTAAATGTAGTTGCTAAATTTACAAAGCCCGTTCAAAACATTCCTTTGCTTTTATTTGATTGTTAACAATGCATGTACATTTACATGTACATTAGAAAGGTGTCCTGCATCACTGCTCCATATTTAAATAGCTGAATCATGTTTATGTACATGTATATGTATATTCACAATTAAAATTACATGTACGTGAGTCATAACAAACTGCATCAATTTATAACAAAATGCTAAACAAAATGTACATGACAGTGATGTACATGTATATATCAGTGTTTCAAGCAAAACAATTATCACTTTAATGTACATGCATCATTTATCTTTGTTGGGGAAATGCACACTCACTGTGCAATGTACATGTACATGTATGTACAATGTACATGTATGTATGATTAAAAAACAGCAGTGTCTTGAATGGTTTTCACACAAGAGATGTCTTTCCTTGTTTTTGATTTACATGTACAGCCTGTGTACATGTATGTAATTCCTTGGGTCGAATTTCCCAACAGATATAATGGAATGGACTGCGGCCTCAGAAAAACAAACATATTTGATACATGTACATATCAGTGCACATTGCTTGAAAAAAAAAATTTAAATGGAAAATTAAAAAGATGGTTGAGTTCTGGGAGAGGTGAAAAACAATTTTGTGAGCTTACTCATTCTTTTTATGTCAGTTTGGAAGAACATCATACTAGAAATGTCCCCTGAAAAGAATACATGCAGCTCTTCAAATGCCCTCATATTCAAAATGTTTTGGCAAGAGCATTTATCCCCCTTGTGTGTGCAGTCCCATATATCCATTTCTGTGTGCAGTAGTACATTGTACATGTGCTATTCAGTGAGATTGGGTCTATTTCTTGTCATTTTGATGATTGCTCTCAGCCAATCAGATGCAAGGATTTCAGTAGCTTATAACAGTTATTGTAAGTAGTGAAAGCAAGTTAACAGTTAACAGTTGGAAAAGTCTCCCAAAATAAATATTTCAAAATATTTTTAGGAAATTTTCATACCTGTGGATAGCTCAGGGTCTCTTCTATCAAATGACAACAAAGTAAAAAGCGACTTTTGCGAAAGGGTGCAAAATCCAGAATCGACAAGAATTAGTATTTTGTTCTGGCTGGTATTAACAAATTTGAGAACCGTGAAAAGTTGACTGCAGGAAAAAGTCTCACCAAATGAACATTTCATAATATATTCATGAAATGTTCATACCTATGGATAGGTTAGGGTCTCTCCTATCAGATGACACCAAAACATCTAATTAATGATATGTTACGCTTGAGTGAGCAAAAGCTTTTGTTGTGAAATGGTGCAAAATCCATGGTTGACAAAAATTTGTATTGGTTCTGGCTGGTATCAGCAAAGTTGAGAGTCTTGAAAAGGCTTAGAAACTATATTCTAATCATTTAAAGGCAATTTATGAAAGAATAGGCTTTGTTTTCTGAATATCCTGACGTATCCCATCAAAACTTTATGGGTGACTGAGAAAGCCAGCTTGAATTGATACCTTGTCAAAACTAATATTTCAAAACACTCATTAAAGTGGTTAATTGCTCACTGAAGCATAAAAGTGTTTATGAGATATGCAAGGACATACAGATAACAGAACTTCTTCTTTCACAAATTTTCTATCAGTGATAAAAATATAAAAATTTATAAACCTTTTCATGACTCTCAACTTTGCTGATACCATCCAGAAGAAATACCAATTCTTGTCAAGTCTGGATTTCGCACCTTTTCACAAGAGTGGCCTTTGCTCACTCGAGCGTAAAATATCGCCAGATCTTTAGCTGTCATGTCACAGAAGAGACCCTAAGCTTTCCACATGAATTTTTGCTTCAAATCTTTTGAAATATTTATTTGGGGGGACTTTTTCTGACTGTTAACTTTTTTCTGGGATGCACTGTAGATAAATTTATGATCTCATTACGTATGAATAGTAATTAGAACTGAACTGACTGACACACAATGAATGAATGATGCTACTTGTTTAATTAATGTCTGAAACAAATGAAGTACCAAGGCAACGAGCTTGGCTCCATATCAAGTCCAAACTGGGCAGAAATAACAAGATTAACGAGTAATCCCTTCGGGGATTAACAATCTTCCGGGAATGGGATTAATATGGAAAATTTGCCTAGGGTTTCATCAGGACAAATTACAATGTATATATTCATGAAATATGATCCATCGCCTGCTATAAGAAAAGGAGGTCACTCCCAATCAGTAAAAAAAATAAGCGGGGGCTAAGGGCAATTAGCCCCGAAACTCTTGAAAAAGCCACCATAAATGAAAAAAGAGCCACTGTCAAATAATATTTCTGCCCATGGGTCGTAGTGCATTGAAATCTCTGAACACGATAGGTGGACTTCAAAGTAGCCCTCGCGAAAGAAATTGTATTTTCTAAACTGCTCCCAATTTAATTTGGTCTCTCTTTTTTTAAATTTAAAAAATTGATACCTGACATTACCACATGTATCATTGTTTAACTAAATACCAAGATTATTTTCAATACAATTACATGCACATGTACTGCACTGCATTTATAGCTACGTTCATAAACTTTCAAAACTTTAAGTTAGTGAAACTTTAAAGGGCAATCCAACCTTGGTAAGAAGATGATTTGTATGAAAGCAGAAAAATAAGAAAAACAGGATGCTGAAAGTTTGAAAGAAATCGGACAAGGACTAAGAAAGTTATGGATGTTTGAAAAATGAGATCACTACATCTATGCGAATCTCAAATTGGCAATTTGGTGAGTCAATTGTGACATTTTTGTGGACAACTCACCCATTTGTCATACACAAAAATATCATTAATTTGCGGTCACAGTGACATTACCTATTCGCCCAATTTGAAATTCCCATATGCATAGTGATTACAACTTTCAAAAATTCATAACTTTCTTATTGCTTGTCCGATTTTGTTCAAACTTTCATCAATCTGCTTCTCTGATTTTTCCTCTTTCTTTCAAAGCAACTTGCTATAAAGGTTGGATTTACCTTTAATTTAACAAAACCATGACTCCCTAACTGCAGCAAGGGTTCACATGAGCCCTAAACAACAACTGAAACTACAAGTAGAGCGATCGTCATGGTTGACCCAGGAAGTAGATACTACTGATTGTGTGTAATGTACACATACAGATCCTGTGTTCATAATTCGCGGGAAGGGTAAGACCCGGAAATTGAACATGAACAGCAAGGTCATCCTAAACCACAAGCCTGCGAAACATAAAGTTTATTCCGTTCACATGGGCCGTAACTTCGATGGAGGAACCCCCCCCCCCCCCTCGCTGCTCGTGGTTTCAGCCTTAACCACGAGCTCGCTCGTGGTTCTAGAACTACAAGTAAACTTAAAATTTCGAAACAAGTCCATTCATAAGGGCTGAAACTACAAGATAACTACAAGTTAACTTAAAGTTTTTAAACTACAAAGCGAAACTTAAAGTTTAGCTCTCATTGTGTAAACATAATTTTCATATCAACCTCACCATGTTCATCTGCTGTAAACAAAGACACAGAAATGTGCAATTATAGCAAGCTGACCACTTGATCAAAGTCACATCCTCAACTTCCTAAAGACAACGAGGAACTAAAAAGAAATTGACACAAAGCTTTAATAAAGGAAATAGGTATTACAGTGAGATCTTATTATCACTCAAAATACTAGTGACCTAAATAAAAGTTGAACGAAAGAGCTGCATGTACACTGTACATACAAGTCTACATGTACATACTGCAATGTAAAATGTACACAATGTACCTGTAACTAGTGTGAAAAGGAATTTCACCCTGAATTGTATCAAATTAGGGCTGGTCATACAAATTTTTGGTTCTTTCTTTCTTTTTTCTTTTTTTGTTGTTGTTGCAATGGCCCTTTCAGGACAGGAATTACATGTACATGTATTTAAAGGCTAAATTGATCACATTTTCTTCTTCAAATTGGCAACAATTATATTTTTCCTTTAGTGCTATATGGTTCTAAAAAGGTGTAATGTATTTTCAAGCAAAATACATGGTTGATAGTTTTGTAGAAAAGTTGAACAAATTGCCGATTTTGATTAAAAAACAATGACTTTGAACCTCTCAATGTGCTGCCAATTTAAAAAATAAAATGTGATCAATTTAGCCCTTAAATAATTCCTGTCCTGTAAGGGCCATTGCAGAAGAAAGAAAAAAAAAAGCGGTATGACCAGCCCTGATTTAATGATTTTAAAGATTATTCTCGTTTTTAATATTCTTGGCATCAATTGCAATACGTACATGTAACTGTACATGTACATGTATGGTCATACAGTGTACAACAAAAATGGACTTACATGTAGTGTGTGCAGAAATTTGGTACATTATATTTTTTTGAGCTCGATATCAAAATTTATTGAGCCAAACCACAAAATGTGGCCAATTGTCTTGAAAGAGTAAAATGTGGCCAATTGTCTTGAAAGAGTTAATAGTCACATGTACACTGTATGTTTAGCATTTCAAAACCTTTTTTTTCTTTTCTTGAAATTTTCTTGAGCTTTCAGTGTGGACGACCACTTTTCATCTCCCCCCCGGTACGATCCCCCCCCCCCCCCCCCCCCCCCCCGAAATCCTATCCACACATGACACAATTGTACAATACCTATCAACTACAAAACATATACCGGTAGTCTACATGTATTTACTATTGAAAGAGAGAACATGTTTTTATGTTGCTTTTTTTTTTTCTATTTCACCTTTTTTTTCCTTTCCTTGATATCTCATACACAATTTATTGTATTTTCTTTTGTAATTCTACTCTAATTAGTCTTGTTTGCTCTAATCATGTACAATGTAAATCAATGAAATACATGTACATGAATTAAAGAAAAATAAGAAAGAAAACAAAAATGTACATTGTAGCCTATATACATGTGATCTTGCAATGTTGTGTCACTATCCGTTTCCCATTTAATAAATATCATTCAGGGTGTATACCAACAGTTCATTAACACTTAATATGCTACATTAGCCAACTGCCTCTTTACCTGGCATGAGCTACTGTTGCCAATTTGGCACCAACTAAAGGCAACAGCATTATTTACAATATGGTTGCACAAGGCAACTGCTGGAGGTGTAACTTACAAGTGATAATTACCCGTTTCTGGTATCAACACATCACTCAACTGCTGCATAACAACACATGTTTTAGAAATCACACAGGAATTAATGTCTGAACAAATTAAAAGCTTTGGGTGAAAGTGACAGAAAAAAAAAGAAAATTGGCACAAGACATGAGTACGTATAGAATTAATTCATGGACCCTATTGTAAATGGTAGCATTTCTGCAATAAAGTCATTACTGTACTAACAATGGCAGTAACATAAGGTCAGTAAGAAACAGACCAAATGTTCAAATAATATCAGCTGATAACCAGAAAGACCTACATGTATATACCAGTATAGCGTTAAGACCCTTCTAGCTCTTACAGACGATATGAATTTTAAAAAATATATATACTTACATAATTTTCTGCAATATCTTCATTTGTCCACTCAAGACCTGAAACGAACAAAGAAATAATGCAATTCAGAACCAGTACTAAAAAAAAAAATACAATTCTAAAAGGGTTAATTAATCAGCTGCAACCCTTCAATAGACCTGTTCACAAAGTTATTCAAATTTATGGACGTTTCTTTCCTGAGGACCTACACGTACATGTACATGTAGTAACCAGGTACATGTACATGTATTCCATTAACCTGTTATTATATGAATGAACTACAATACTTGGAATTCAGTTTGCATACATTACTTGTTGCTATGTCTGACAAGCCTCTGACAAGCTTTCAGGTTGTCAAGAACAACCTTTGTTTTAAAAGTATGCATTAAATTTGAATATATTAGTGAACAGGTCTATTCTGCAAAACTGATAATTCACATATTGTTCTATCATTTTCATTGTTCCAATTAGCCAAGTAGAATGGCACATGGGCAATTCCACATGGGAAAAACAACAACAACAAAATTTAATTTCAGATTCACATGTATACTAAAGAAAATCAGTTTAATAGTCCCAAATAGGCAAATCCTTAAATCACAAGAATCTGAAAAAACTTTTCTCACATCTCAATCAGGATTTGCAAAATGCATGATTGATGCATGGAAATGAGAACTTCAAAAATGCAACCATTTTCTGGTAATTCCGTTACCAAAGTTACTACATGTGTATACCTCAATATAACATGTATTATGTAAGTGGACACTTTTGGGTATGAACGAGTTCAGGTGAAAGAATGAGTACATACATGTATGCAGATTACGAATTGGTGAGAAGGGGATGGAAGTCCAAAATTAGTGCATAGCCTTCAAAAATGTGAGCAAAATATCTCTCATTTGTAATTCCGTCACCATGGAATTGCCCACATGTGCACACGTATCGTATATCGAGTAGGTATACCAGAAAGATGGGAGTTTAACTGGGCATACATGTACATACAGCCTACAGTATATGTGTATGTACATGATGTTCAAAATAGACGTACTAAAATCAGTTTACAGCATGTATATTGTACCCTCGTGCATACATACTACATGTTAGATTTATAAAAAGATACACACACAGTACAGGAAGAGGAAAATATGGGAAAGGGACTTTGCCAAATGAGAGAAAAAAAATCTTTTATCACAATTGAACACTGAGTTTGAAACATACATGTACATGCACAGCTGGGTTCACTCACTTCCTGCAATTCTTTCAAAATTCTTTCTTTTGAGTCCACTAGTCATTTTGGTAAATACTATTATAAATGCAATAGATAGTAGAAAGTTTTGTCTAGGTGTGTTTTTGGATTTATCAAAGGCTTTTGACACTATCGATCATAATATATTACATGTATTAAGCAAGCTTGAGCATTATGGTGTTCGTGGGGTAGCTTTGACTTGGTTTAGGAATTACTTACATAATCGATTACAGTATGTAGTGGTCAATGGAGTTAAATCACAATCTAGGAAGGTTAAATATGGTGTACCTCAAGGCTCAGTCCTGGGTCCCTTATTGTTTTTGATTTACATTAATGATATTGTTAATTCATCTCAGTTGTTTACTTATTCACTTTTTGCTGATGATACTTGCTTACTTTCTCATCACAAAGACATACATAATCTTATTTCATCAGCAAATAATGAAGTTTGCAATGTATTTAAATGGTTTTGTTGCAATAAACTTTTATTAAATACTAGTAAAACTCAATATGTTGTATTCAGATCAAGGGGTAAAAAAATTCCTGACAATATTGACCCGTTCACAATAGGTGGTCATCAAATCGACCTGAGTCAAAATGTACGATTTCTTGGTGTTACAGTAGATGATCATTTATCATGGAAAGATCACCTCAGTAATGTGTGTACCAA
Organism: Heliocidaris tuberculata; assembly: GCA_025618425.1. Classification (NCBI taxonomy): domain Eukaryota; kingdom Metazoa; phylum Echinodermata; class Echinoidea; order Camarodonta; family Echinometridae; genus Heliocidaris; species Heliocidaris tuberculata. Next base: position 3,978,054 of record CM046833.1, read on the forward strand.
GGTTGCGAGGAGTGTTGGTGTGATCTCTAAGTTACGGTTCTTTTTACCCCAGCAAACTTTAGTAACTCTTTATAATGCTATTATTATGCCTCACTTAATATATTGTAATGTTGCATGGGGAAATACTTATAGGAGCCACATAAACAAGATACAAGTCCTTCAGAAAAAAGTTGTCAGATTCATTACAAATTCGAATTACAGAAGTCCAAGTACTCCTTTATTTTTGCAACTTCAGTTTTTGCCTTTTGATGAATTAGTCACAATGAACTGTTTGATATTTATGTACAAATCACAATCTGATCAACAACATTCGTGTTTAAAAGATGCATTTATTGCTAACTCTACTATCCATACGTACAATACACGTCAGAGAAATCTTATTCACCAACCGTTTGCAAGAACACAAACTGCTCTAAATTCTTTTGTAATTGTTTGCATTAAAGAATGGAATAAGTTACCGCTCAACATCAGATCTATTCCAACACTGCCTAAATTCAAGCATATATGTCGAAAATATCTATTTGAGAGGCTACAAAATACCATAAATTGATTTTTGGGTAGCCATGTATGTATGTTGGGGTGTGTGTGGGGGTGTGTGTGAGGGTGTGTGTGAGGGTGTGTAAGGTGAGTGCCTGTGTGGGTGTGTGTATGTGCGCCCATTTAAAGCGATGACATAGGCATGAACTTTACATTCGGACCGATGACACACAGCGAACCGATGACGTCATCGGTTTGCAGACCTGCGCAGTTAGCCCCAATTTACATGCTTTTGCATCTAGGGGTACATGTAGGTCATCAGTTAGTGTTACGCGAACAAGTCGTCGGTCGTATAGAAAAATTTCAGACGGGTCATCGGTTATGCGGTTGAATTCTATACACACAGGTCATCGGTTATGCGGTCAAATTCTAGGTTGTAAAAGATGTCATCGGTTATTATGCGCGCACAGGTATGGGTGTGTGTGTGTGTACGTCTATGTGTTTACGTCTATTCCACATTTACTCTTTAGTTATCATTGTAAATATGCTTTTTATCATTGTTAGTTTTGTTTTTGTTTTTGTTCATTTACTAAGGGGCCCTTTTTCACAAGCTCTGCTTCTTTGGGGTCCCAAACCTTTCATCTTATATTTCTTTGTGTCAAATGATTGTAATCATTGTATGATTGATTGGTTTAAATAAACTTGAACTTGAACTTGAACTTGAACGACAGATGCTTAATACATTTGCTATGATACAATGTATCTTTCAATGTTGACTGCAGTGCAGGCCAAAAATATAAATGACTGGAACATTCACAAAACTGAAGGCCCACAATCCACATGGTTTTCAGACTCATGAGAAATTCACTTCTTGTCCGGGACTCTGTTACAATCTCATATAGGGGTAATTCCAGCGTGACAAACGGGACATCCAACCCTCACATTTTTATGTTTTTACTTGATATTTCATATTTCATTTAAAAGTGATTCTTAATTTGATGTAGAGATGTGATCTATAGGGTTTGGTCAACAAAATGGGGGGAAATTTTTTTTTCAAGCCCCTCCCACAAATTGTGGGTGGGGCTTCAAGTTCAGCGTGACAGACGGGACATGAATTTACCAAGCCATTTCTGCTTCGATACTTTTCGACTAAGCTCTCCTCACTGGAAAATCTTGAAACAAAATATGTGTATTCATGTTATCACTTGTTGGTACCTTTTTGAAATCTGCTAGTATACATTTGAAATTTCATCTTACTTTTGGAGGAAAATGCCAAAAAGTGAGCGTGACAGACGGGACACATTGAGATTGTACACAAAATAGAATTTTTAAAGACAATCAAATTTCCAGCATTAAATACCTTATTCTCATGTTCTAAAGGGGTTAAAAGGTCATCTTTAATATCATGAAACATAATAGCAAAAGGATTTTAATTTTCATCTGTCGGAAAATTTTCATGTAGTCCCATCCATACATATTTTTGCTGTAGATGCCAAACGTGACAGACGGGACATTACTTTATGATTGATAATTATCTTCATAATATCTAATTCTGCTAAGTTAGCAGTAGAAATGAATTTCCCCCCCTACCAAAGAGCAAGACTGCAAAATTTTATTCAAAAACAATGGTCTAATTTATTGTAAATGCAAAAAGTACCTTAAAAAACGTGACAGACGGGACAAAAATCCATTTGACCTTTGACCGCCATTAAATCACAAGAATATCAATATTTTTAAAATTTTTGTATATAGATATAAAATTCCCCCTAGTACTAACTAGATTTGGTTGTCTTTATTATTATAACAGATGAAATTTCTAAAAATGACTCAATATGTAATTAACCATATTTTGCCATAAAATTGTGTAATTTCATATTTGGGTTAAAAAATGGCCATTTTGGGTCAAAATATTCAAAAATTAAAAAAACTGAATATTGTTCCATAAAGTTCAAATCATGCATATTCAAGTGACATAAAAGGAAAATGTTCAAAATAAACTTTGTTTTTTCACCAAAAGTGGACATTTTCATGGAATTACCCATAGACATTATATGTAACTGCATGTTCTATACATGTATATAGCACACCTCCATTCCCCCCCCCCCCCCTCAATAAAAGTTCCATTATAACTATGCTACAACATGATGAAAATGAAAGTCCAAATTTTTAATGACTGCTATTTTTGCATATATACCACTTGTAAAAATGCAAATTACACTGGTTTCTGTCTGGTTTTACCTTCAGGTGTCTATTATGTACTGGACTCTCAGTTCGGTCCCAGCATCATTTTGTGCTATTACTGACTCAGTTGTTTTGCTAACAAAACACTCTCAAGACTGGAGCAGTCATGTGATGCAAGTCACATGACCAAGGTCTTTATATAGCACCCCATTGAAAGCACATACAGTAACAACATAGCAAGGTCCAGCGATGGGAGATGTGAGAGCTGGAGGGCATACACTGTACACAAAACACACACACATGCAACCCCCTGCAAGGTCTCCTTCTTTTCTTCTCCAATCTTTTTCCCCTGGTTATGTTTGTTCTTCTTTGTTCATCTCTCAGGGCTTTCATTCAGGGTTATTATGGTACAGATACAGGGTGGCAATGTGGTTCCATCTTCTTTCTTCTTGATACATCCCAGGTGTAAACACACCTCCTGCAGCCTATTTCTCTTGTTGTGGTGTCCTCTCCCTTCCCCTCCCCCCCCCCCACCCCCCCCCCCCCCCCGACCTGCACCAAACACTCCCTCCCCCCTTTTTTTGTCTCTCATTTATTTTTTATCTGCGGAATTCTCAGAAAACAGTGTCATTCAAAGACATGGCACCTCCTTGGAATACCTTTACATGTATGTTGGCATTTCATTGACAGGTTTGCAAACACAATCATCTTCTTTCTTCTTACGATAACCAAGGTGTAAACACACCTCTTGTTGGCCTCCTTTTCTTGTTGTAGTGCCCCCCCCCCTCCACTTTCAGTCTTTCATAATTTTTGTTTTGGCTGCCAAGTTCTCAGAACTCATTGTAATTCAACTACTTGGCATTTCCTTGGAATACTGTATAAGCTGTTTTTTTCGCGTACAGATATTTTCGCGATTTTGGACTAGGTAGGGAAATTCGCGAGGGTTTAATTTCGCGATTTTTGTGATGTTTTTGTTACTATAAATAGCCATATATTGAAGTGGAAATTTTCGCGAGGACCGACTCGCGAAAATCGCGAAAATAAAACCACCGCGAAAATAACCACTTATACAGTACCTTTTATGTTGGCTTTTCATTGAATGGTTTGTTAACACAAAGCCTTAGCAACACAAATGTACATATGTACGTGTTCAGTGACTGGTGTTAAGTTATAGACGACACAATACAAACATGTACATGTGCAGTACTTAGCTGTTCCTCTCAGAGGGAATGGTTATTTCTGATGTACACACTTTGCCTGGGTCACAATCACTTCTTTTCAAACGAAGTTTCACTGCATATCTTGTTAAAATGGGCCAATCAAAATTGATTCCAATTTAATCTTTTCTACCCCTTCCTTTTCCACTTCTTTATTTTGTTAAATATTTGTGTATTGACATTAATATCAAAATGATTAAAAATAATTAGAGGAAATCTGAACTGTGAAACAAAATAATTAATATCTAGTGCAATTTCAATTACAGCCTCTGTTGTGCATGTACAGTACAAGCAAAACTTATCCAGAAAACTTGGGTTCAAATTTATCTCAAATAACAAGGATCCCCCTCCCCCACAAAAAAGAACAAGAAACTAGGAATTTAAAAAAAAAAGACTTGCATACATTTTTACAAAGACTACACACATGTACATACATGGAGGTCTACTGCTCAAAACAAAAACAACATAACTAAATTTCCAAAGTTAATGTCAATAAATGGATACCACACAATCAAAATCAATGACAGAAACAAACAACCTTGTCCAATGACAGTTATGACACAAAACTGTCACAAGTTGCACTACAGAAAGGGAAATATAAAACACTCAATCATCGATGAAAGAATTAATAAGCCCTGGCCTACATGTGTATGACACAAACTTGACAAAATTTTGCACCAAGTGGTAAAGAAAAGAGAAAAATCAACCTACAATTCTCAATGACATCATCAGAAATTTGACAAATAACACCAAAGTTCCACAAAGTGAACAATCCAACATTAAAAAAACAAGAAAGTGGAACGTACCATCATCGATGACAGCTACGGTGACCCCCGACCCTGTGATGTTATGCTCCCATATCCCTGTTACATTGATGTCCATTCCTACGTTCTTTGAGTTGTGCTGAAATGAGATAAAAAACAAGATGGAATAGAAATTATCCTGATACTGTGAAACCCGTCTATAAAGACCACTCAAGGGAGACAAGAAAAGCGGTCTTTATGAGCAGGTGGTATTTCTGGACAGGTTCTGTACAGGGTGTTCAGACACAAAACTTTTATACCAAAACGGTATAGCTATACGATGGATTTATGTGTCTGAACGCTAATGAAACGTCGTACATGTATAATGAAACTAGGGTCAGAGCATCGTCTCGAACAAGAACTCGATAACGAATCACCTTTCCATGTGTGTCTGAACGTATGGCGACCATAGAACGGAACAACAGGGTGTGGCTTAAAGTGAGCGCACGTGAAAGGTGACCTTACCAGGGGGCACGGGCTAGAGGCGACCATAACAACATGTGCAGTGGAAAATGTATGTGCAGTGGAAAATGTATGTGCAGTGGAAATGTATACAATGTTTTTTCTAATCGGTCAAGATATGTGTCTGAACGGTCCGTAGGCTATACTTTGTGAAAATTTTGTATGACGTTTCTTAATCGAGCTTTGGTATAAACGTTTTGTGTCTGAACAGTGGGTTTAATACATGTTTCAATGGGAAATGCTGTTCAAGGGGAAAAAAATTGAGGTCTTTATAGACAGGTGGTCTTTCTACACAGGTGGTCACTATTAAAAGCAGGTTGGACTGTACAAACATGTATACGTGTTAACGTAATGGACATCATTTGTATGTTAATGATTACCAAACCCACTGACTCCCTGTATTAGTGATCCACAGAATTGACAAACCTTCCAAGTTCGTGAACAAATGATCATGAATCATATTATGGATACAGATGAAGCTGAGTTTTCTGGTTGTGCGATTATTTTGTGAAAGAAACTGTCTGGGAGCGATTGGGAAAGGTTTATTATGATGTACATGTACTTGTAAGAATCAATGTACTCTGAAGTTTTGGAATTTGGAATGATCAAAAGGATTTAGAAATTGACTCAATCTTTATTGTAATCAGGGTATATACGGGCCTTCACACACATGTGGTAGATCTGTAAGTTTGGTCTATACTTTTCAGCTGTTTCTCATCACGTTTTGGATATCAGGGCATTTGAAGAGAAATTCTTTTACATGTACATGTATGTTCCCCATTTGTTTTTTCTTTTAGTAATTACAGAATATCTTTTATTTCAACTGAAAATACATGTACATGTGTGCTCGGGGGTAAAAAATATCAACTTTAACCCTTTTGAGTTGCATTTAAACACAAATTTTTAGGCAAGAGGGCCCAGAACAGATGTCACTTTAATATAAAAGAAAACATGAGATAACCTTTCCCTATCACTCTTACCACAGAAGAAATGAAGGACAAAAAGGAAAATCCTACTTTCGCAGCCTTGCTCAAAATATTACCGGTTAGACACAAGGTGACTATATTACAGTACATTCTACATCGATTCTAAAATCCTGTGAATCTTTACACACTACAATTACATTTGAAAAGGGCAATCTAACCTTTAAAGTAAAAACCTGGAATCAAGTACCGGTAACTTTCAAAATATCTTTGGAAAAGTAGTATACAATTGTAATTACATGTAAATGTTGTTTTCAAATATTTTATTGTATACTTACTAAATGCCACTGATTTGGATATGATGGATCAGTAAAAACAAGCGACCTTTTAAATCTCCTCCGTATAGTCTGTTGATTGAACCATTCAATCATAGAATGTCTTGTGAGGGCGCTCTCAGCTTTACTACGAATCTTCCCGACCAAGTCCCGTTCCATGCTGCCGTTCAACGCTTCATGGTAGCTCTCGGCCGCAAATAAATAATGTCCCAAGAGTTCCCCGACCTGCCCGTAGTTTTTCAAACCAAGATCCTCCGCGACTACATCAGCTAGTAGATCAACGTGAGTCCTATTGACACTTTTCCTGTGTGTTTGGTGCTGTATCTTCACAGCCCATGATAACGTCTCATGTCCAAGTCCGTCTCGTGGGACATTTGAAGAGTCTTGGTCGGTGTGGTGACCAGAATGGAAGTCTAGATAGAGGGCGCCAGACGGATGCGCCACCATGATCCAGAATATAAAAACAGTGATTTGGACCTGTAGCTGGACGAGCACGCACAAGCACCTTGCGTGCTCCCGCGTTCGCGTTATCTCCATGGCAGGACAAAGCTGCCGTTGAAAGAGTTGAAGAGTACCCTCTGCTTGGGCCACAAAATAGGGGCGGTGCCGTGGACTTGGGCACGAAGGGAGTCACACCCCCTGACGCACCCTGCAGCACAAAGGTAGATGGGCTGATGTAGCTCGTTTGGCGCGGACATGCAGTACTTGTGCTATGAAGACAGACTGATCAGGCAAATCCTTTATCAATACTACTTGAAATCTGCGGAGAGGAATAAAAGAAGACAAGAATTCAAGATTGAAAAATCTAACAACCTGTATTTTCAAACCTACAACATTCATTACATATTGAACAACATAACGGAACTTATAGACAGTGCACTATAAAGATAAAATCAAATTTCCTTCACTTTCTCCAAAGTAGCTACTTGAGTAGGCTACTTCTTGCTAATTTTTAATCTTTATTTCGTCTGTCTCTCTCTTTCTTTTTCTCACAATGGTTAATCTCGTCTCATCTTTATTTATCTTTCTCCCTTCTGCACTTTCTCTCACTTACTCCCTCCCTCTCTCTCCCTCCCTCTCAGATGCAAGGATTTCAGTAGCTTATCAGTTTAATATCGCAACTTGTTATATCGGCAACAAGTTCTATGAAACAGGGCCCAGGCCTCTTCCTGGAGTATTTCTCTTTCACTTGTTTGTATGGTTAGCAGTAGGTCTACTGTACTTTCTCTAACACCTAGTGGTCTTTGGTGTCTTCAGTTTCTAACACAATACTGAATATATATACATCTACATGTACATGTAGGTCTACATTACATGTACAATGTACTGAACATGTATACGTACATTATATTTACACGGGGTCGGGCTAACTCGGCACTAGGGCGAACTCGGCACTGCGCGGTGACTATGTTTCAACAGTTGAAGTCCACGCTACGCACCGTACCCTTTTTTAGCCTTAAATTTCATGTTTTGCATAATTTTACTTCTTGAAATTGTCAACATTACTTCTTTGCTAATCATTTTACACATTGATATCAAATAATTTGAATTTAAGTGTTCTCAAATGTGGGGTAATTAAATGCGAAATTCAACACAAGTACATATTTGCGATCACTTTAACTCTCTGGGCTCACTCCGCGGCGATTTTCCGCCATGGCCGAGTTCGCCCTAGTGCCGAGTTAGCCCGCATCCATGTACACTTGTATACTGCAGCAGTAAACTGATTGTCTGTGCATATACAGTGTATGTGTTTATAGAGGTCACTACAGGGAGTAAAACTCCAATCTCCCTGGTCACTATTATACTTTGAGATAGGCAATACATAATTGATTGATTGATTGGATTGGATGGCTTATTTGGATAAAAATACAACAAGAATAGTTAAAATTCATTCACATTGGCAGTCAATTGACTGAAATGTTGAGAATGACATTTATGATGTACATTATTATCCGTATCAGACATCTGAGCTGTGGTTTTACACAATTGTATTCCCCTCATCTTTGGTGCAAACCGGGGAAATCTTGTATCACCCTCTTTTACATAATGTACTTGTTATAAAACCAGGCAATATAGCCTTTTACATGTATTTTCCCTGGTCTATAAACATCCAGGAACTTGGAGATCAGCTACAGACATACGCGGCCGGCAGAAGCAGTACAGCTGCGCACAAGCATATTATATAAAGCGTGCATTATTTAGGACTGCGTGACGTCACACTGACTATCAAGAAGACGTAGGCTTGCTCTAAATGTATGATGTGGATAATAATAACAATATTGACTGGCTCCTACTTTTGGGAGATGCGACATATATCGCTCTCACTAGATCCATATTACCCTCGTCTTCGACTCGGGTAATGTGAATCTTGTTTGTGAAATATGTCGTATCCTCCTCAAGGCCAGTCAATATTATAAATATAAAGATACCATTGTATTACATTGCAAAATTAATATAATCAAGGAGTTATCAGTTCTGTGATAACTCCTTGATATTTTCATTTATTGATTATAAAGCAAAGTATAAAAGTTGAAAGTAGCTTCTAAGACATTCTCATCAAATCCTCAGCAAAATCATATACATAGTAGTAAGAAACAGGTACAATTTCTACCAGCTTTAAAAATCAAACTAATAAAGTGCAGATGAAAAAAAGAGGTAAACAATTAAATCGTTATAAGAACATTACTTCATTGGTGAGATCCTATTTGAAAAGTTTTCCCCATCAGCATCATTCAACATTCAACATGATAAAATAGAAACTTCTATTGAAACTCCAGAGAGTGTTTATACATGTATGTAATTATCAAGATAACCAATAAAAAATAAAATAAAAAAAACAAACCACCGTGTGCAAACTCAAGAAGAGACAACTACAAGTAGATCTCTATACCAATAAGCATTTAAATCTATGAAACATAGAACATTAGAAAATGAAAACGAAACTGTAAAAGAACTACTAAAGGTAAATTTCAAAACAATCTATTTGCCCGAAACTTGTCATGTCATGACCAATATTTCTTTGTAGCTAATAAACCAAGAGTGATAAAAATACCTGGAAGCAATGAACCAGTTGTACAAGTACTGTAGCTCTGCAAAGCTCAAATAGAGCTCCGGAAACTAAAAAAGGGCTCTAATAAAAAAATAATAATAAATTTTGTAAACATTGCAATGACATCTCACTGTGACTAGCAAATTTTTCCAAAAAGAGCTCACATAACCAAAAACTATTTTTTTTTTTACCCTGCCCCAAGCTGTTCCTCTGATGCTGTCTGCACATCAAGCTTCATTATAATGCCAGACAGGCTTTATGTCCACTTTCTATTACTCAATAGCATCGTGAATTAATGAAAAATGGAATTCACGATTGATGCAAACCAACCAAATTTCATCACGTGGTCTACTGGTATTAATTATCCAGATTAAAAAGGGGGGGATGTAAGATTTGAATACAATGTGAGCATCAATATGATGTGCAGTATTATCTTGATTTTGGTGCACTAATAATAACGAACCACAATAAAAAATTAACTGCTTTGCAGATCTCCATTCCCAGGCATTTCAATTAATTGCATTCAGTGAGGGTTGTTATGGTTACACATTGGCGGCTTGAAGTGAGTAAATAATATTTCATTGAAATCAGGGCTCTGTTTCATGGAACAAGTTAACCCTTTCAAGACCAGTGACCACATATTTGTGGTTTGGCTCAATATCTTTTGATTCAGAGCTCTAAAAAATATACCACATACATGAGTAGAGAGAGCAAAAAATTATGCACTCACTGGGTGATTTCAAGTTCGGCGTTGGTGTTGGTGTTGGTGTTGAGAGCGTGAATTGGGCTGCTGATTCTAGCCCCAACACCGAATTCGGGTTTATAAAAATAACACCAATCACATTATTGATAGCTCAACACCTAGTGAATTCAATCCCAGCACCAGCTTCATTTCAGGTTCGGTGTTGTGGCTGGTGCTAGTTTTGCCCCAACACAGTGGTTTAGCCAGCGAGGCGTCTGGGCGTCTTTTGGACGCCCATTTCTTCTGGAAGACGCCCAGCAAAATTTGCAAGACGCCTTGATCAAAATCATTTGATGGACGCCCTTTTAATACATGTAGTTAAAGATAAATTTGCATAAGATGCCTTTTAAAAATCATTTGATGGACGCCCTTTCAGTTTTTGTAAAGATGTTTTGTATTCACGATAATTTATATCCTCGGCTTCTCAGCAGAAGTCGAAGTCGTAAACGCTCCCGCAAACAAGTACCGTACGGTACGTGCGTACGGGTCTAGCTCTAGGCTGTAGCTACTTACTACTTAGTCTTTGCGCGACACCTTTTGTGAAAATTTTCTTTCCGAAACGCATTATCACTGTTACAATGAGAGGTCTAAAAATTATCATCATCCGTGTAATGAGACTATCGCTAGATCTACGACCGGATACACCTTTTGTGAAAATTTTCTTTCCGAAACGCATTATCACTGTTACAATGAGAGGTCTAAAAAATATCATCATCCGTGTAATGAGACTATCGCTAGATCTACGACCGGATACACTACACAGAGAAATTGTTCCTTACCACATTAAGTCCATAGTCACCTCAAAAAATCAATCTGTAAAGCCAAAGCCTGCCTCAAAAATGCGGAATTAGTGCCATTTTTTTAAATCACGCGGCGCTTAAGTCGGGTTGTGAGGAACAGAGTCACCGAAAACGCGCTAAAACTCAAGAAATCGGTGGATTTATGACGGGGTTTTTTTTACTTATCGCGCGCGAGATCGATGCTCATAGAGTGAAATGGTATCTGCGAAAAAACAAATTGGAAAAGAAAAATCGCCCGGAACTGTGCGCATTCAGTGTATATGTACGTACATACATATACGCAGTGGCGGATTTAGGGGGGGGCAATCCCGGCCCGTGCCCCCCCCCCCCTTTTGAGGGAAAACAATGCATTGTGCCCCCCCCCCCCTTTTCGACCAGGAAAACTTTTTTTTTTTTTTTTTTTTTTTGCTTGTCAGAGAATTATGGAGGGGAACTGGACCCCATAACCCCCCCCCCCCCCCCCCCACTGAGCGACTTTTGGAGGGCTGGCGAAAATTTTTTTTGGGGGTCGACATTGGTACAGTGTTAACCTGGTGGTAAAGTTATACTTACATTAATACATGTATAATGAAAACTTACATTCATGTAGGGAAAACAAATCATCAGAATGTGTAACTTCAACATGTTTTTACCTTAAACACTGAGGGAATAATTCCAGCAAGCTAGGAGTAAACAAGCAAGGAAACAGTGTCTTTTTAGATAGAAATAATGAAAAATTTCCAGCGGAAAGGGGGCGCTGCCCCCTGGCCACCCTGCTTTTTAATTTGGACACCCAATTTTAAAATCCTGGCTAAAGCCCTGCCCCAACACCAACACCAGCTTTCAACACCGAACTTGAATTCACCCACTGTGTCATTTTTGTTGCATATTCTCCATTTTAAAATGGAGAATATGCTTTAAAATCCTTAAATTGGCAACACACTGAGAGGTTCAAAATCATTGTTTTTGATCTGCATAGCAGTTAATTTTTTCAAGAGGCACTCAAGTTTTATGTTGACGGGGTGTGCCTCAGCCAACCCCAAAATGGGGGTTTAAGGAACTGACTAGAAGTGAAAAACATAGGCCCGAATTTTAGGAGGTTTGGTTTAAAGGCCACCGCACACTACACGACCTGAGGTCGTACGACCTAGAGGTCATACGACCTAGTCCACGACCTCGCAAAAATTCAACATGCCAAAACCTGGGACCTGATCGTGCGACCTGGTCCTACGACCTGAAACTTGGGTGTTTGGTGACGTCATACCGTAGTTCGGAAGGTCGTACGACCTCAGGTCGTGTAGTGTGCGGTGGCCTTAAACCATGGTTTAAATCCGATCCAATCATATATTTTCTTTGAGCACACGCAAGAGCAATGTGCGCTTTATATTTACGCTTATTTCAGTACGCTTGCGGAGGTTTAAACCATGGTTTAGGTTTAAACCTCCTTTGTGAATTCGGGCCATAGGGTCTTGGGAATGGTGGAACTATACCTAGCTGAGTGAAAAAACATGGTCTAAAAAAATGCGGCACTTAGTATGGGGATACCATAGTGCATGCATATACATGTACATGTGCAATTGCACTCGCAAGTAAATGGACGTACGTTACAGCTAGGGAACGGGGCGCGCCAGGGGGAATGGAGAGAGATGAGCGCTTTCGTTCTGGCCGGGTACGTATCTTAAGAACTGCAGTTTATAGAATTTCATACCTGAGAGCTAGGGCATGGGCCTCACAGGGGGAAACGGAGAGAGACAAGCACTTTTGTCCTGGCCTGGTATCTTGAGAATGCATGAGAACGGCAGTTTATGGAAATTTGGGCATCTTGAGAACGGCAATCAGAAGCCAAAAAAGGGGTCTAAAAAGCAGCACATCCCCGTACTACAATACACGAGTGCCCCCCCCCCCCTCCTCCCCAAGGACAGGTGCGTCCACCAGACCTACCAAGTATCACGCATTAGGCATGACAGTCACGCATTAGGTGTCTTACTCACGCCCCAAAAAATCTTTCTCACGCCTAGCCTCACAGCCTATCTCCATATACATGTATATTACATGTATACATACCGCGCGGCAAGCACAGTGGCAGCACGGTTCCTCCCCTACCTGGCGCTGATGCACGGAAAATCTCACGCATTGCTGGTATTTGACCTTGGCATCTCTGGTCCACTAGACTCCTCACAAGTCACTGTTTGGTTTAATGGGAGTGTATTCCAACTTGTAATATCACTTTTAGAATCAACATTTGAAGCTCATATTTTGAATAAAGTGACATGTGTGTACATGTATACAGAAGAAAATATTTTTTGTTGATTGATACATTTTAACGTAACAACATGTGTACCATAAAAACCAAAGACAGCTATGCATGAAACCCTGTCATACAAATCTACTTGTATAAAAGTCATTTACTAACATCTCATGAAATGCATGTTAATGTTTAACATATTGCGATGGCGCATTATGAAGGTCAAACTTTGACTGCGAGCTTCAAGTTAGTCTGCAAGAACAGACCCACATTTATCAATTTGGATCTGTTATAAAATGAACAAAGGCATTTGACTAGAAACTCAAAACTGTGTCAGAGAATGAAAGAGGCCTAACTCAGGTTCCTACTGGTTACACAGGAGCAACTACATGTACATTGTACAATCAAGGAGTTATCACAACTCCTTGGTACAATACAGGGCCTGTGGTACATTTGTAGTCTTACAGTTCAGACACTCTAAAACACATTCCGACTGACACGTGAGGGTTTGTGCCTGCTTTGACTAGCTTCAAGCAACGCTGCCTTGTTGTTCAAGTTCATTGTTACTGTACACACACAATACCCTACTGATACATGTAGAGGATTGATCACCTCACTCAAGGAGCCTTTGCTGAACAATGAGAGTTCTCCTGAAAAGAGTGTGCTTTCATTGTGCCAGATCATTGATCATTTCCTCGCTCTAGTAGTGCATACATGTACAAAGTACATAGAAAGATCAAAGGCTTGAAGCAACAATTCCTAACAATGCTTCCATTTATAACACAAACACCATACAGCCAAGGGCACATGAGTAGACAAGAATGTTTTAAAACATGGTTCAATTTTTTGAAGAATGCAGATTTATTTTTCTTCATTAAAGTGTACCAATCACTGGAAAAAATCATTTGTGTACAGCTAGAAAGCATAAAATCAATCTCGAAGAACTTTATCTGGCATTCTATAGGTCAACAGTTAAGGAGTATGAAGGAAAAAAAGGATAACATGAAAATGCTCGCGCAGAACCGAACTCCGAGTTTAGTACGGGTGCGTCGAGTAGTCTAATCGCGAGTCGGTTTTATGCTGATAGAGAGTGTAATTAAAATTGAAATATCTCTTTATAGAATTAATATCTGAAGCCCATATTTTGAATATAACGACATGGATCCCCTAACATACAGAGCAAAATATTTTTTGGTGATTGGTACCCTTTAACCTTTGTCTTAGACCCTTATTATCAAATTATTATCAAGAATACATACATGTACACTGTACATGTATAATTATGCTTTATACATCTACTGTATGTACTGTAGGCCTATGTAAATCTTTAACTTCTTCCTCAATTCCTGTAAAGAAAGACTACCTGTCTGTAAAGACCACCCCCTCCCCTTGCTCACTGAAAGAACTACATGTACATGTAGTAATCAAACTTGAATAATTAAAGATTGCATTTTTTGACTTCCCTGACACTGGTGAGTCCCTTCAAAGGGTTATTGACAGCTCCACAGCTCAATAACTCCCTGGTCCTATCAAGGAGGTACTAGTCCAGTACCTCCTTGGTCCTATCCATTACTACTTGTGGATCATGCAAACCATCGCGCTTATGATGGTTTAACCCTTTCGAGACAATGGACCACATTTTGTGGTTTGGCTCAATAACTTTTGATTCAGAGCTCTAAAAAATATACCAGATGCATGAGGTGAAAGAGCAAAAATTTCTACACATCCTATGTCCATTTTTGTTGCATGACCCTATTGCATTTGATGCCAAGAATTTTAGAATTGAGAATAACCTTTAAAATCTTGAAATTGGCAACACCTTGAGCGATTCAAAATCATTGTTTTTTATCAAATTGGCAATTTTTAAAACTTTTTCGACAAAGTCGTAACCATGTACATTGTTTTCAAAGACATTACACCTTATTAGAACCATGTAGCACTAAGAGAAATATCATGTTGCTAATTTGAAGAACAAAATGTGATCAATTTAGCCCTTAAATAATTCCCGTCCTGATAGGGCTGACACGACTACACATGTACATGTAGGCCAGGATGTACATGCAATTCAGTTACTACATGTACATGTATGTGGAACTACAAAACCTAATGATCAACAAAATTCACAATTTCCTGTTCAAGTACATGAGCAGTAGTCATGTATATTTTTACTTTTTTTTCTTCTCCTTTTATTTTTGTTGGTAGGGAGTTCAAAAATATGACATCCCTGTATAGCCAGTGGTTTAGCCAGCGAGGCGTCTGGGCGTCTTTTGGACGCCCATTTCTTCTGGAAGACGCCCAGCAAAATTTGCAAGACGCCTTGATCAAAATCATTTGATGGACGCCCTTTTAATACATGTAGTTAAAGATAAATTTGCATAAGATGCCTTTTAAAAATCATTTGATGGACGCCCTTTCAGTTTTTGTAAAGATGTTTTGTATTCACGATAATTTATATCCTCGGCTTCTCAGCAGAAGTCGAAGTCGTAAACGCTCCCGCAAACAAGTACCGTACGGTACGTGCGTACGGGTCTAGCTCTAGGCTGTAGCTACTTACTACTTAGTCTTTGCGCGACACCTTTTGTGAAAATTTTCTTTCCGAAACGCATTATCACTGTTACAATGAGAGGTCTAAAAATTATCATCATCCGTGTAATGAGACTATCGCTAGATCTACGACCGGATACACCTTTTGTGAAAATTTTCTTTCCGAAACGCATTATCACTGTTACAATGAGAGGTCTAAAAAATATCATCATCCGTGTAATGAGACTATCGCTAGATCTACGACCGGATACACTACACAGAGAAATTGTTCCTTACCACATTAAGTCCATAGTCACCTCAAAAAATCAATCTGTAAAGCCAAAGCCTGCCTCAAAAATGCGGAACTAGTGCCATTTTTTTAAATCATGCGGCGCTTAAGTCGGGTTGTGAGGAACAGAGTCACCGAAAACGCGCTAAAACTCAAGAAATCGGTGGATTTATGACGGGGTTTTTTACTTATCGCGCGCGAGATCGATGCTCATAGAGTGAAATGGTATCCGCGAAAAAAATTGGAAAAGAAAAATCGCCCGTAACTGTGCGCATTCAGTGTATATGTACGTACATACATATACGCAGTGGCGGATTTAGGGGGGGGCAATCCCGGCCCGTGCCCCCCCCCCCCCTTTTGAGGGAAAACAATGCATTGTGCCCCCCCCCCTATTTGCGATTGTGCCCCCCCCCCCCTTTTCGACCAGGAAAACTTTTTTTTTTTTTGCTTGTCAGAGAATTATGGAGGGGAACTGGACCCCATAACCCCCCCCCCCCCCCCCCACCCCACTGAGCGACTTTTGGAGGGCTGGCGAAAATTTTTTTTGGGGGGGTCGACATTGGTACAGTGTTAACCTGGTGGTAAAGTTATACTTACATTAATACATGTATAATGAAAACTTACATTCATGTAGGGAAAACAAATCATCAGAATGTTTAACTTCAACATGTTTTTACCTTAAACACTGAGGGAATAATTCCAGCAAGCTAGGAGTAAACAAGCAAGGAAACAGTGTCTTTTTAGATAGAAATAATGAAAAATGCTTTTTAATTTGGACACCCAATTTTAAAATCCTGGCTAAAGCCCTGTGTATAGCTATATTATGCAAATGTCACATACATACATGTACATGCACATGTACATTACATTGTACTCATCTACTGAGTGGCAGAAAGGCATAAGACACATGTGTACATACATGACATGTATCATGTTGATTGATGGTGTGATAGTTTATTTTACCCGACTGCTAAGAAAGCATGTGCATGCTATTAAATAACCAACAAGGGGACCAACGGCTTTGAGTCCTCTCCAAGGGACTTGGTAATGAGGATTAATGCCTTACAGAAGGGCACTAGTGCATCCGCTTGGCTTCGAACCCGGGTCCTCCAGTTACGAGACCACTGCTCTACCACTGAGCCCTTACTTCATAATGTCATCCTGGTTCTTGGCAGAGGATTTTGTTTCAGCTCTGAAAAAAAAAAACTGTAAACACCCAACAACATCTAACAATGCTTTCATTAACAAAGTAAACAAGAAAAAAAAAATTGGTTAAAACCACATGTTAGGATCAATGTTCAAAAGAAAAAGAATGAAAGATCCCTCTCTATAATGGATGCTTAATTACAAAATGAATGGACAAGTAGGCCTATATACTAGTACGTAAACATAACAATGGGAAGTAGACTAACAAAATGTTTCAGACCTGAAGAAATAAGATAAACTTTGTATTATCCTTCACAACAATACCTTCATTACCAAAATAAACACAACCAAAATGCAGCCTACGGCTACATCTGGGGCCACATGTATGCACATGTAGTCAAGTGTGTCAACAAACGAATGTTGGCTTTGAACAGACTGCCAGACAATGTACAATGATCTAGTACATTTAGCCAATTAATGCAAGGTTGGTTTTCAATCTCCTGCCCACAGCTGAGCACTCAGATTTACCTGTATTTGTGAAGTATGGATCGTAGGTAACCAACAACAATAACAATCAATGGTTCATGTACAGCAGATGTATGGGGTAAAGAACTACATACATTACATATATACATGTACATGTACAGTACACAATTCATGTACATGTAGTATGTACGTGTATGTACATGTGCTGTACAAATATAAAATGTAATCATGAATACTTTTAAAGAGTGTCAGACATATTGTTGAATACTACATGTACAGATATGTACATGTACATGTAGTATTCAACAATACATGTATGTCTGACACTCTTTAAAAGTAATTCTTCTCCTTGAGTTATGGCCCAGTGGCCTACATGTAAGGTACATAAATTCAAACGTCAAAAAATTTATTGAATTATAACCCTGTAAATCTATCAACATGATGGCCTACAGTACATGTCCATGTAGATAATGTGATTTTCAGCAACATTTCAAAATTCATTTACTTGTCAAAGATTTACTATGTAGTCCTACATGTACATGTAAAACCTCCTGGCCTGCGAAATTTAGGCCTACATGACATGTACATGTATGTGTGTAGCAAGCCGGCAAATTTTCACTAAAAAGTCATTATGAGTTTAGCAAATATATCTCATTTCCTCTTCTGTTGTTTCATGCACTAATAATACTGTACCTGCTAACTACAATGTAGGCCTTACTCCTTTAGGCAATTACAAGCATTTTGGCACTTAGTCAATAGACTGACTATGACACACCCCTCACTCAGTACTTACCCCCATTGAGTACACAATTACAAGTACATTTCAAGCACACTATAGAGCTCAGAATAACACTCTGGGTTTAAAAACATTATAATACTTAATAAAATCTACATGTACATACAGACACATGTAAAATACATACATGTACATGTCTTATTATGTATCAGTTTCAGTGAGTAAAATACTTTTTCATGCACGGGAGCTCTTTAGGATTTAATACTACTAAAGGATAGGAGGAATTGCCAACATTTTTTTTTTTTTTCACTCTACATGACATGTACATGTACATGTATGTGTAGCGGGATGTGTAGACCTCTTTATGTATTTTCCAGAGTTATTATTAAAGTATTTTCCAGAGCTCTTTTAAAGCTTACCACAGCTACATGTAAATACACTGTAGCTCATGTCTAATGTACATGTATGTTTTTCACTGCTACATGTACATGCATATATGTACATAGCCTGCATGCATGTATAACCTTAGGTGGCTCTTCTTAAACTTACATATACATGTATGTACAAAGGCCTACATGTACTTTATGTATGTATTACACATAGCGGACCTACAAGTACTACATGTATACATGTATGTATGTACATAAGTATGGCCTTAGCCCCCATTTACATTCTATTTGCTGCTAACCCTTTCAAGACAATTGACCACATTTTGTGGTTTGGCTTAATAACTTTTGATTCAGAGCTCTAAAAAATAACCAAATGCAGGAGTAGAAAAAGCAAAAATTTCTACACACATTGTGTCCATTTTTGTTGCATGACCATATTGCGTTTGATGCCCGGAATTTCAAAAAGGAGAATAAGCTTCATAATCCTTAAATTGGCAACACATTGAGAGGTTCAAAATCACTATTTTTTATCAAAATTGGCAATTTTTTCAACTTTTCGACTAAGTTTCTAATGATGTATATTGTTTTCAAAGACATTGCATTTTGTTAGAACCATGTAGCACTAAAAGAAAAATATTATTGTTGCCAATTTGAAGAACAAAATGTGATCAGTTTAGCCCCTAAATAGTTCCTGTCCGGAAAGGGCTAATCATTAACAAAGACACTCGAGGTGATTTTTTTTTTTCTCCATGAAAAATATGAATTGTCTGTCCAAAAAGCCGAGTGTGCATGGGTTTGCGCACTTGTGAACATGAGAGCTAAAGTGTGAATTATACCAAAAAATTGTCTTTTGTGTTTCGGCATTGACCTGGACAGCAGGCACCATTGTATGACAATATTGTTGTTGGCTCGTTCCAATTTTGAAGAGCTCGGTCCTAATTTAGTACATACAATAGAATTTGGCATTGGGTTTAGCAGTGGTTATAATAGGAATTGTAGGAGGGAGGGAAATATACATGTACTTGTACATGTACATGTAAGTAAAGGAGTCCAAAATAACACAGGATGGTACACTAGCTTGAATTGCCACAGCTGGCATCATCTTGGATTTCTTAACCCTTTCAGGACATGAATTATTTGAGGGCCAATTGATTACACTTTAACTTCAAATTGGCAAAAATAATATTTTTCTGTTAGTGCTACATGGTTCTACATATGGTGTAATGTCTTTGAAAACAATACATGTACATGTACATGTTTAGAATAGAAATTTTGTTGAAAAGTTGAAAAAACAATTTTGACCAAAAGAGCAATGATTTTAAACCTCTCAATGTGTTGCCAATTTAAGGATTTTAAAGATTATCCTCATTTTAATTTCTGGCATCAAATGCAATATACGCATACTTAAATACATGTACAGGTATGATGTACATGTACATGTACTATTCTGTAATATTGGCCAGAGACCAGTACAAAAAAAGGTCAGGAAATTTTGAAGCTAGTATTTACTAACCACATACTTTAATGCATTTGGTCTCATGTGCACACTCCAGTATTCAGGCAGTCTTTCAGTGTGTGTATTGATATAAGGACAAGTAAAATGGATTTCTAGCTTCTTGTACAGATGTTTTTAAAGTTAGGAGGGTGCTCCATGTTACATGTATGTGATATTTGATTTTTTTTCTTGTACATAAAAATGCCATTGGGTCCAATTTTAACACAAGTTTTCTTTTGTTTTCTCTTTTCTTTTGCATTTGTACATCATACACTAAGGCTGGAATCGACAAAGGTGGTTTCAATTCAGACCATGGTTTATGCAGATTTTGTGGTATAAATACGTTTGATTTAGCGCATACACTTAAAACGATCCAATAATGAACGCGAGCCGGTCGCGCGTGCCGCGTGGTAGGCCAAAGCGCTAAATTCACGCTTGTTGCCATGGTTCAGACCATGGTTTTTGTAAATTAAGACCATGGTTTATTTAAATTAATTTACATAAACCATGATCTGAACCATGGCAACTAGCGTGAATTTAGTGCTTTTGCCAACCACGCGCGACCGGCGCGTGTTCATTATTGGATCGTTTTAAGTGTATGCGCTAAATCAAGCGTATTTATACCACGAAATCTGCATAAACCATGGTCTGAATTGAAACCACCTTCGTGAATTCCGGCCTAAGAGACTCAAATCAAAGTACATTTTACATGTAAAACTGCACTACACTGTACTGGTATCATTTTTGTTATCTCTTTGTCTCAATGTCCTCAGACTATTATTCATTTCATTTTAGAACAAAAACAACAAATAACAAGAATACCTTGAGGCTGGACGAAAAAATGAAGGAGGGGGGGGGGGGGACGAGAAACTAGGAATTATTTTCAGTTGGCCTAACGTCCTGGACGAATGTATTTTATCAATTTGACTAATATTTCACATTTTCACTTAAAGGTAAAAACTTATCTTCCATGAATGATAAGTTTATTTTCTTGTAGGCATGCCTGTGCAAATCAAGTGTTACATGTACGGTAAGCAAGTCATTATCTTAATAAACTTCAACCTTTGACAGAAGTGTAAACAAGGCCAGCTACTCAAGATAATCTACGAACTACCGGGTCAGCTACATGTACATGTACCTGTTATCATTAACATAAAAACCCTTTGACTTCAAAATTGTATCAAATTTTAGAAGTGATAAGATCTTCTTTACATGCAAGTTTACATACACCACTTCATAACACACAAATATAATTAAAATGATAAGATACAATGATTCTATTGCAATGTGCAATGGTGTCTGGCCTACATTTACAGTGTACAGTGTACATGTATGTATGGTATGTACATGTATAGTCAAGGATTGTATTTCCGAACAGATTGTATTGCCGAACGTGTACAGTTAAGCGCCTAAAACGGGTTTTCATACGCGTGGGATTGCGCGTATGAAAACCACACTATTGAAACAAAGGTTGTGTCTTTTTCCCCATAGGTTTCACACATTCGGAAATACAGTACCTTTTTCAAGGGACCAAAACGCCGCGTCGTTGGGAAGGGGTTCACTCGGAAAAGAATATTGTATTAAAATAAATCTAAGGTGTCTTTTAAAAATTCCATCAACTTCTTTTTCTGTAGGACTTTGAGCATTCATTATGTAAGTTTGACAGATATTTGTTTAATATTTTATTTGCTATCGTTGATTTTCTGAAAAGTGTTCGGACACTGGATCCACCACGATACAGGGTACATGTAAATTTTTGCTTGTACATTTGTACTACAGTAGTTAGTCAAAGACCACTCACGGGACCATCACTACATGGGGCTGTCACGACCTCTAAGTTGAAGAGGTAAAAACACCAATATAATTGGCAAAATTTTGAGAAAATACTTCCTTTTACATTTTAGAATGATAGAATATCTAATTTCATGCCAGATCCTTTAACAGGATCTTTATCATCTTGATCAAGTGAAATTTTCAGGCTGTTTTTGGTCCGGTGATCTTGCTCTTCTCCTGCACACATATGGGCAAGATATCACACACTTGCCTATGGGAGGCAATTGCTCACGGTATGAGTGCGAGTGCGAGGTTATCTCCAAAAACCTCGCATAAGTGTGAGTGGTCAAAGACATCACATTATGATTAAAGGTCATGTAAAGTTTTGGTAAGCCCTCAAAAAGTGTTCGTCAGATTTCTTCAATTTTTGTTGATAAATAGCAAGATACTAGCAATACTAAGACACTGTGAAGATTTCACCTCCTAAAGTTTAATATTAACCCTTTCAGGACAGGAATTATTTCAGGGCTAAATTGATCACATTTTGTTCTTCAAATTGGCAATAATAATATTTTTCTTTTAGTGCTACATGGTTCTAATAAGGTGTGATGTTTTTTAAAAATAATATTCATGGTTAAAAATTTTGTTGAAAAGTTGAAAAAATGCCAATTTTGATGAAAAACAATGATTTTGAACCTCTCATTGTGTTGCCAATTTAAGGATTTTAAAGCTTATTCTTGTTTTAAAAATTCCTGGCATCAAACGCAATATGGTCATGAAACAAAAATTCATTAGTGTGTGCAGAAATTTTTGCTCCTTCTACTCATGCATCTGGTATATTTTTTAGAGCTCTGAATCAAAAGTTATTGAGCCAAACCACAAAATGTGGTCAATTGTCTTGAAAGGGTTAAACAAATAAGAGGCAAAAACTAAATTATGTGCCGGGACAGGCACGTAAAATCCCAACAAAGGCAGCATGTGCTATACATGTACACTGTACATCCACATGTAAAACCAATGATGAGTAGCTACACACAGTGCACACACGCTGTCTCTATGCGAAGCCCCAAAAGGCCCAAGATTGCTGTGCACGGTGACGTCGGGGTGGAAGGGTCCTAGCATAATGGCAGTCATCAAGCATTCCTTACAGATAATTACAATGAAATTCACCAGAAATCATAGATGGAATACCAAATGATCTCTTACAGACATCTTTTGATACAAGGAGAACAACATGAGACTATATTTAACATGTTTCTTTCCAATTTTCTTTTTGCTACCAATACTGTACATGAGCTTTAATGGCTCAGTGAATCAGCTACATGTATTTATTCCCCCTTCTTTTCATGACTACATCAGTGTCCTCTTGAACTACAACATCCAATATTCTGCAAAAATAATAGATCTAATCTATAGATCTATAAATGTACATGTACAGGTATGAATACAAAATTATACTTTTCTCTCTCTCTCTCTCTCTCTAAGTCTAAATGTAACTTTTCATTGAAAAATATTAAATATTGCAAATGAGCAGCTAAACTTAACCAAAAGATAATTGATTACTGGACAAAATACTTAGGTACAATAATAGTATACGAATACTGATTCCCAGTTCTTAATCTTTAAAACTAAGTATTAATTATTATCAATAATCATATAATGATCCAGTTCAGAAAATAGGATTAAGTTGAACATCATCCTTCCAAGTTCCAGAATTGCCAATGAGTAATGTTTCTACTTTGTGTTTGTCATTCACATCCAAACACTCAAAAGTCAAAAGTCATCCCAAATTGGTGATTGTGTTAACTATGTTACCTTGTAAACATGGGACGAGTGGTCCTCAAGAAAGCATTCACAATGTCCAAGGCACTAAATAATTATACAAGTCATGCTAGTCAGAGAAGGTGCTTATTCCCCATCATGACCATAATAATGTAACCAACCCATTCCAATTGATAATTTTCCAATTAAAGTTAAACCCCTCAACATCATCAGCACGCATGTTGAAAAACTTACTCATCAGTTGTGACTAACAAAATACAAACATCTATTGTACCTCCCTTACACACAGGGACAGCTCTACTCCAGGCAGACCTAGTATAGTCACAGGCTACTTAGGCGGAAAAACTAACAAAACATACCCGTGCCTACTCATCAGGTGATGTTTGGCCGCGGCAGCGAGTGATACACTGAATTGAACAAATGGACTAGCAGCACACGAGCCAAGGCGTAAACCTGCACAGCAGCTGAGCCACTGCACATAAAGTAAATTGTATTGTAATTTTGTAAACAATAAATACTTCGCGCAGCAAACACCGTCTTATTCATCTCTCAAACATCACAAAATAATGAAATACGAAAAATACCAATAACATTTCAAAACAACAAAGATAGTTACCTTAATCTCAAGATCGCCTATGGCTTATGGAATGAAATAACTGCTGCAAATTAAGGCCATTATGACCACAATTCCGGTTCAGGTTATGGCCATTTATTTATGATCAGTATTTTCGATGGTGCTTATAATGGGCCCTCTACGACAAAAGAGGAGTGAATGGTGATTGATTGATTTTTCTGTATGTTTGTTTTGTAACAGCAAAGGTAATATTTTCAAGGTGACTCACGTTAAGAAATAAACATTTGTTAAATGATCCCATGTTTACCTCCAGCAAGGGCGTAGGCTGGGGGGTGCACTGGGTGCACGTGCACCCCCCCCCCCCCCCGCGGAGGTATAGGAGTTCCGCCCCTGAAAAAAAAAACAAAACTTTTTTCCTCCTTTCAACAGCTTCAAAAACAAGGGGGCACATGACCCGAAACATTCTGTAAAACAATTATTAGTCTTGATTTCTGCCCCAAACCTTATACTAAAAGTTAGGCCATCCATAGAGGTCGGCCAAATCCATTCTTGTCTCATGACGACAGTACCGCGAGACTTATAGTTAATTAAAACCCTTTCGCACCTATAACACCCGAAACTGACGCCCGAAACAGAGATTACTTAAACGCCCCGGAACCTGGGGGGGGGGGGGGGGGGGGTCACTCGCGGACTGAAGTGGTACCCATGCTCGTCTAAGCACCTCAAAACTGGACCCAAAAGGAAGTAATTCTTGGTGTCAAATTCTACCTCTAAAAGGATATTGTAAAATATACCCTTAAAAGGCATAAATGGCGTAGAAAAATGTACCAACAAATGTCGAAGAACGCCTATTTCTCAAAAAACGTCGAATGTTAGACTGTACAACACCCATTTTTATTAAAAAAAAGAAACAAAACAAAAAAAAAACGTCGAATGTAAGACTGAAAAACACCCCGTTTTCTCAAAACCGTCGAATGTAAGACTGAAAAAAAAACCTTTTCCCCCAAAGACGTCATCTGATCCTTTCATTCGACTTTTTTCTTTTTGACAAGCATGGGTACCCGGCATGGGTACCACTTCACTCAGTCTCTGAGTGACCCCCCCCCCCCCCCCCCCCCCCCGGGCCCAGAAAGCCCGCTTGACTTCAGTATCCTTTTACCAATATCAAGTTGATTTCAATAAATAGAGTCAAATTAAACAAGCATAATGCTGAAAATTTCATCAAAATCGGATGTAAAATAAGAAAGGTTTGACATTTTAAAGTTTCGCCTATTTTCACAAAACAGTTATATGCATAACACGGTGGATATGCAAATGAGATAGCTGATGGTGTCACACACTCACTATTTCTTTTGTATGTTATTATATGAATTATAGAATATTTCAATTTTTGCAGATTTGACAATAAGGAAGCTCTTCCTTGAATCACAATATGTTACAACAATGACAATTCCACAAGTTCAGTGAGGAATAAATTTTTGTTTCACATCATAATGAGGAAAAAAATGAAATATTTCACATTTCATATGATAAAATACAAAAGAAATAGTGAGTGGATGAGTCATCGGTTCCCTCATTTGCATACTGACCAGGATGTGCATATAACTGTTTTGTGAAATTAAGCGAAACCTTAAAATTTCGTAACTTTCTTATTTTACATCCGATTTTGATGAAATTTTCAGCATTATGCTTGTTTAATTTTACTCTACTTTTCCAAATCAACTTGATATTAGTGTGGACTTGGCCTTTAACTCTGCAGGTTGAGGTGGTTTTTTAACACTTTTTTGAAACAAGCCAAGAGTTTTCATGTTGACTATACTTTTAGGGAGTTTGTTCCAGTCGTTTGTAGTTTTCGGATAGAATGAGTTCATATAATAATAATCTGTTCTTGCTGTTCTGGGTACATGCATCTTTAAGTTATGATGATCTGTTCTTCCAATTCTGTTCGCAGGTTTGCACATGCTATTACGTCCTATATCTGTGATGTCATTAACAAGCTTATAACACTAACAAAATAAGTTGGAGGTACTTTCGTCTACTCTCTGTATTCATACTAAATTCTTGTAACAAAGTGTTGTAACTACATGTACTAACCCAGTCTTTGTTCAACATTCTTACGTATAACGTTTTTTTTAATCTTTACAATCAGTTGGCTACCGCTTTGTTTCTGTATGGATCACATGCTGTGCAACAATAATCCAAACATGAGCGTACTAAAGATTCTGTAAAGGGTTTTTAAAACTGGTTTCGGTCAGTCAACGCAGTCCCTCCGTATTATGTACCAAAAAGGTCTATTGCACTTTACATGTAATTCGGTACAATGATCATTCCAATTTTAAGTGTTATTTATCACAAGACCCAAGTATTTCTCAGTTGATGTACTTTGTAACCCTTGACCATTATTAGTATATTTAAAACTAACATTATGAACCTTCCTAGCCATCATAATCTTGGATTTAGATATGTTGTAATCAAGGAGGCAATGTGGCCTGACAGAATTCAGCATAAGCTGAGATTAAATCGACATTTAAATTAAAATAAAACCAGCCATCTTCAAGAGTAAATGTTTTTACTGGAAATAGTTTTGACTTGTTGAATGATATTTTGCTGATTGAATGATTACTGACATCAGGTAAGCAATCATTTGATTAACAAAGCAGCTTATAGGCTAGGTACCAAATCACAAGCTTTATAATTTTCTGAACAATACTTAAACACCTACATAACCTACACAGTATCGTCCAGGAAAAGCTGGCTTGTGATGTGATATCTATTCTAATTTTCTAAACTTTAGTTCCACCTCCCCAAGATGTGCACCTCCCCATGCCCAAACCAGCCTACGCCCTTGTCCAGTCAGCTAAGTTTTCATAGGTGATATTTAGCACTGAAGTTGTTGAATCAATTTTTCTCTTTTAATACCACCTCCCCATAAAAAACAAAAACAAAAAAAAAAATTTAAATGGCCAAGATGATTTTCAAGGAGTTGGCCTAATTACAGGGCATAAGGGATTAATGACAAATATTTCTACCGTTGTGCACTAATTCTTTTCTATGTTTTTGTAATATGCATTGTAACACTGATACGGAGCAAAAAGTTGGTGGTAGTCCTGTGCCTATAATGATTGTTAGTTGATTTCTAAACACACAACTAAATATTTAAGTTTCATGTCTGACGGAAACACACATCAGCATTTCTGCACCTCCTCTTTAAAGGACCTAATAATAATAACAATAATAATAATAATACTAATAATTATAATAATAATAATGATAATAATAATAATAATAATAATAATAATAATAATAATGATAATAATAATAATGATAAGAAGAAGAAGAAGAAGAAGAAGAAGAAAAGAAGAAGAAGAAGAAAAGAAGAAGAAGAAGAAGAAGAAGAAGAAGAAGAAGAAGAAGAAGAAGAAGAAGAAGAAGAAGAAGAAGAAGAAGAAGAAGAAGAAGAAGAAGAAGAAGAAGAAGGAGTAGAGAAGAAGAAGAAGAAGAAGAATAGGGGAGAGCGGGGTAAACTGGGACGACGGAGAATCTAATTTATAATTAACCTTTTATAAATTAGTTTGAATCCTACGAAAGGTCTTAGCTACAAAATATACCCACAGCTATACTGCGACTTTGCTTGTAGGTTTGATTTTCAGTTCTTTTTTTTTTTACCACTTTTTTTTTCTTCATCATTCAGTTTTAGTTGTTTACAAGTACATCACTTGGCTATAGTGAACACCCCGCATACAGCATATAGGTCTTAATATATATATGACCCTAAAATTTGCAACAGTTATATTTTTTGCGTTAAATACCAACACTATTATTTTGCAGGCACCTGTTGTTGTTTTTTCCTATTGGGGTGAACTGGGACACCCGGTTACCTTTTGTGTATGTAAGGAAAATGAGTTTTGTCAGTCATAATCCATAGACATAAAACATGAAAATATCTTTCTTATACATCAAAAATAGTAAAAAGTCATATCGGTCGATTCCTTTTTTTTTAATATACAGATCAGTCATATTACATGTACTTTAGACAAACTTGTGTGGAGCAAAAAACTATATGAAATAATATTATGAATAGTTGTTTATTTTTGCCAAGAAATATAGGTTACAAGGAGGTAGAAATTTATGTTACAACTTACAAAACGCTCATCATTTCATCCAAAATTAAATGGGTATATATATGAATCTTAAAGTCAACTTTACAAGTGCATGACTCTTAAGAATTTTTTTTTTTTAAGTGATGTATTACCTTTAACATTCCCAGGCACTTATTTTAGACAACTACCAGAAAAATAGGTGATTTTAGCATTTTCCAGAGTTTTGTCCTACTTCACCCTTAATTACTGTCTCAGTTCACCTCCAGCATGGTGTCCCACTTCACCCCGTTCAACCTCATTTCTTTGATTATTTGCATAAAAACTAAAAATATAAGGATTGTGTTAAATACTTTGCTTTGTAGCCTAGCATTGGTATTAGTTACCATTTAAAATGGAGAGGCTTCAATGAATATTTTAGGAGTTACAAAGCAAAGAGTTCCAAAACACGATTCTTGTCCCAAGTTCACCCCGCTCTCCCCTATAATAACAATAACAACAACAACGACAACAAATATTGGCAGACATGCCAATTTCATACTAGAAGTAAAGGTTGCATTATATTTGAGGTGGTGTTTCATTATTCATCTTTCAATAATGGAGCTGGTATGCACATGTATCAGTCAATAATAATAATGATATTTAAAAAATGAATAAATAAGCAAGCTTGAAGTTACCTTTTTGTTGTTCAAATATTGTTGTTGTGATTAACTCGCATGAAGCAGAACTCACGGGAGATGATCTCTTTTCGTTGATAAGGCACTTTTAAACCTTTTCTGGCCCCTAGAGAGGTTATTCCAACAGCACGCATAACCTGAATGATAGTCACCTATATTTAAGAGTGAGGGAAAAAGCATTTCCCCAAAGCACTAAAACGACAAGTTTACATCATCACGTGACGTATAAGAATATAGCCACTGGAGGAAGTTATATATAAAGGCGCGTTAATAAATTGCGCTTTGTGTTCGGATAAAAGTCCTTTTTAAAGGATGTTGCATTATAGTAAACTGAAAGGGGGAAGTTGGTATGAAGGGGGTCAAGGAGAATGCCTATGAACAAAAGAGACAAAAAAGGACTGAGACCGATTGCGGGACAGATTGCTGCTTTTGTTTATCGTTTTCTTTGTTGTCTAATTCTCCGTAAGAGCCGGCGGGTCACTTTATAGTTTGCATTAAAAAAAAAAGTTTTGTATTGCGCCGTAGATAGAATTATAAAGATAAGTAGTGTGGGAATATGCATGGATGAGAATTGCTGGCACGCTCTTGTTATTGTCCATTTGGGTACAATCATTGTTTTAGGCGTAAATCGGTGAAAGAGACTGTTTATATGAGAACTTCATATAGACGATGAATTTCCATGGAAAAGTAGACTTTTGAAAAAAATCGGGAAAACACACTTTTATTATCTTTCCTGCGGCAGTCTATATCGTTTGATGAAAAGACAATGTTGAAGTTTAGGTCTGATGGAGACCGATGAGGACTCTCCACATTTTGCAGAGGAATCGACGTAAGGCCACACTTTTTCATGATCATGAAAAACATGGTTTATTTCATTCATAGATCTACGAATATTTGCAAGAATTTGGTTTCTCTATATAAATGGAAGGTTTTGAGTGATATTTCATATCATTCCGCAACAGTGCGATATATGATTAATTCAGGAAAGATTTTATTTACGAAAAATGACGTCATTTAACCTATTGATTTGTTATTATTATTATTATTAATATATTTTTTTTGTAGTGTTATTCTCCCTTTCATCGACCTATGGATATTCCAGTCAAATTTCTGCATCTTTTCTTATTTTTCTTCTTCTCTTCTTCTTCTTCTTCTTCTTCTTCTTCTTCTTCTTCTTCTTCTTCTTCCTCTTCCTCTTCCTCTTCCTCTTCCTCTTCCTCTTCCTCTTCCTCTTCCTCTTCCTCTTCCTCTTCCTCTTCCTCTTCCTCTTCCTCTTCCTCTTCTTCTCTTCTTCTTCTTCTTCTTCTTCTTCTTCTTCTTCTTCTTCTTCTTCTTCTTCTTCTTCTTCTTCTTCTTCTTCTTCTTCTTCTTCTTCTTCTTCTTCTTCTTCTTCTTCTTCTTCTTCTTCTTCTTCTTCTTCTTCTTCTTCTTTCACTTCTAATACTCTTCTAGCTTCTTCTTTTTATTCCGTCTTCTTCTTATTCGGCTATATATTTTTCTTCAACGACTACCATGACAACGTTACTATTGCTACCTATATTACGTACTTCATGAAAAAAACCACCCCTACCTGGCTTATCTCAGTAGCCCGGCCCCTCCCCCTTACATGTTGGTGTTTTGTTTTGTTTTGTTTTGTTTTGTTTTGTTTTTTGTTTTATTTTGTTTTGTTTGTTTTGTTTTGTTGTTGTTGTTTTTTTTTTTTGGTAAAGACGCCTTAATTTTGGAGTTACCTCTATAAGTGGACTTGGGAAGAAGGGGAGGTATAGCAAACAAAAGAAGCACGTGCACACAACAAAACAATTACACGTGATATAATAGCCCCCTCCCCTGCAGAAAAAGCTTTGTCTAGGCCTATCCAACTGACCATTGTTTGCACGCCGACTTACAGCCCTATACTTCAATCTTGATACAATAAAGTGGGAGAAATTAAAGAAGAATGGGTCACCGCCGAAAAACCCGATATAACCATTATTTACTTATTTATTTAAATCACATCTTTAAACAGAGTAGCCTGTTCTGCTAGCAAACAATTACACAGGAATAATTTAAACGTAATAAATAGAATACAATGGTTTCTGATAAAGCAAACGTATACGAATCACATCTAAAAAGCTGGTCTTCCACACGGCTCTGTTTATATTATTTTAAAAAAATACATAAAAATAACGAGCAAAACTTAAATTTTAATACAGTCAAATGATAAGAATGGCATATACATTGGATGACATACATTAGATGATTAGGCTACTTAAAGGAGACTGCAATCTTATGTTTATATACGGTGTGATTTAAAACTAGATGCATATATGCTTAGCAGATCGGAAAAATGACAGAAGACAAAAATCGGAGAGAGAGAGAGAGAGGGGGGGGGGGGCAGGGAGATAGAGAGATTGGTGGACCTGTAAATTCACACTTCTTTTACTTGTAGGTTACTATATCAATATCCCATTAGGAACCAAATTCATCAAGCTAAGTATGGACCCCCTCCCCCCCCCCTCCCCCCATGATGCCTGGCCATCCTCAGTAGCTATATAGTCCCATGCTACGCAGTGGCGTACCCAGGATTTTTTACAGGGGGAGCAAATTTTGTCAACTGTCAAATTCTGCTTGGAGGGAGACCCTTATTTTTTTTCTTCTCGCCAGCCCTCCAAAACTCGCTCAGTGTGTGTGTGTGTGTGTGTGGAGGGGGGGGGGGGGCATGGCGACAATTTTTTTTCTCCAGCCCTCAAAAAGTCGCTCAGTGAGGGGGGGGGGGGGGTTATCAGACATTTTGCTCCATGATTCTCTGACAAGCAAGCAAGCAAGCATATTAAAAAATAAGTAAAAAAAAAAAAAATTCTGTCAAAAGTTGTCGGGGGGGGGGGGGGCAATCTGCTCCCTGCTCCCCCCCTTGGGTACGCTAGTGATGCTACGCCACAGCCTCTAGTGCCCCCACCCCCTTGTGTAACATCAAAATCCAAACCACAATCATTTGACACAAGTTTCGATATATTGATCATAACATATCATAGTTAAACCCTTTACCAACCTTAAAATTTAGAAGGTGAGGTTTCATTTGCTGGGAGTTTATATATCCCTGGCCCGGTATATAAATCATTTTTACCTCTCATTTG
This sequence comes from Heliocidaris tuberculata, assembly GCA_025618425.1. Taxonomy (NCBI): domain Eukaryota; kingdom Metazoa; phylum Echinodermata; class Echinoidea; order Camarodonta; family Echinometridae; genus Heliocidaris; species Heliocidaris tuberculata. The sequence continues at coordinate 4,010,347 of CM046833.1, forward strand.
TAAAATATTACACTTTAGGAGGTGAAATCTTCACAGCATCTTAGTTTTGCTAGTATCTTGCTATTTATCAACGAAAATCCTAGAAATCTAATGTAAAGTTTTTGAGGGAGTACAACTAAAACCGGCGAGGGAGCGAAGCGACTGAGCAGGGGATGGTGTGGGAGGGGGTATCCCCACCCAATAGGGGGATATATCCCCCCATCCCCTCCCCCCCCCCCCCCGGGATCGACACCCATGAACTAAACATTACCTTTAACATAGATTAAGCCTCTACCAACCTTAAAATTTAGTGGGCGAGGTTTCATTTACACCCGAGGACTTTCTCAAGCCAAGAGATTCTTCACACAGTATCTTGTCTACCAAACATGGAAATTCCAGTGAGATTTTCATTAGTCACCAAACAGCATTCACCATCATTACCATCACAGAATCATTATCACCATCACCACCACCATCATCGTCACCACCATCACCACCATCTTCATCATCACCACCACCATCATCCTTACCATCATCACCACCATCTTCATCATCATCATCACCATCTTCTTCATCATCATTATCACCATCATCACTACCACCACCATCTTCATCATCATCACCACCATCTTCATCATCATCACCATCATTCTTAACATCATCACCACCAACATCATTACCATCATTGTTATCACAATTATTACCAATTATACCATCATTGTCACCATCATTATCATCATCACCACCATCACCATTATCATCGTTATCACAATTATTACCAATACCATCATTGTCACCATATGATCACCACCGTAACCATCATCATCCTCATCACATCACCATCACCAGTCACCACTACCACCACCATCATCATCATCACAATTATCATCACCACAAACACCGGCACCACCACCAAGATCAGCTAGATCATTGCCTTCCTATCTCATTATCATAACTATCATCATTATCCATTATCATTACTATGTACCACCACCATTTCCATCACAACAACCCCTATGATCACCAACATCACTACCATTATCACCATCACCATCACCATCACCATCACCATCACCATCACCATCATCATAACAACCCCTATGATCACCAACATCACTACCATCATCACCACCATCACCATCACCACCACCACCAGCAGCATCGCCATCACCATCATCACCATCATCACCAGCACCATCATCACCATCACCATCACCAGCATCATAACAACCCCTATGATCACCAACATCACTACCATCATCACCACCATTACCATCACCACCATCACCATCACCATCATCACCATCATCACCATCACCATTATCATCAGCACCATCACCATCACCATCACCATCATCACCATCACCATCACCATCATCTTCATACCTTCATGACCTACTGTACCAATTGCATGTGAAAGATACACACAAAAACGAAGTTAAATCATGACACCAAAGCAAGGTTTCATCTCAATTTGCTATCATCATTTATTATACATGGTACTCGCTACTGGTCTTCTGGTTCACAATTAAGCTACAACTAGTGAATATTTACAAGTGAGTTAAAATAAGAGAACACTGTTTATAATGGGTCAACTCATGAAGAAAAATACTAACTAGGGGTTATGCGTTTTATACAACAGATGATACAAAAACTTGAACAATAACTACATGTACATACAGTGTTGTACATGCAAACTTTTACTTGACTTTCAAAAGCAGAACATTAGGAAAACTAACATTGCGTGGTGAAAACTTTTGGAGAATCAAACAAGGGTTTTTCCTTCTGAAGGATTTCTGGTGCAAATTTTACTGGAGGTGCTAGCAATTAAAGTAAGGAACACTGAACCTATAACCTAGTTGAAGTCCTATGTGAGGGACTTAACAGGGGAGGATCGATTCATTAATCATTACCTGTGTACTCTGGCAATCATAAGCGTACCCATATCTTTCAGCTACACAGTACAGCCCGCAAGAGAGACAGTCCATGAGACCAGCAGGTCGGCCTCAGGGGATGTCAGTCTACTGGGTTGTCTCTGGTCTTTCACTTCTAAGACAGCTTGCTTTAACAGCTGAGTTATTGTGCCATTCTTCATCCCTTCGTTAATAATTCATTCACATGGTAAACTACTGGGTTTTCTTTTCAAATCTATTCAAGTTGCATAAAGGAACAAATCTATTTTCAACAACTGTACATTAACACAAGAAGTAACATTCTTAAAAAAACCCCACTTATGGTAATGCCCCAAAAGCTGATTTTCATATCCAAAGATGAACTTGCTTATTTCCTAATACTTAAAAATATGACCCAGCCGTCCATGAGAAGAATCTCGTCTTTTAATTACAACTACATGTATGTAGAGTAATGCTAATTTCAGTAAAAAATCTTTTTTTTCTGGAAGAGCAAAAGAATTATCTGGTACTGTTTCACAATTTTAGCGGTTGTATTTTGATCATCAAAGAGTGGATTCTGAATGATTTAACCTATTGCCTACAGAAACCGGGTAGGGCCTGTATTAAGCCTATGTCTGCTCACTATTCATAAGAGCCGCTATTCATAGAAAACTGCTATTCATTTAACACACACTATGAATAGCAGTCCTTATAAGTAGTTATGAATAGTGGTCCTTATGAATGGATGTCCTTATGAATAGCGAGGTAATTTGTCTATGGTTTGCTCGCTATTCGTACAAAGCCGCTATTCATTTAGTCACACGCTATGGCTAGCAGTCCTTATGAATAAGTGGTCCTTATGAATAGCGGTCCTTATGACTAGCGAGGTTACCCCTGAATAAGAGAGTTCAGTAGTCAACGGGTCAACCATCTCCCCTCAATCTTTCTTTCGTTCCAGTCCACCAACAAACAAATTATACTTCAGAAATGCTTGCAGAGCTGGGCAAGATTACAAAATAAGCTACAAGTTTATGTACCTGTATGCAAAATGGCAATTTCACTAATCAAACATGAATGCTCATCGTGTTCATTAAAAAAAATACAAAAAAGCTGTAAGATAATAACTTAATTAACTATACAGATAAGCCTATGTGCACAAGAAATTGCAAATTAGGTCTAAAGAATGCCTAGAAAATTTCAATAACTTAATTGTTTCTTAAACATCGAAAATCACAACGAGGATTATACTATTACATCGTCTACAAAATTAATATTCTACAGCTAGAAAAAAAAAAGGACATGTATAGAATTCACAAGTCTAATCCGATGAAATAGTCACACAAAAAAAATGTGTAAATATTAAAAAGCATTCCATGTAAATTCTTAAATACACATCACGTCATGTACACACTGGTTAGAAAGCACATTGCATGTAAAGTACACATCATGTAAGTTTACATGAGCAGCAATGTGCATTTCAGTGTAATGTACACAATCATATACATGACATAGTAATAATATACATGGAATATCACCAATACTTGAAATACTTATCTTCTAACATATTTTACACAATAATCACAATCCACTCCATATTTTGAGCACTGGGCTCCATGAGGAGAAAAGTTGTCCAATAATTATCAAACAAATTCTTTGTACATCCATAACTTACACTCGATTATAGGATAATAAATGTCCACTGATAATTCATTCATCCACTCCAATCAAATAGTTCCGTATAAATCAGAGGTATAACGTTGGTTAACATCTCATAACATTCCTCCCTCGAAGGGAGTTTTTTTTTCAGTTTCCAAGTAACACATGCAATCTTCTCAGTAAAATCAAGCCTTCAAGTCTCCCACACAATTTTGTATAATGCCATGCCATAAGTCTTTGTTAATCTTGCATAAACTTTCTTTGTACATGAATATACCATTCCCGTTTTGACAGCATCTATATTACAATGTATCTTGTACAAGCTTTTCTTTCACCCCAGTAATGGTTGCTGTTACTTTCTGTAATTTCACATCTGTTAGGCTAGCCTTTTAAGAAAGAATGATTTGCTTGCCTGAGACTTACACTAGCCAAAGACACACCACACGCAGAGTTACATGTACAAGTCAAAGTGCTGATTTTGTACTTATCAAACACACTTTCTATATTTTCCATAAAATAACCGGCCAAAAAACTGGATCTTCACAACTTGGCAAAGCAAATTCTTCATGATGCTCCTATTTCTTCAAATTTTTCAACATGCTATGATCAAGTTCATTTCCAAAACCATCTTCTAAAATAAAACCTCTCTAGAAATCCTATCTTAACAAAGAATTCATTGTCCTAAAATATCTGTCACACGAGGCTTGTTCTAAACTCTAAAAAGGAACAAAATGTACTTTGCAAATCCAGCAAAAACTTTCAGTTCACTTCTGGTTGAATGATCACCTTCAAATTTTACATTTTAAATAAATTCAAGGTTCAATAATGATTAAAGTTCTAAAAGCCTCAGACTGGAACCTTTGGAAACTCTGTGTAATAATACCAAAATCAAATCCTACCCAGTAGTGAATTAATAATCCTAGTAATAGTCATTCTAAATAGACTATATTAGGGCAGGATGGGCATGGGATTCAAGAAAACTAGGAAAAGAAGTTACTTAATTATTCCCAATCTCCACTAATTACCCCCCCCCCCCCACCCCCATTTTCAGAAAAATATATCCATTGAAACCATAATAAACCTATACAGTGGAAACTCATTATAAATAGCTCTGATATATAACAAGATTCCTGATATAACAAGGTAATTTTGTTGGTCCCAGATCTTTATGTTCTTTTGTTGTTCTACCCTGATATAAGGAGATTTCTGATATAACAAGGTAATTTTCATGGTCCCAAGGTCCTCGTTATAGTGAGTTTCCACGGTAATACATCCAGTAACCATCTCAGGATTTTTCGATCACAAACATTCATCCCTCTCCAAGTTTCACAGGAAAATTAAAGCAGGACTATTCTTTCTCCAAAGTTGGGTTCTTGTGTAACAAATGCATACTTTTTTCCCTTGATTTGTCAGTAATGTCAAAGAGTGCAAGATATAATTCTTGGAAAAACAAATTCAGCATTTGCAATCTTGGTTATCAAATAGTAAAGTATCTTCACAGATGAAGATCTAAGGATAGGGGATTCAGTCACACTTGTTTGTAAAGGCTAATACTTCAGTCACACCTCCAAACGGAACCCAAACTGACCTCTCATCGATAGAACCTTGGCCATTCAGGGAAATGAAAATTTTTGTTTGGTCTACTATCGGTCTCTTCAGTGACTGTGACTGGGCTGCAGAACTACTATTGAGTACATTTAGTTACTTCTTTTTCTTGCTACTGTTTGTATCGCTACCCAGAGATTTCCTCTTACTGGTTACAGATAATGCTACGGGTTTTGGCACATTGCTTTTCTTTCCCTTCTTTCCAAGGTCTATAGCCAATTTAACAGGCTTGACTGCTGCTTTCTGTTTACGATCTTCTGCACCTTGCTTCTTATGCCCCGTTTCTTTCAGCAGTACTTTCTTTGAGGTTACAGCCAATTGAATAGGTTTGGCGTTTTTTGTTTGGACCTGCTTTAATTTTACCTTTTGGCTTTCTTTGGCGGTGTCTAGGACTCCTAATTTCTCTTTAACTTTCTTTTCATTGCCAGAAGTTGCAGCCTTTTGGGGTGTCTTTGGGGTTGCCTTTGGGGATGCCTTTGCGGTTGCCTTTGGGGTTACCTTTAGGGATGCCTTTGGGGATGCCTTTGGGGTTGGCTTTGGAGATGCCTTTGGGGTTGCCTGTTCCTTTACCGTTTCCCTCTTCTCATCTTTCAGAACCTTCCTTCGTTTAACCTTTCTCTTCTCATTCTTGATATCATTGTCACTCATGCGTTTGACCCTGATGGCTAATCTGCTGAGGTCAGAGATAGCTTGGTAGGAGTCCTCAAGGTCATTCATGTTAACCATGACGCTACTTCCATCCTCTAGCTGTAGCTTGAAGAACACACAGGCATCCTCATCCACTTCAATCTCCTGAGGCACGGCAGCGATGTTAACAGGTGTGGCCACCTTGCTTCGAGAACAGGCCTCTGTTTCGTAAGTCTTGATCTTGTCTTCAATCTCCCTGATGCAGCGGACCTTCCTGGTCAGGGTTAGCTTAGGATCACAGATGTCTTGGCACAGAGGAACAATCTCAGCCATGCTGATGGGGTCGATGCTTCGAGCGTTCAGCCGTGATTGGATGTATTTAATACGCTTGGCCAGGCTGTGTAAGAACTGGTCGATTGCTTTGGCGTCCCCACTCTCTCCATCTTCAGAGTTGGATTGCGAATTGTTATTGTCATTGAGGTCTGTTGTCTCGTTGAAGAGCTTCAAAGCATCCTTTGCCTCTGCCTTCAGGATGGCATCCACCTTCCTTGACAAATCTTCCTTGTCCTCCATGGTCGTTGAGGACAGGACGATCTTCTCGCACAGAGGGGTGATCTTCTTGCAGAGTTCTTCTGGTAAGAACTTACTGCTCTGCAGCTGTTTGATGACGGCCAGGGACTGCAAAACTCTCGTCAAAACAAACTCATCCTCCTTGCCTTCCTTCTTTGCACCAATGTTTGACTGTCCACTTGGTGATGTCAATTTGCAAACCTTGATCAGTTCCTCCACTTTCGGATCGGTTGCAAGTTTCGATGCAGTATTGACCTTGAGCAAGGGAAGGGCTTCAACCTTGATCGGGACTAACTTGGTTGCAGACTGCTTGGGTTTGATGTTGATGAAGTTACGGCGGATGAACTCTGAAATCTTCTCTGGGATGACTCCATTACCAAGTCTGGTAATGGTAGGTTTGGTTACGTTAGATTTAACCTGAGCTGGTTTAGTAATGGTAGGATTGGTAACAGAAGGGATGGTGAGTGTAGCAGGATTGGGGAGGATTGGTTTGGAGAGTACAGGAGTGGAAAGGGCATTGTTGCGCACTGCAAATGTAATGGGCCCCTGGAAAGAAGGAATGTTTTGGACAGATGCCACAGCCGATACAGCACCTACAGAATAAGCCAGCTTTGGCACGGGCATCAGTTGGACATTGTTAGGGGGGACTGTAAGAACTACACCATTGCCCCCACCTCCGCCACGACCACCTCCACCAACAAAGCCATTGCCTACACCCCTGATGCCCCCAATTCCTGTTCCTATCGTACCTCCAGTGTATGTGCCACTGAGTCCTTTACCCAACTGAATGACCCCATTTCCTAGGCTGTTCCCACCCATATTTCCAGGCGTCTTGATGCCAATCTGAACAGGTATGCCATTCAGGAGACCAACCCCGTTGCTTAGGCTCAGGTTGAGGACCCCATTCCCACCAACAAGTGGTGTTGTACCACCGTTGATAGGAGCACTGATGGTGCTGCTGCCATTGAGCAGGGTGTGAACTGTACCTCCATTCAGTGGAGTCTTAATAGACCCACCATTTAGTGGAGCCTGCATAGCAGTGCCATTTACAGGGATACGGATGGAACCTCCGTTGAGATGGGTGTGAAGAGTGCCATTGGGTAAGTTGTTGACTGGGTCAGTTGGTGCTGTGCTAGTTCCCTCAGAGCCACTCAGCTTGGAACTCTTCAGAGGAGCATCTGCAACAGACGACTGGGTGACTTTGGATTCTAAAATAAAAGAAAAAAGAAAATCAAATGTACTCATTTATGCTAGGTACAGTGAGTTTTTGATATTGAAATTACATAAAGTTCTTAAGATGTTTGGTCTGTATTAAGACAAATGAAGTCCATGTGAATGTGAATGTTCTCTTTCTCTCTCTCTTTCTTTCTCTCTCTCTACTTGGATTCAGTTCAACGATAAAGCCACATTCCCAAAACTGAAGCTAGCGAGAACTGAAATGCTCATTCACATGTCCTGGGCCCAGGAAAATTAAAAATAAGTTACCAATTGACTGCCATTTTACGACTGATCACTATGTCATTGTATATGCAATTGATTTCAAAATATAAATCGTATGATTGATTGATTGCTAAGCTTTGTGTTACGAGGCCCTGAAGCTGGTAGACCAAAAATCAAGGCAAGAGAAATCAAGAGAAATCTAGAATACAAAGAAAAAAATATCCTAAAAATAATTATACTGCAAAACCAAAGAATGATAAGGCTCAGGGTCCAATTATAACTTAGCACTAGGCATTAGTACAATGGCATAGAAGTCTAATGTTGATAAATTAAGGATTGTTCATTCACATCGATATTCATTGCAAGAAAAAGCATGAATTCTGAAAAATTACAATTCAGCGATTTTACTAGTACTAGGTATTCAAATATTGGTTATTCTCATATATCAAAGGGGGAAGGGGGATGTAACTCTCCCCTAGATCTCTGCCATGGGCTAACGGTGACTGCAAATGAAGCCTGGTAAATGGCTTCACAGAGCAGTGTTTTTGATGCTATACTGTAACCCATGGTTGAAATTTTGTACATTTGGTATCAAAGATGCATTTGATCAAGGACAAATTTTATTTCCCACCTACATATCATGGCAAACGCAGAGATTTAGGCTCGCTCTTCCTACCCTGACATGTACATGTACATGTATGCTTAGTCTTCAATCACTGTTTAAATTTAGTTCCAATTAAGGTTAGTTTTAACTTTATGATGAAAATCTTTTTCCTGGTTTTTCAATAGAAGTAAAAAAAAATTTTAAAAATGAAACAGTCATGCGACCAGTACATGTAAAAGGCATTCATTTGATCACCTACAGATCTTGCTAAAAACAATAAAGGAACTTCTCGGAAATTAGAATGCAAAACAATCCTTCTTGTCTTTTAGATGCCTTCTAGCCCTTATAGAATCCTGTGTTCCGATGACTGAAAAGAATATTCTTAAAGGGATTGATTAACTTTGCACAGGATTGAAAAAAAAATTCACTGTTCCAGCTAATGCCGTAATCATAATTGCAAACCTTTAGATCAGACAGGAATCGCCCGAGTTTTATAAGCTGATCGCTCGTTTACATATCAAGATATTTACGACTGAACATTGATGTCGGAATAGAGTACCACCGAACCCTAAAAACTCTTACGGTTCTATCACAGAATGATGTACAATGAACGAATCCCTATTTCTTCACGGGCTGGAAACTCGCTCTGAAATCACCAAGCGCTGGTGCTCGGTTTTTGTGAGTGCAGCCCAGCGAAGAAGCCGAGCGACTTGCGCTAGCGATCGATCGCGATACCATTCACCTAGCTAGCTTTTTTCTCTTTTTAAGGATAGTAAACAGGTTCCATTTTCTCTCATACTTTCACATATCCTTAATTATATATTTAGTTAGAGGATTGTACACAATTCATTAGCATTTGAGCTGATTTCACAATTTTTCACAAAGTTAATCAATCCCTTTAAAGCTCATGTACAGTATTGGTAGCAAAGAGGAAATTGGAAAGAAACATGTCAAATATAGTCTCAAGTTGTTCTCCCTGTATCAAAAGATGTCTGGAAGAGATCATTTGGTATTTCATCTATGATTTCTGGTGAATTTCAGTGTAAATATCTGTAAGGAATGCTTGATCACTGCCATTATGCTAGGACCCTTCCACCCCGACGGCTCCCCGCACAGCAATCTTGGGGCTTCGCATAGAGACAGCGTGTGTGCACTGTGTGTAGCGACTCATAATTGGTTTTACACTGTGTTTACAGTGTATAGCACATGCTGCCTTTGTTGGGATTTTACGTGCCTGTCCCGGCACATAAATTAGTTTTTGCCTCTTATTTGTTTAATATTAAACTTTAGGAGGCGAAATCTTCACAGTGTCTTAGTATTGCTAGTATCTTGCTATTTATCAACAAAAATTGAAGAAATCTGACGAAAAGTTTTTGAGGGCTTACCAAAACTTTACATGACCTTTAACTCTTTGCCCTGTGCATTATGAAACCCATGGCTGCTGGATTATTTCAAAGGCTATATCTTTTATACGTGATTTCTGTCGATGATCGTCGACAGAAGCGAGAACCCGGAAGTGACAGTGGTCGACAATAGCGGGCTATGAGTTAAGGGAATTCAATATCCATAACTATGATAGAAAGGTAAGTGGCTGAGTGATGAATAGTGAATAATTATGGGATTGGTTCAGAACACCAAAATAAAGTAAAACTGGAAACTTTTGTGAACCTTCTGTGAGCCCGTCAGGTTCACAAATGTTTCCTGCCATGAAATTTTTTAAAAATCACAACTTTCAAAACACTTACGCCCAAATTGAAAGTTCTAACACCTAACAAGGTGAAAGTTCTAACAAGGAAAGCTTACTGGTTATATGTTAACACATTATTTGCATGTAAAGATAACAGGAGGAAATTTTGGTCATTTGTAAGAAGTCGTAAACATTCACTACCCCCTCCTAAGTTTCAGTTCAATGGTGTAAATCTTACCCAACCAGATGATATAGCTGCAGCTTTTAATGGCCATTTTTCTTCTGTTTTCTCTCCTCCCTCTCCTCTGCCTACTGATGTTCCTGATTGTACCTTGCCTATTTCTGAACTTAGCCACTTATCTGTATCTGATTCAGAAGTCTGTTCTGCCCTCTTAAGACTACCTGGAAATAAATCTCCTGGACCAGACGGCGTATTACCTAATATTCTCTCTAAAGTAGCCTCTGAGGTTTCATATCCCCTGTCTATTCTCTTCAATGCTTCATTAAGTTGTGGTAGTGTTCCTTCTTCCTGGAGAAAATCTCACATTACTCCTGTATTCAAGGACGGGAATAGATCCTCAGTTACTAACTACCGCCCAGTAGCCCTCACATCTATCCTTTGTAAAGTCTTAGAGAGATTTGTTGTTAATGCCATACAAGATCATGTGGGGTTATATGGACTGATGAGCAAACATCAACATGGCTTCACTAAAGGTAAAAGTTGTGTAACACAACTTGTAAACCTGATACATAATTGGGCTACCACACTAGACAAACCACGTCCACCACACATTGATGCAATTTTTCTGGATATGTCAAAGGCTTTTGACCGTATGCCCCACAGTATCTTACTATCCAAGTTAGCAACCAAGTACAATATCCGTGGTAATATCTGGAAGTGGGTACGTTCTTTTTTATCTGACCGAATCCAAGGGGTGCTCTTTATGGGTGCTCTCTCCTCTTGGAGTAAGGTCTCTTCTGGTGTGCCTCAGGGCAGCGTGATCGGCCCGCTACTCTTTAACCTTTTTGTGAATGATGTCATATCTGATGTTGACTCTGATCTGTTACTATTTGCTGATGATATGTTGCTATTTCGTGTCATCCGTACTCACGATGATGAGATTCAGTTGCAACATGACCTGGACTTGCTTCAAAACTGGACAACCACAAACGGTATGTCCTTTAACTCATCCAAAACAAAGGTCATGCATGTGACTAGAAAGCGTGATATTCCAAATACTGTCTATACCATGAGGGGCACACATCTTTCATGTGTCTCTTCACACAAATATCTTGGTGTATTGATCAGTTCTAATCTTTCATGGAAGTCCCATGTTGATGCAATTACTGCTCGAGCGAGTCGCCTTCTTGGGTTTATCAGAGTTGTAGCCCGTGGTTCCTCCACCTTTGCTATTTTTGCCTTATACAAGGCACTTATCCTGCCGATTATTGAGTTTGGTGTTCCTGCATGGCACCCAAACACATCTAGTCAAATCCAACAAATAGAACGAATTCAACGCATAGCAACACGTATTGCTCTGAAACAGAAAAGAGGTGTAATGCCTTACGAAGAGAGATTACGGGTTCTCAACTGGTCTACCCTGTCGGCTCGACGAGAGTATTTGTTATGTTCATTTACCTTTAAATGTCTGTACTCCTGCTGTGACTGTGAAGCACTATTAGAGAACACTCTAATTAACAAAAGACGTCTAAGTACTCTTTCTTTCTGTCATCTTCCTTCACGGACACAGGCTTTGTTCCTGTCCCCTTCCCGTAGGTTCCCTCGCCTGTGGGACAAGTTGCCATCAGATGTTAAGGATGCATCAGTAGTTTCCTCACTCTCATGCTTTCTTCTCTCTCTTAAGCGAACCCTTCTTTCTGAATAATTACACCTTTCCTCCCTCCACTAAATTGATCTCTATTCTCTTCTAACTCCCTTTTGAATTCGGACGGCCCAAGTTTCTTCCTTTTCTTGCTAAATATTACCCTGAATTCAGAAAAGTACAGATAATTTAGTTATAAACAAGTGTAATAATATGAACAAATCTGTAATGTATTATTACTTATCTGTTAAAAAGCATTTGAACTGTCATACTATTATGCCATAACCTATCATTCTGCAATTATATTCCACTTGAAGATTAACCATAATATTCATACAGCCCAAAACAGCAATAGATATGTCATAAATTTGCCTGTACTGTGATTCCTTTTTTTTTTTTTTTTTTTTTTTAGTCTTCTAATCCACTTTCAATTCTAAAATAATTCTGGATATTATATTAATCTGCAGCATTATCGTAGTACACAGTGATTTATATTTCATATGTATTTATAAAATTTGGTAATTATCTAGCCTCCATAAAATACACAGAGGAGGCAAACCTCCTCTGTGTATTTCTATCATTCCCCATGTATTTTTCAATTTATTGCAATTAAATTTCAAATCATAATGTATACTTGCATTGCAATTTTTAATATGAAAGTATATTAGCATTTTTAATGTTACATGCAAGATGTTTTTAATGATATTCTGGTAAGATTTAACCTTTTGAAGTTGAATTTTAAGTCAGATTTCATTTCATTTTGTTTTCTTCATTTTTTGAATAGTGGATTATCCATTATTCCCTTCTTGTTTTTTCCAAGGTCTCAATCAAACAGATATTTTCACGAATTAATCAACATTGATGACAGGCAGTTTTATCCGAATCCGATGTAATTTACATTTTGCAATTTTCAATACTTCACTGTAATTTTCTGGACGATCATTTGTTTTCATTTGTATAATTATATATGTATATTGTGCAATATCTATTATATTTCTCGGAATGGCATGTGCGGGTTCACATGCCTACGGGCAACAGAGAAGAATTTCTCTTTTGTAAACCCTGACCCACATGCCATTCCGTCTTATCTTATTCTATTTTATCTATTACTCTGTATGCATATCTTGTACTCGTTTTTATGGTCGAATAAATAATAATAATAATAATAATAATAATAATAATAAATTTACGACAGAAGTTTATCTAAACCATGGCTTAAACCTCAATAAGCATAGTGCGTGCATGTCCTCATGTCCAATGGGAGGATAATAATGTGCTTAAAGGGGAACGAAAGGCAACAAACATTAGCCGATAATCATGTAGGTTATTGTCAGCCTGTTAAAAATATCTTGAAATTACTCCTATTTGATTATTTCAGAAGAACAATATCTCAAAAAGTTGCAGTTTCCTTGCTATACATTATCCCATGGGGACTGCCACTTTCTTTACAAAGTAATGACAGAGCAGTGCTATTTGTGAGATTATCCACTGACCTATATACTAGCTATGATGACACTCATGATCACCTGTGGAATGCATGACACTGGATTTCATCATAATAACCATTTTTGTAGTCATGTACATGTACATTGTACATGTACATTCAAATGAGAGGATTTTTATCCTCTCATATTACCTAATAGACCGGTTCGGTAATGTATTCAAATTTCATACATACCTTTCAAACAAAGGTTGTTCTTGACAACCAGAAAGCTTGCCCGAAGCTTGCCGGACATAGCAACAAGTAATGTATGCAAACTGGATTCCAAGCATTGAGGCTCATTTATAAAAAGCAGGTTAACAGAATACCTCGTCACTAGGCGCTCAGAGAATACATGTAAATGTGCATAAATTTGAATATATTACAGAACCGGTCTATTGTGTCAAGATATTTGGTTCAGCGATTTCATAGGTAAGGCAGTTTCTTTTGTTAAGCAAGATTTGGTATGCACAAGTTGTTGCTTGGTCAGACAAAGGTTTGTCAATTATTCAAAGAAGTGATTGTACATACAATTGCTCCAACATGTACATGTATATGTAGATATCACCTGTGCACGATGTTGGGGTACCAAGATGGCTGCCATTTTGCATTGGTGGCTTTGGTTGTACAATTGCTATTCATTATGCAACACCATATCCATTATGTACAGGTACATGGACATGTATCACAGTTTTTCAAAATGGCAGCCCCCATGGGATAATATCTAGCAAGTAAGCTACAAACTTACAGAGAGATTGAACATTCTCCTTACTGAGCAATTAAATAGGATTATTTTCGAGATATTTTGAACAGGCTGACAACTTTCCACATGATTATCGCAGGGCTCGAAACTAACTGAAAATTTTGGTGGTCCAGTTGGTCCTCCAAATTTGACTTATTTTCATTTTTGGTGGACCACACTCAATTCTGGAGGTCCACATTAAATAATAAAATAAATAAGATTTTTTTCAAACGTTTAGAATTATTTGTTTGTGGTATTGTTTTCAATTTCATGACATGTGCTTGACCTTTCACTTTCACGTACTGTATGTAAAAGCCGTAATTTTTCGCGTATTTTGCGAGTTGATGTTTGGATGCTAATTTCACAGCTCGCAAAAATATTCCCATTTGATTAACGACTGCACTAATTTGCGCCGCAAAAAAAGTGAAGCCTGAGAAACCGGACCTCAGATCGCTATGATCAGGGAGGTGATGATGATTGAAGCATAAATTTTCACCTTAATCTGCTCTTATAAAATGCTAGCACTTAATGTACATAAATTCTGCTACATAAAAGTTGGTTAGACACTTCAAAAATTGACTTGAATTTCACTTTTATTCTAGCTCAGAGCTAAAATGTTATGCCTTAATTCATTCTCCAGTAGAAGACATTTATATTCTTTCATTTAATATGATTTTTTATTGAATTCCTGTTGCAATAATTCAGATTTGGTGTCAAATTATTGAATTTCTTCAATTATTCTTCATTGATTTCTTATGTATCTTATTGTATTTTAAATTTCTTATGTATTTTGTTTTTTTTTAACTTTTGTTTTTTTTGGATGAAATTTGTCGGGGACACTTGTGCGATCATAAACAGCATAAAATAAATTAATTTTTAATCAGTAAAGGTAAACATATTCGTAGATTTCTTAAAATTGTCCCTGAAAACATATTTTGTATTGAAATTGTACATGAAATCACGTTTTTGAGCAATTTTTGGTCTGATGTGCAAGTACGAAATGTTGCGCAACTTCGGAACCGTATGCCCGGACATCGTGAATTTGGTTTCAAAAGATGCGTGAGATTCGAAAGAAAAAAGTCCTGAAAAGCCGCGCGACTGCTTTGCGCATTGCGGACATATCGCAAGAAACATCTGGGGGGGTGTGTGGTTTCCATCCCCCCCCCCCCCCCCCCCCCTCCCCGTCCTTTTGGAGTTAAATACGCTTATTTACGATTATTTTAGTACACGGCATAGGTTTAAACCATGGTTTAGACCATAGTTTAAGATAAACCTCTTTTGTGAATTCGGACCTCTATGTTTGCAATTGTGAAGGTTTGTTGCCGTAAAAATAACAGTTTCTGGTGTTACGGTAAACATTTACCAGAAGGCTGTTCATGTGATTTTGTTGCTCACAGTTTCAACTCCAACTAGAGACATAAATAAACATTCATGATTTTTCAACTTGCATAATTACAATTGAAATTGATAGGAAAAAGCTTAGTTTGTGCTTGGCTACATGTACATACCAGAGGAAGATGTGCCATTAGCTGGACTCCCTCCCTCTGAAGGTCCATTCTGTGTCCCATTCAGGGCTGGTCCGCTGCCATCGCTAGGAGGGGGTGATGTACAGCCATTGACCAATATCTTGTCTTCATCCTGGTCATTCTCTGTCTTCCTCTTCTTCTTCCTGGGCTCCTCTCCCTCCTCTTCCTTCTTTTCCACTTCCATCTTTTCTTCTTCCTGTTTTCCGTCTTTGCTGTCTGCTGCCCTCTTTGCCAGAGACTGGAGAGTAGGTATTTGTGATTTGTCATTTGAGGTAGATGAGGCCTTTGAACAAAGTAAATGAATTACTATTATCATTACACACAGTTTGAAAGGGGAGCACAAGTCAGCATGAATTGATTTTCAAAGGGACTCTTTGAAATGAAATAAAAGAGGACTTGACTGATATTGTCATAACAATGATGACAATTTAAACAAATCTGTGTTACTTGATAAAAAGATTCTGAGCAAAAGTGCTCAAGCCTAAAAGAAATTAAGCAAAGATTACCAACTTTTGTAACAAAGAACCAACAAAGCCAATATTCCCTATGCTATGATCATGTCTCTCTACCTTTTAAGCACTGACTGGAATATTGTATGAGGTTGTATGAAAAATGTTGTATAGTACCTGAAAGGCTGCAAATATAGTCTTCAAGAAACAGATTCAGAGCCACCATGCAAGATCTTCTTTTTTTTCCTATTTCAAATAGGTGGTTATTGATTGTTTACTGGAACTTGCTTCATTATTATTTTTTATTATTATTATCATTAAATTTTTAAATATACTATATCTCACTAAATTTGAGATTCAGCAGGGCTGAACACTAATAAGGATCTGGTGCACATGAACCTCAAAATTTGAACTCCAAATCCCAAAGTTTAGAATTTTGAACAGGAAATGCATGCACAGAGACCATGAAAATTTCAATCCTGACACCCTGTAGGAAAAGTTTAGTGTAGAGCCCTGGATACAAGAAGTAACATAATCTCACCTTGCTAGACTCTGCTTGGGTATTATCAGGGAGCACTGTGGAATTGGTGCCATCAGGAGAAGTGGATTGCGAAAGGGCCTTCGTGGGTGAGTCTGCCGGGATGGTAATAGCCTCTGGAACTCCTGCACTGGAGGCAGCAGTGGCAGCTCCTGCAGTGGCTTGGTTGCCCACTAGCTGAATCATGGGTTGACCTTCTGGAGGTTGTTCAGAATTGCCATTAGGAAGCTGGCCATATGACCCTGATGTCTCTGCTTGAGGATATTCTCTGACTTTCAACGGGCGCGCGCTTGCAGCTGCAGCTGCAGCAGCTCTGGCAGCTACCGATGCTGCCTTTGCCCTCTCCCCGATCTCCTTCTTGCGCTGTTCCTCCACTTCCTTGAGAATGGCAATGAGGGCCTTTGTCTGGAGACGCCAAAAACCTTCGCTGACAGCAACTCTTCGGCTGCTGTAAATCATAGTCAAGGCACGCATTGTCTTTGTGAAGCAACCAAACATGCAGTTGTCTAGCTCCTGAGAGAAGTTGACGGAGTCCTTCATAGACAAGTCTCCTTTGAAGCCTGCAAATAGCTCTACAGGGGCTATCGTGTTTAGAGGTGGAACAGTATAGTTCTGAGTCCGGAATATGAGGTCGTCAAGGGTGGGGAACAGAGGTACATCCTTCAGCTTTTGGCTATGACACCCCATGGGGATCTTATAGAGTATCTTGTCAGCTTCCTTGTAGTTCATCTTGTCCGACTCATTGCAAGGGCCTTGGAGATCAAAGTAAAGCTTGTACGCGACTTCCCTGGAAAGCTTCACAACTGCTGGATTCGTCACCATGTCCTTGTTGAACTTAGACGGCTTGGCGTAGTTGGGCATTGAAAAGTTTGAGGGTCCTTTCAACAGTTCATTCCTGATGGTATCCACAAGTTTGTTGGCATCTGGTAGGTCCACCTTGATCCTTGAGATGTAGGCATGAGGAATCTTGCTTGGCTCAAGGTAGGGATCTTGCAAGGCTGCTATCGTGCGATTTGATGACTTGTAGTCTGGCCCTTGCCTCATCTCTTGTAGAATCTTGCTGACAGGAGCATTAGAACTCCTGCCTATTCCAGAAGCGGGGTAGCGATGTGTCTTGTAGGTTATTGAGCTCTTGGAGATTGGGTGAGTGATTTTGTTGCTGGGGCGGTACACTGCCGAATGAAATGTCTTTTTATGGTGTTCCAAGGCATCTCTTGTATAGCAATCACGGTCACACATAAGGCAAACATAAGGTGTCCTTTGTGTCCTCACAACAGGGTATCCATCTCGATTAATGACAGATTTGCTGACAGATTTGCTTGCAGAAGAACCTCCTTGGTTAGCAACAACAAGAGTGCGATTGCTGGTACCACTGTTCGTTCCGGCTGCTGACTTGGATTGTGCACCAGGTGGAGTTGTCTTGCTGGATGTGCCTGTAGGAGTCTTCCGACGCATCAACTGCCGGAAGTAGTTGTGGATCTTCTGCTCGTGCATGTCCCTCTGGCATTCGAGAATGAAGGACTGCCTGCACTGGGCGCAGGGAAAGCTGTGCGTCCGTAGCCGATGGATCTCATAGTCGCACTGGCTGAACAGCGTTGAACTGTAATGACAGTGTGGACAACTGAAATGAGAGCCAGGACGTTGCTTCATGTGTACCGATGCATCCTCCATCTTGAAGAAGGCCTGATGGCATCTCAGGCATTCTATCATCCACTTCTCTCCCGACGGAAGAGTCACATAGGTGTTACCCATGCGAACTGTTGTCAGGTAGACACGACCTTCTTCCTTTTTATCACTTTCATCAGCACTACTGTTACCACCACTCTCCGTCTGTTTCACATCCATTACCGCTTTAGGCTGAAGGACCTTACTCTTTTTTGCAGGAGAATCGTCAGAGATGCAAATGATTTCGGGTTCTTCACTTTTATTTTCCTTTGATTTTGCACTCTCTTCTTTGCTGTCCTTGTCCTTAGCTTGCTCTACATTGGAATGTTCATTAGCTAATGCATCTGTTTTCACCGGTTCATTCTCACCATTTTCGTTAGCATGCTTTCCTGATTCATTTTGTTTTGTTTCGCTACTGGCACCTTCACTCTCATCACTTTTCAATTTATCTGCTTCTGATTCAGGTTTTTTCTTTGTAGAGTCTTTTTCATTTAAACTGCTATCATCATCTTTTGTAAGGTCCACTGTTTCTGATTCTTGTTTCTTTTGTCCATTTTTCTCAGCATCAGCTTCCTGCTTTGCACGTATCTCCGAGCGGGGTCTCATCCTCGCTAAAACCTCCTCCGGAATGTCAACACCATGCACCATTTGAACGTGGCTCATGAAGTTCTTGCGCAGCTTGAAGCAAATACAGCAGGCCTCGCACCGGAACTTTGCCTGCCCATGAAGACAATGGAACTGCTGAGCAAACATGTTAGCAAAGTACATATCACATGCCGTGCAATAATACCCCCAATTGTACTTGACCTTTTCATTACTGATGTTGGTCACCTTTGGCAACTTTGATTGTTGTTTGTTTTGAAACATAATAGCCTGAGGCTGTTGCTGCTGCTGCTGCTGTTGCTCTTCTTGTAGCTGTTGCAGCTGCTGCTGATGCTGCTGTTGCAGCATCTGATGTTGCTGCTGTTGTTGTAGCAATTGTTTCTGTATCGCTCTCTGCACTTCCGCCTGATGCCCAGATTCTGCTTTCTTCTCCTTGACCTCTGGAGTCGCGGCTTTAGATGGCTTTTCTGCTTTTTCGTTTTTCTTGGGAGTTTTAGGTTTACGACCCCTCTTACTGGGACTTTTTTCCTCACTAGGAACAGGCACCTCCTTAGGGTGAGTGTTGGCAATGTGATAGTCAAGCTTGCTCTTGCGGGAAAAAGAGGCCTTGCACTCTTTGCACGGATAAGACTCTGTCATCATGCCTCTCATCTCCATGCCAGAGCTAAGTCGACTCAGTCGTTTTTCCGCTAACGTCATTGATGACCGCCTCTTAGGAGTACCCTCCTCATCATCATCCTCATCCTCATTATCAACTTCACCTTCACTCTCATCTTTCTGCTTTTCTTTCTCCTTCTCTTCTTTGGAGTCCACCTCCATTTTGTCGTCTGCTTGACTGCTCATCTTTGCTGAATAGGCATTTATCACCTGGAATGAGAACAATAAAAGACACAGGTAAGTCCAACACAGTAATTGCTGAAGAATGGTCATTGAAAATATCCATGGTCTTAAAGAAAAGGTTGAGTTCTGGGAAAGGTGAAATATAATTTGTCAGCTTTCTCATTCCTGTTTTATCAGTTTGGAAGTACATCATAGAAATGAAATGTTCCCTGAAAAGAATTGCTCAGACTCAAATTCGAAATATGAGGGAGGGAGGGGACATGGCGAAGCATTCGGGCTGAACATTCATGCCACATGTGTGTGTGCAGTCCCATATACCCATTTCTGTGTTTAGAGCATGTGCTTTTTCAACGAGACTGGGTAAATTTCTTATCATTTTGATAATTCCATTTCCAAAACCTCACAGTATACACCAATTCTTATGCAAAGATGATCAACCTTTCCCAACTGCTTTGAGATAGTTTCTTTCACAATGTAATCACATGATTAGAACTCAACTTTGTCTTTAAATTGAAATTATGTGTTCTAAGTCTGTCTTATAAAGAGTTGCGATTAAATGCATTAAATGATTGCATTAATTGATTGCAACTTCATGGGAGATTGACATCAATTGCAACTCTGAACATAAAACTGTAAATTTGTGATTGATAGGACAGTAAGACAGGAAACACTGTGTTTCAATACATGTAGATACACTTTACAGCTTACCCTCAATGAATGATCACCTATGGACTATTATTGTAAATGCAGCATCTCAAATAAGTTTACATGTACATCACATAAACTTGCCAAGGATACTGAAAACTCAAATGGCTCAAAATATATTTGGAGCTCTGGAAGATTACACCCAGAACTATTGAAAAAAGAATTCAGAGCCCTCAAAATAGCCTTGTTTTCTTATGTTATATTTTCATGTTTTTTGAATTTTTGTTGATACAGGGCCCTTTGGTAGATCAGTTTCAACTGAAAGGGCTACCCTGTCAAAATAAAACCCTGTCAAAATAAAATAAGAAAATAAGAAAATTTTCATGTTGTATAGTTTGGAATGTTTCATTTTGGAGTGCTTCTTTATCACACCTGTGGCAAATCAGTCATATCAAAGTCTGATCTTAATGACCACATCTTTCCTTTTCTCGCAATTTGGTTAAGTAGTAATAAATCATCATTTATACAAATTTTGGCACTTTGGGTTTTTTTTTATTTTGTATGGGGGATTACCCCCAACCCCTCTTAGGGTGAGGCACCCCATTCCCCCCCCCCCCCCCCTTTAAATTGTTGACTGCATTTTGTAGATACATGTAGGTCCTATTGGAAATTTGCATGTTGAAGCAGTATATAGTATATCCATAGGTGTACGAGGCAGGGGGGGGGGGGGGGGAGGGGGAGGAAACTAGCAATCAATTGTGTTTGGAATTTAACTATTCTCAGTGGTCTTAGTTACATGCATGGCCAGGGGTCCTAAAGCTGCCCAGGTCCTAAATAATACAATGCGATAAACTTTTGGTGTGACTGAGCAACAAGATTATCATTTACGTTCGCCAAAAAGAATGAGTAATTTTCCTTTATTTTTTTGTGATATTATCATTATTTGGAAATCGGGGTGAAATTCACATCAGTCAGCTTCAAAATGAAGATTTACATTCATTTATTATGTGTAGCTTTAGGACCCTTTCATTTTGTCGAACAAATTCGACATGGGTATCGACATCGACTTGTAAATTAATGTTATTGATATTTCTCTGACATTGTAATTTTCTCAGGGATTTAATTTCAGAGTATGTGTACATGTACATGTATGTAGAAACAAATTCGCATTAAATCCTTGAAAATATGACTTTTTAGCCCCTGGAAACAAAGTGAATAGCTTTAGGTCCCCCTATCATACATGTACATACATGTATATTGGTCACTTTCAACATTAATTTTCTCCACTTCATTTGCACATGCAATACAGAGGCTCTAAACATGGTGAAAGTGCATCTGATGAGTGATTTTTGTTACCTCACTGCCGATACGTTCTCCAATTCTTTTTTTATTTCATTTCAAAACAAGAATATTAAATAATATATAAAAAGGACTTAGGAGGTGGGCTGAAAAAAGGAAGAAGGGGAGAAGAAACTATTTTATTTCATTTGGCCTTATCATATTATTCATATTTTATAAAAATTAAAATATATAAAACATGTAGGCAACAAAACAGAAATGAAGGAGGGGCAACAAAATAGAAATCAATTTAAAATTGGCCTTCATATTGATGTGATTATAATCTCAATTTATAAAATCTTGCTTGATATTGCCTTTTCTTCCCCCCCCCCCATGCAAGTTTTGAAATTGTTTTCTTTCTTAATCTTATGTCTATATTCATTTGTCGACACTTAATGACAGACATATTTCTTCACACACAAATGTAACCTGATAACAAGACCAGTTACTTGTATTCACCAGAATATTTTAGACTTGACACTGTAAAGAATATAGGAGACTAACCAGGCAGTACAAAGTTAACCAACAAAGGATTTACATCAGTACCCTCACGCCATGTTGGAAATCTAATTGATTGGGCACAGCCATTAGAATTTTAGGGGTGAGTTATATGGGAATTACATACAAAGGAAATAACATAAAATAAAATTACACTTAAACATATATCAATTGTAGTTTCATAATTTAAAATATATAATAAAAACCAATGCAACCTTAACATTTAATAAAAATCATCAGTAATTGTACTTGGCAATTATTTTCTTCAAAGATTTTGTCAAGCCTGAATTAAGGACAGTGTTCTTCACCCCTATTTCTGTCATGACAATGGAATGGTCCAAATTATCTTCAATAAAACTAAATCTCTGATTTGACTGAAACCGAGTGAATTTGGGCCTGATTTGCTTAAAATTTCAACTTAAATTAAACTATATTAAACAGATAATACGTACATGGATAGAAAATTCGACAGACTTCGCAAAATATACACCGGTATCAAAACAATGTTCAAATATAGCGCCGTACCTCAATACTCATTCATTCAACATAGAAATCTTAGTCTACATACGTTTCCACGTAATGTCTATCTCTATGCGTACACAAACGGAGACTACGCTACCCCGAAAAGTGTTAACGCACCTCCCCCAAAAGACGCTCAAAGTATGCCTATTACCCCATGAAAATACAAAAATTCCGTAACAGAGTGAATATTTACCTCCTAAAAGGTACCATCATGAATTCAAATAGCAGCTAACGATGATTATGCTGTGGTAATGGTAGTGAACGTACGGCCGACTGTGCTTCTTTCGTTCGAAGGATGGCGCGGTACACAACAGCAATACAGTTTTTCCTCTTCTTTTTTCGCCTCTTCACAACGCAAAATGGCTGTAGTATATTCCGCTTATATACAAACCAAAACCGAATCGCGTCGTACAGTAGACACCCGTATTCTTGGAACAAATAACAGCGCGCGCACACACGCACATTGAGGGGTCGTCATAGAAAAGAAAAGTAAACAATGGAAAAAATATCCTTCATTCAATATATCATTATTATTCATTCAAATGCAGCAAAAAAAGTAATAAGCAACATATATTTCTCAGACCTTTTTTTTTTTTTTTTTTGCTTATTACCCCAACCCTTTTGGTCTACTTTTTCTCTTTTGTATAAAAGAAGACGACGAAGAAGAAAAAATAACCCTCTCTGATGAGACTCATTCTCTCTAATCTCCGGGAAAGTTGGGGGGGGGGGGGGGGGGTCGTTGGCCAAACAATTTCAAAATTTTATTCAGTAATTGACTAAAGCTTAGATTCCTTCCTATATAGAGACCGTCTTCATCTATTTCTCGCTGGAGTTCTGGCCTATTCAAGAAAGTCATTTTTGTATTTAGCCCTAATCAGCCGGTCACCTTATAAGGTTTGTCTTGTAAGTCTCGAACAAGAAAATATCCTAAATTCAATTCAATTTTCCCTTTCTTTAGAATGCTTCGTTTACCAGCAATAAAATTCATTTAAAAAGAAGAAGAATGAAGAAGAAGAAGAAGCAGAGAAGAAGAAGAAGGAGAAGAAGAAAAGGAGAAGGAGAAGAAGAAGAAGAAGAAGAAGAAGAAGAAGAAGAAGAAGAAGAAGAAGAAGAAGAAGAAGAAGAAGAAGAAGAAGAAGAAGAAAGAAGAAGAAGAAGAAGAAGAAGAAGAAGAAAAAGAAGAAGAAGAAGAAGAAGAAGAAGAAGAAGAAGAAGAAGAAGAAGAAGAAGAAGAAGAAAAAGAAGCCTTTTCTGTTTTTCTATATCCGCGGGTGGCTATTGGTGCCTCCTCATAATTTTTGGCTGTACTTGCCTTCAGTTGCACCATTATGCAAAATACTGAATAAGCCCACCCCCCCCCATAAAAAAAATATACTCTCATGCATATTGGTACAGAAAATCAAGCACTATGCCGCCCAGCAAGAAAGCGAGGGCCCCCTATGTACCCGGCAACCCCATAAGGGGAACAAAATCTTGACTACGGCCACTGCTTATAAACTCTAACAGAATAAACTGGGGGGAAAAACAGAAAAGGGTATCCCCCCCCGCCATCCCAGACGAATAAGTAATGATTTCATTTTGAATAGTTTGGGATTTTCATGTTGGAGCACTTTTTCATCACACGGACAAATCAGACAATCAAAGTCTGATTTTGATGTTCACTAAAATTTCTGTGTTTTAGTGAAGTATCAGCAATACTTTTTCATGGGGGAGAAACTGAAATGAAAGATTGCATGGTGTAACGCAGACTGAAAACTAAACCTACAATTCAATTTCTGTTTTTGTTTTGTTTGTGTTTTTTTGGGGGGAGGGGCTAGCCAGCAATAAATCATTATTTAGACAAATTTTGACGCCTTTTTATTTATTTTTGCTAATTCCATTACTATACGATATACGATAATTTTACTTATGCAGTGTCACAGTGGCGGATCCAGGATTTCTTGAGGGAGGGGGCTCAATATTAAAAAAAAAAAAATTCTGACAAGCAAAAAAAAAATTGGGGGGGGGGGTCCTGAGCACTTTAGGGTCCCTTTTTAACTCCAGAAATCTCTGACAAGCAATAAAAAAGTAAAAGAAAAAGAAAAAGAAAAAGGTCCTCAGCATTTTGGGGCCCTTTTATGGTTCCAGGGGAGGGGGCCCGGGCCCACGCCCCCCCCCCCTGGATCCGCCACTGCTGTGTCATGCATTGCTCGTTCCCACTATTTTTTTTAAAAGACTATTATAAATCTTATTACTCTTTGCATGGAGCCTATAACTCACAAGCGTAGCTTTCTTTCTTCTTCTTTTTTTTTCATTAAGTTTTCATTGATCAATATAATAGGATTACAGAATCATCAGAACATGCAAAAAACAATTAAAAAAACAATAACAAAAACAAAAAACAAAACAAACAAAAAATCTCCTTAGGCTCCTCCATATTTTATATTCACTTTGAATGTTAAGCCCAGTCTTTTCAATTAATACTTCATGCACACGTATTATAGGTGAGGTATACTCACCTTCTTTTATTTTCTCTGACAATGCATTTCATGTTCGCTTGTACCACTTATATTGTTTGTATCATATTATATTGTTTAAGCACTGTCAATGTGAAATATGAAACAATAAACTGAAACTGAAACTGAAATTGAAATTAATTTTTGTCGGGGGGAATCCCCCCCCCCCCCTCCTCTAACGGAGAGGCGCCCTATTCCCCCTTGAATTTCTGCCTCTGCATTTCGTACAGGTTCTATTGGAAATTTGTATTCTCGAGCCGTTGTATCACATAATGAATCTAGAGCTGCCTATGAAATCTGCTAAATCTATACGGTTAACAGAAGTTCTGGGTAGCAGCTGCATTCGAGCACCTTTCCTTGCTTTTAACCGCGAAACTTTGCATTGTTTATTTTTTTCCACATTCTAAATCCAGGATTTTGTAAAGGAAGGGGCAAAATAGTCTACATTTATTTTACTCTAGAATTCTCTGACAAGCAAGTAAACAAGCACCCCCCCCCAAAAAAAAAAAAGAGAGAGAGAGAGAGAGAAGAGAGTCATCATCTCAAAAAGTGACAATCTTTGAGTATGCCACTTGAGTATAAAAAGTGGGAGCACTGGCCAGATGTGCCCCTCCCCCTCAATTCGCTAGTGCCCTATAGATCGCCGTCCCTGCAAAGGTCAAAATATTTCCCTACAAGGTCTGGAAAGTTTTCGTGAGGTGTAGTCTCCACATGCTTCTTTGATATTGAATGGAATAAAAATTCAATTGAATAACATATGTGCTCCTTTCAGGCTTGTAAAAGGAAAAGCCAAGTCACACCGGAAAGGCTGTGTATCTATATCGTGTTTTGAAAGTAATAAATAAAGTAAGTTTTAATCAAAGCAATTTATTAATATAAGATCAGGGTTTGAATCATCATCAATTTCAAAACCGAAAGGGGAAAGACAAGCATAATATTTAAATATTGACAGTTATTGAATCAAAACACAATGACAAATAAAATCATCGAATATGATATATCTGATGGGAAAGAAAGTTTCTCATCAATATGCATATTAATTATTGTTCTCTTTTAGTTTCATTTTTAATCTGTTTCCCCGGCTCTGGTGATTCTGCATTGAGATGTGTAAGAGTCTTACCCCTCCCCCCCCCCCCCCCCCCCCCCATAATTGAAACGGAGGATGAAGAAAAAATGAATAAGAAAGGGGAACAAAGGAAGAGCAGGGAAAAGCGAAGAAATAATCACTGAGAAGAAACAGTTCCCTCTGAATTCTTCTTTTCCCCATCTTTGTCTTCTTCTCTTCATTCTCTCTCCCCCTTTTCTTCTATATTTTTCTTTAAATTGTTGTTTTTGTTTTTTGTTTGTTTGTTGTTTTTTTTTCGTTCTTATTCGTCCATTTCTACTTTCATCTCGTAAAATCTATATTGCCAATAGTCTATTGTGTATCAGAAGTGTGTGTGCGTTGTGTGAGCTTCCACATTGTCGGATATTCGGATAGCCCTATGCACGCGCGTTTTCTCTCTCCCCCTTTATTTGCGGTGGACGTGCCCATTAAATTTGTTTACGAACGCGTGTGCGTCCGTGCGCGCTATATGGAATATAATATCGAGCATCCGCTTGTAGAGCACTTGGGTAGGTTATCCTCCGGTATTCCCTGTTTTGTTTCAACTCACTCGTTTAGGGTAATTGAATAATTGTGAAAATTCCGGAACGGGGGAGAAAAGGGAGAGGGGAGGTACGTGGGGGAGGGGGGGGGGGTATCACGATATCAATTCTTTTCTTCTCATACAAGTTTTAAGAACATGGGGGTGGGGTGCGTTTACAGGAGTGACGTCATACGCCATTAGAAACGCTCTCCCAAAATGGTTGTATGCAAATTAGGTGGGAGTGGAGGAGAGTCGTGGCATGTAATAATATGATGTGGTGGAGTAAGGGCATTTTTAGAGGGGTGATTTAAGGGTGCGTTAGGATTGATTTTTTCCTCGACAAACAAAGGATTTTTTTCTTCCTTCTCTCTCTCTCTCTCTCCCTCTCTTTCCCCTGAGCCTGTCGATTGCTCTCCTTCGCTCTCCCTCCTTCTTTCTCTCTCTCTCTCTCTCTCTCTCTTTGCCTCTTTCTTTTTTGTCCTCCCTCTCTCTCTTTGTCTCGAATTCTCTCTCTCTCTCTCTCTCTCTCTCTCTCTCTCTCCCTCTCTCTCTTTCCCTCTCTTTTCTTTCTGACTTTCACTATCATGTTTATTCTTGTCTGTGCCCTGTTTCTGTTTTCGTTTTGAAAATTCCTTTTAGTACTGCCATCATAGCTGATCATTGCTCTAGGAATAAGGCAATGTCATTTTCTTTTATTCCTCCAATCTTTACCTCACTCCAAATCCAAGAAAATATCACCAAGGGCATTATGATGAGAAGAAAATGCACCATTTTACTCTTATCGATACGTTATATGCATAGCACACAGCGTAATTATGTTTAGACTGTTTCTAAAAATTGAATTTTGATACTTAGAATTATCATTTCTAAAACATAAACCTCATAAATTCTACACATTCAAGTAAAAGGAAATTGTAAGGCAAATTTATAAAATCGATTTATGAATCGGCCTGATGGAAAGTTCAAAGTTATCAACTTGGGCCTTTCTCTCCGTTATCATAATTAGGAAGCGACTGTACTTGACTACCGTTATATACTCTCTGTATTGAATAAAAATTTAGGTCTATTATATATTTTTATGAAACTGTGATCTGTTGTGTTTTTTCATACTGGAAAATTTGAAATTTGACAAGAATATAAATGAGATAGAGGAGAATATTGTGCACGGTTTCCTTGCTATAACAAATCAGAAAAGATGGATTGGATTTCATGGTTTTGCCATGTGCAAACCCGGGCTTGAAGAGAATTCAAACTGCAATTGCTTAGACACATAATTACCCCAAATTTGGGGCAAATTTGACCCAATACTTCTTAGGGTAAGGCGATTCAAAGTTCCATTCTCAACTTCCTGTGTATAGTTGATTTTGGTCTGTTGATTTATCGACCAACCAATAATGATGAAAAATCATAATGATTACAATAATAATGATATTGATTATGAAAATTATATTCATGATCATGATATTAAATAATACTGAAAAATGAATGACACCAACAAAAGCAATAACAACATAAAGAAAAATAACTATAATGATAACAATAATGAAACAATACTACTACTGATATCATAATAATAGTGATATTGAAGAAAACCCAAGAAATAGAAGAAAATGAGAAGAAGAAAAGGAAGAGGAAAAACAAGAAGAAAATATCAAATTAAAAATAGAGAAAAGCGGGGGGAAAGCTGATTACAAAGAGGCAGGGAAAAGTACGAAAAATAACCACGGATTAACCTCATGAGAATGTAAAAAAAGAACAATTATATAAAAATGCAAAATTAGGTAAGATTTCTCTTTTCAATCATTAATTGACTTGATTAAGACCATTTCAGGCATTATAAACATGGATTGTAAATATATCTACAATCCATGATATATCATTTAGTCTCCTGTACCTAAACTTGAACGTTGTACTATACCCTCAGACTATGGAGTTATCAAAGTTTGATCAATTTTGAGGTATAAAAATGAATACTATTCTGCACTCAAAGACGAATCAAAATGGTCAATACCAATGATGTTTTATTTTTAGAATGCCTACAAATCTAAATCTGTTGATTAGAGAGATTTTCCGCTCTTATACTAATACCCTGACAGGATTACGCGGCAATATGATAGGGTAAACAAAATGTACATTATTTATAACCAAAATGCCCGATACGACATACTTTCCGAAAATAATGACGTTATGGTATTTGGTATTTGGTATTTTATTAAGAAACTTTATTGACATTGACATCAATATTTTGTTTTACAATACAAAGAGCATTAGTATAAAGAAAAGTAACAATCATGAAGAAATGATATGGAAACAAAGAGAGCAAATGTAGCAAATCATAATAAGATTTCTGAGGTTTAACATGTGACAAATTATATAACATTATCAAATTAATATCATATTGATATAAGTAAAGAAATTGAAAATCATAATGTCGCTACTTATATTCAATGTGACAATTTATATAACACTACATCAAACTGGATATCATATTTGATATAAACAATGCAATCGAAAATCATAATAGGACTAACATGAGACAAATCATATAACATAATATATCAAATTGGAATATTATACTGATATAAACAATGATTGGGTCAAAACATGAAACAGAAATTAATTCCTATAGTGTCTCGTCCCCTCCTTATTCCCCCCTTTTTTTTTTGTTATTTGATATTTTTTCTGAAAGGAAATAGATAAGAATTATGAGGACATATAGATAATGAGGTAACAAAAAGCATTATAACGCAATTTCCCCCTTTTCTGAGCTTCTGATCTGTAAGGGCAAATAGAACAAAATTTACAAAATTTGTGATGAAACTGACCTAATAAATTTTTGTGTACATGGAAAATATCAAATATCAAATATCAAATAACATGGAACAGGGCCCCTTTCCTCAATTTCTGAAAAATCCTGAAAGAAACCAAGAGTCAATTTTACTTGGCCTTACGAATATAATCCAACAACGGGCCTGGGGAAACTGTCAATTTGTAGCATATATGGCAGGGCCAGTAATGAGTAATTACCCTAGAATGCTAACTAAAAATAAGACGCTTAATATCGCCATTATTTTCAAATGAAATTGAGGATATTCTAATTTGGCAAACATTATTTACAAATAAACACAACACGTACACAGACAAACCTGTAAAATAATTTTTTTTTTTAAAGCAATGCGTATAATTCATAAAATTAAGATAGTAAGTTCTAGAAGGCCACCACTTCAGATGTAAGCCTGTTTTTCACTTTGAAATCACAATGTGAATTGACTTCAGTTTCTTTATTTCATTCAACTATAGTGATTAAAATTGCTTTTTCCCTTCCAGGCAGCTTGGGGGAGTATGCTCAGGAACACATCTATTCTTGTCTTAACTGTTATTAATTATTGTTACACGATATCATTGTCAATTATGTTTGTATATTGATTTGCCAAATAATAATAATATAATAATAATAATAATGATGATGATGATGATGATGATGATGATGATGATGATGATAATAATAATAATAATAATAATAATAATAATAATAATAATAATAATAATAATAATAATAATAATAATAATAATAATAATAATAATAATAATAATAATAATAATAATGATAATAATAATAATAATAATAATAATAATAATAATAAACATTAACAAATGTTCGTTGTTACCTTTCAAAAAAAAACTGGAAAGGATTAAGATCATGAAGATTAGACTAAAATATATGTCATTGAAGATTAATGATGTTATACCAACGAAAAAACGAATTATTTTTGGATTATAATGTAATGAGTCACAAGTCCCACTCAGAAAATCGGTGCACGAGTCAGCTGGGTTTAGGCCCACCGAACAAAGTGGAGAAGATAAATTATCTGCCATTTTCTTAACAAAAGAGATAATTTATTTTTCATGTACAGGGCTTCATTATATTAAAGTCCTTTGCAAAAAAATCGAGTGAACCTAGTAGAGAGGGAGAGAGAGAGAGAGAGAAAAGAGAGAGAGGAGAGAGAGAGAAAGAGAGAAGAGGGGGAATCAACATTTTAAAGTGCAGAATAAGTAAGCAATATTCTTCCCTTCGAAGAATGTCATGTGTAGACATGCACAATCTCTATTTGTAGATAACGAGATGAGAGAAATATGTTTTGAAGACAAGTAACAATTTTTTATGTCAACTCTTAGGCAGCCGGCCTTCCTCGCCCCCGCTATACTCAGTCAACTCACATCCCATAATGCTTACCCGACACGACTGTGACGTCACAAGGCTCTGCAATAAACGTGTACAGCCAATCAGAATTGCGACTTGCCTTGATATGCAAATTAGGTTGGTGGGCGCGCTCGGCGATCGTTTTCACAGGGGCACCAAGTGACGTCACTGACTGCGGCGGAGCACGGTCGTAAAGAAAAATAAAGAGGGGGAGGGGTACTAGCGGAGTGTACCCTCACATAACATAATTATGTGCGTACCGTTATGAGTGTCCTGATTTTCTCTCTCTCTCTCTCTCTCTGTCTCCACTTTCGTCTCTCTTTCTCTCTCATTCTCTCTCCACTTTCGTCTCTCTTTCTCTCTCGCTTTCTCCCCGTCTTAGTAGAGGAAAGTTTCTTTCTGCCGCTGTCTCTTTATCTTTATCTGTCGTTCAATTTCCATCCATATACTTAAGCACATCTCTCTTCTCAACGACTTCTTTCGACTGGAGCATTTTTAGGCATTTTCTTTTACGAAAGATTTTTTTCTCAAAGAATCAAAGAGCATTCTTGTTATATACATCCTGCAGTGTTGAGCTTTGTAAAGTAAAGGTTAGATGTGGGGGTAATGATATTAAATTTAAATCTGAAGGAATTTCCTCTATTGAGAGTTCTAGCTAGGCAAACACGTATGGAAGAGAGAGAGTGCCTCCCTTCGAAAATTAGAAACTTATTTTTATTATTTTTTTTTTAGATCACTTTTTTTATCATACTTTCTAACCAAAGGAGACATAGAAAAATTTTACTTGTAAATCCAAGGCCTTAAAAAGCAAATTAACAAAAACAAACAAACAGACAAACAAAAAGCAATACAAATGAAACAAAGTGTACAAAAATACAGCAGTTTGAACATGTCATTTCAAATAGAAACAACTATAAAATCACTGAAATTCGAACCAGATGTTCAATAACGCTGTTACATATTAGTGTATTTAAAAAAAATATTACAGAAATATATCACATACATTTACTACAGAAGTAAGTTTATCATAGTCTATATAATTTATTACAGTTGTGCATTACAGGTGCTATTACAGAATGTATCACAAAAGTTTGATAATTATAGTCTACTCTAAATATTCTTTTGTGCGTTGTGTTGCTTTGTTTTGTTTTGATTTTTTTACAGAAGTGTATTACATAAGTGTACTACCATGAGATAAGTTCAATAAAAAAATCTTACTCTTCTCATTTTAGTTAATATGCTTGTCATCTTTATATTGTTTTTCTGTGGGTTTATCTTCGATATGATTTCTATATAATTTGGTTTACGTTGATACACGGACTGGCTCGAGAGCAGTCTTTCTGGCTGAATACCGCGAATAAATGAATCAAATTCAATATCATTCCTTAAGTGTATATAGTGGGTTCACTATAGGCAGAGAGACAGGGAAAATAAATGAAGTATTTTTGTTTATCTCTCTCTCTCTCTCTCTCTCTGAAGAGAACAGCAAGCCTAGTATAGAACCATCTAAAGCGAATATGAAATCAGGCCCCCTTTCCATCAAACTTATTATCAATAACTAGTTACAATAATTGTTAGAAGCTACTGAAATCATTAAATCTGATTGGCTGAGTGCAAATCTGTCATCGAAATGGGGCATTTGTTATTGAAACAAGTTATATGAAACAGGGCCCAGGAAGCCAAATACTATCCTGCCCAATGTAGAGTTCAATGCGCATGCTCTTATATTAATTTAATTTGATTGTGACGCATTAAAAAAGTTGTGGAGTTGCGCACGCGTGGTTTCGCATAGTTACAAACATAGGTTACAAAGTTATTTCTTTGTACTGTACTAGCATATCAAATCTGGATTATTATATGACAGAACGTGCACAACTTGCTATTTTTGCTAATTTGTTGCATATTTCCGATATCTTGAAATCCTTAATCATGAGTGACGAACGTAAGTAATTTCCGGCCTATAAAATTTGAAGAATGTGAATACTTCAAAATAAATACATTGCCCAAATGGGAGAGGGGGGGGGGGGGGGGGTGGTACTGAAAACCTCCAGAAATCGTGTATGTAATTTTTGTAAGGGTCTATTTCCCCCTATCATCCCTATGTGGATACACATGCATGTTTGATATTCTTGAGTAAAAACTTTAAAAGTGGTCAAATTTGGAAGAAAGGAAATGATAAAAGCATTAATATTTTATTTTGAATTTCAGCCACTGTATTAAAAGAGGAATTTGCCTCTCGTCTAATTTGGGAGTTTCCTAGATGTGTTTTTAAACACACCTAGGAATACTAACGTTACCTACAAATTTCATCCTTTAAGACCAATATGATTTTCCCAGGGAAGCGTTTCATCAAGGGTTTTGTCAGTGATTTTTACCGACAAATTTGCTCTCAGCCAATCAGATGCAAGGATTTCAGTAGCTTATAACAGTTGTCGGTTAAAATCACTGACAAAACACTTGATGAAATGCTACCCTGGTATTTGTGTTTTGTCGGTTATGATATTTCACCATTGCTTTTCAGAATCAATCAACAACCGAGCCTTTGCATTATTCTCAGCAATGAAAACTGGAGAGAAATAGAGGGAGATATAAGAGAGAGAGAGAGAGAGAGAGAGCGCTAGAGAGTTCCATTTATTTCAAATGATGTTATTAGCCTCTAATATTTATACTTATACAGGTAATGTTAATGATATTCTGCTCATTTCTACATTCAAATTATTGTCAAAAGATATCTCCTTTGCTTTCTCTTTCTTTCAGCACTTCGTGTCATCGCTGCCTTTGAGCACAAGTTGGCCGACTTCCTGGAGTTTGAGAATTACATATTCCTAAATGACATCAACGTAGATCAAATTGATGCATTCCTTCACATGCTCGACCAGGCTGCAGCCCTGACATCATCTAGCCTGTCTTCTGATTGGCCAAAAGTGGACAATGAGGAGGAGGTAGAGGAGGAGGAGAAAGAAGAGGAGGAGGAGGAGCAAGACGAGAAGGAGGAGGAGGAGAAGAAACTGAAGCAGGTGGAGGAGCAGAAGGAGGAGGAGGAGGAAGAGAAACAGGAGCAGAAGGAAGAGGAGAAGGAAAGAGAACTGAAGGAGGAGGAGGAGAAGGAGGAGGAGGAGGAGGAGGAGGAGGAGGAGGAGAAGGACCTAAAGCAGGAGGAAGAAGAGAAGGAGGTGGAACCGAAGCAGGAGGAGGTGGAACTGAAGCAGGATGAGGTATTGAAGGAGGAGGAGGAGAAGGGACAACCGAAGGAAGAGGAGGAGAAACTGAAGGAGGAGGAGGAGAATGAGAAGGAGGACCTGAAGCAGGAGGAAGAAGAGAAAAATGTGGAAATGAAACAGGAGGAGGAGCAGAAGCAGGGGGAGGAGAAGAAGGAGGAGCAGAAACTGAAGCCACAGGAGGAGGAGGAGGAGGAGGAAGATGAGGAGGTGGAACTGAAGCAGGAGGAGGAAGAGGAGGGACTGAAGGACGAAGTGAAAAAGGACGAGGATCTGAAGGAGGAGGAGGATGGGAAGGGGGAGGAGGATGGGAAGGAGGAGGTGGAGGAGGAGGACAAGAAGGAGGGGGAGAAGGAGGACGAGGTCCTGAAGGAGGAGGGGGAGGAGGAGGGAATGAAGGAGGAGGAAGAGGAGGAGGAGGACCTGAAGGAGGAGGAGGAAATAATGAAGGAGGTGGAACTGCACCAGGAGGAGGAGAAGGAAAAACTGAAGCAGGAGGAGGAGAAGGAAGAACTGAAGCAGGAGGAGGAGAAGGAGCAAGAGGAACTGCAACAGGAGAAGGATGAGAAGGAGGAGGTAGAACTGAAGCAGGAGGAAGAGAAGGAAGAACTGAAGCAGGAGGAGGAGAAGGAGCAAGAGGAACTGCAACAGGAGAAGGAGAAGGAAAAACTGAAGCAGGAGGAGGAGAAGGAAGAACTGAAGCAGGAGGAGGAGAAGGAGCAAGAGGAACTGCAACAGGAGAAGGATGAGAAGGAGGAGGTGGAACTGAAGCAGGAGGAGGAGAAGGAAGAACTGAAGCAGGAGCAGGAGAAGGAGAAAGAGGAACTGCAACAGGAGAAGGATGAGAAGGAGGAGGTGGAACTGAAGCAGGAGGAGAAGGAAGAACTGAAGCAGCAGGAGGAGAAGGAGCAAGATGAACTGCACCAGGAGGAGGAGAAGGAAAAACTGAAGCAGGAGGAGGAGAAGGAAGAACTGAAGCAGGAGCAGGAGAAGGGGAAAGAGGAACTGCAACAGGAGAAGGATGAGAATGAGGAGATGGAACTGAAGCAGGAGGAGGAGCAGGAGGACGGGAACCTGAAGCAGGAGGAGGGTGAGAAGGAGGATAAGGAGGAGGAGGATTACGAAGAAGCGGGAGAGGCAGACGACGGTAGAAAAAGAAATAAATGGTGGAGATTTCTCCTATGTTGCTTTGGAAGGAGGAGAAGCACAGTTATACGGGGCCACTAACCTGTCACGTGGGGGGGGGGGGGGGGTAGGATCACCAGCAAACAAAAAATATAATTCTAATGAATTATGGCATAGAGGCAAAAATGACGGAATGTTCACAAATGTTATTATCTGCTAAAGTGATATATCTCTGGTGAAAGAAATTTTGTATATATTATTCTAGATAGAGTTTTGCAATGCATATTCTTATAGTGATATTAAATAAAAAATATATACACCCTGCACATCATTATATGCTTTTGTGATTATTTTTGTATTTGAGTCAACTGAACTAAAATCAGATAGGCATGATATGAATTAAAGGGAAAGATTTAGTTGCCGGACAGAAGGTTTGGTGATAGGAATTGTTTGTGTGTGAAAATATAAACAAATTATAATATAATAATGTGAACTAGACCTATAGATAAAGATTGAGTGGCAAAAGAGTGGAGGAAAAGGAAGGATAAGATGGGGTACGAAGGGGTGAGAGAAAAAGGAGGAGGAGGAGGAGAAGAGGAGGAGGAAGAAGAAGAAGAAGGAGAAGAAGAAGAAGAAGAAGAAGAAGAAGAAGAAGAAGAAGAAGAAGAAGAAGAAGAAGAGGGAGAAGAAGATGATGATGAAGAAGAAGATGATGATGAAGAAGAGGAAGAAGAAGAAGAAGAAGAAGAAGAAGAAGAAGAAGAAGAAGGAGAATAGAATGAGAAAAAATTCAGATTGATTGGGAGAAGATAGAGAGGAGGAGGAAAAAGGAGAGGTTGAGAAGAAGTAGAACATGAGAAGTTACGATAAGAAAAAGGAGGAAGAACAAGAAGAAATGAATGACCGAGCCTAGAATAAGTACTTTTTAAGGTGGTATCTCACTGAGCGGCGAATGCTTACGAACGTTGCGATGTTTTTTTTCTGACGAATGGTGGCGAAAATCAGGGTTCGCCTCTGTCATTACCGACATGGTCACGTGGAAGCAGGGAGAAACTCCCATCTCCCTGGTGGAACCATGGTCACGTGGTCGCTTTAGCATTGGCGAATCAAAAGGAACTTTAGCGACATGTCTTACAATAATAATTTGACGCTTTTTAACATCGTACCTCTCATTTCTGTTAACCCTTTGGTGTCCAGTGTCTTATTAAAGATTCATGATACTGGATTAAAAAGAGGTGCTCTGTCATTGCAGCTGCAATGCACAATTGCAATTGTTGTGTTCTGATACACACAGATTTTGTGACATTGATTTTTCATAGACTGAAAATGTAATTAAGTATTCAGTGATTATTGATGGTATTCGAGAAATGGAATAAATATTACTCCAAAGTTTACATTCTTCAAATTCACAATAATAAAACCTCACTTTGAAACTAGTTCTAACGTTTGAGTTTGTTTAAAAAAATTCTTTCCCCCCCCCCCTTTTTTTTCTCGAAGAACTGTTTTTGTCATACTTAAAACAGGCTAAATTTTAAAGGGAAAGTCCACCCGGACTAAAAGTTGATTTTAAAAGAAGCAGAAAAATTAAAGAAACAGATCAGTGAAGGCTGAGCAGAATACGATAAGAAGTAAGAAAGTTAAGAATTTTTGAAGTTGTAATCAATGAAACACAAGTTGGCAACTCCGTGACGTATCTTGCGAGCTCCTCTCCCATTTGCCCTGTATCCCAAAAGTCATTAATTTCCATTTTCTCTAAGGAAAACATTCAAACATACATGCATCTTAGATATAATCACTGCTCATATGTTTTTACACAAAACCTGTATGAAACAAATCTATTCCTTCATCAGAAACTAAGAAAATTATTTTTTTTTTTGAAATTGTCTGTACTGAGCAAATGAGAGAGAAGCTCGCAAGATACGTCATGGAGTTGCCAATTTGGGTTCGAATGATTACAACTTCAAAAAATCATAACTTTCTTATTTCTTATCAGATTTTGCTCAAACGTTTACTAAACTCTTTTTCTCATTCTTCTGCTTCTTTTAAAACCAACTTGTAATCAGGGTGGATTTTCCCTTTAAGCAGAATGACCTACTTTATATTTAAGCCGTTCAACGACATAATCATAAATCATTCGGATGATCAAGCCAAAAATAAGTTAGAGAGTCTCATTAGGTATAAGAAGGAGAGAGAGGGGGAGAGGGAAAGAGATCCCAAGAGAGCCCGAGAGAGAGAGGGAGGGAGAGAGAGAGAGAGAGAGAGAGAGAGAGAGAGAGAGAGAGAGAGAGAGAGAGAGAGAGGAATAAAGAGGGGGGATACCATTTCCTCGTGAGATATGACCAGGGAGTTATCGCGGAACTAACACACACTATTTCATGAAAAATTGGAGAGAATGAAGAAAGGGTGGGGAGAGAGATGGCGAAAGAAATTGCGAGATTGAGAGGAAGAGAAAGAGAGAGAGAGTGAGAGAGAGGTAGAGAAGGAGAGAGAGAGAGGGGGAGAGGGAGAGAGAGAGAGAGGGAGAGGGGGAGAGAGAGGGGGGAGAGAGAGAGAGAGAGAGAAGCAGGGAGGCAGGTTGACGTGGAGGACAGCCAATTAGAGCATCCCAATTTATATATATATATATATATATATATATATATATATAATGACTTCAATCCATCTTTGACAAGAACACTTTGTGTATTGTGTGCTTACTAATTCAAATATTAGGGAGGGGTGGTAGGGGATATATTTCAGACCGCCGATGTATCGCCAAATATTTTCATCAAACCCATTAACCTTAAAATGTGTTATTCTTTGCATTGCCCCATCTCCGTTGAAATAACCTTCTACCACCGGGACTCTTGCCTATATTCATTTCAATGTACATGTGAATGTGTACACGTATTCCCCTTTGGTTCACACGCTATTTCATAAATGGATCATACCAAATGATCTTGTAAATATATCTTTTTATTCAA
The DNA here is from genome assembly GCA_025618425.1 of Heliocidaris tuberculata. Classification (NCBI taxonomy): domain Eukaryota; kingdom Metazoa; phylum Echinodermata; class Echinoidea; order Camarodonta; family Echinometridae; genus Heliocidaris; species Heliocidaris tuberculata. The sequence goes on from CM046833.1 coordinate 4,048,706, forward strand.
GGAGAATAACATGAGACTTTATTTAACACGTTTCTTTCCAATTTCCTATTTGCTACCCAAACTGCATACGAGCTAATAATAATAATGATGATAATAATGATAATAATGATAATAATAGTAATAACAATAATGATGATAATAATAAATCATAAATAATAATACCTGGGTAGAGGGTGGAAAATGTGGATTAATATCTTGCCAAAGGACCACGTCACCTGTACGAATTACATTTCTTGATTTCTTGTTTTATCATCCGTCTCATCTCTCTCTCTCCATCTCATACACACGTTTCTCTTTCTCTCTCTCTTTCACACGCACTTACCTGTATCTACATTCCATATCCCCGCCCCCCTCTCTCTCACAAACTTAATGTGAATCTTTCTCCCCCTCTTTCTCTCTTTCTGTCATGTCTACATCAGTTTTATTTATTTATTTATTTATTTATTTATTTATTTATTGATTAATATTTCATCAGGGTAGCCCATTAAACAAAAGTTGATCTTCCATGGGGCCCTCTCTCACTCCGTTTTCTGCCTATCTCATTCTCCCTCTCTCTCTCTCTCTTTCTCAAATACACCCTACCCTCAGGCATGTCTACGTTAGTACTATCCTTCAGATTTTCCTTGGTATAATCCTAGCTGACACAATGCCTGAGGAGCTTTCTTTCAAACACAAAAGTTTAATCAGTTATTCAAATACAAAAGTTTAATCAGTTATTCAAATACTCTGACAAGAAATAAAACGAAATAGATTCACAACGCATTTCATTTCAATACTTCAATAAGAGATTACTTTTAAATAAGCTGCTCAAAATTTAAAATATTGCAAAAAATCTATATTCAGCCTCAGAAACATCACATCAATGAAAGTGGAAAACATATCTAGTGGACGAGTCTAAGGTATTTGGTCATTTGCTATCCCATACATTACCACCCCCCACCCCACCCCCGAAACAATATAAATGAAAATTAACATCGCAAAAGTTGTTTTACCTGTTGGTCTGATTCAAGTTCTTGTAGAACTGTCATTTTTATAATTCATCAGGTGTACTAAAAACGCTGATGTTGTTTGTAACGTATAGGTGGAATATGTCTTGAACTTGCCCAGGCATATAGGACGGAGTTGAAATCAAATAGACATCCATAATTCTGACAATTCCACTTTTAAAGACACTACTGAATAAAGTCATGACTGTTTTGAAAGACGTAATTAACACACATATATAAATAAAGAAACATCAATAATAATGCATGCTCGTAAAATGACGAGCGATATCTTACAATGAAATATAATGTTTTAGATTAGCTCAAGGAACCTGTATTGTTTTATATGACCTCTTAGAGAAAAAAACCCCAAATCGGTGATTTGTAGCATTTAGCCGACATGTATTTCGAAATTATCAGACGTAATATTCTTTTGAAAACCAATCTACTTAATATGTGAAATTGTCTCAAGATCGACTATCTAAAATATATATCACCCTCTCCCATATTCCTCTTTTAAGACAGCAACGACTAAAGCCCGACTCACATGAGTCGTCATTTGCTGACGTATGGACCTCTTCGGTGACTTGAAGGGACTTTTGTGCTTCATGGAAGAGTGATATCGTTTAAAAAAAAGAGATTGCAAAATGAATCTATTGCAAACAATAGTTTTAATAACTGTTGTATAGGTTAAGTGCCTTCAATTGTAATCAGGGGAGCGTTTCATCAAGCGTTTTGTCAGTGATTTTACCGACAAGTTTGCTCTCAGCCAATCAGATGCAAGGATTTCAGTAGCTTATAACAGTTGTCTGTAAAAATCACTGACAAAACACTTGATGAAACGCTCCCCTGTAAGACGCCTCGGGTGAGCCAGGCTTAACAAACGTAAATATCATTTCATAATAATTCATGATATGCAAATCCGTATAAACATAAACCTAGCAGCTAGCATTATAAACCTTATTTGCCTTTCTTTATATCAACCATCGAAAGAGAAGAAGAACAGTAAAAATCACCTTGATTTTCCTTCAGGTTAGAAGTGAACAGGCTACGGCTAGATAGTTCATATTATGCAGTGACAGTATATGGAAATATGCAAACCGGTAATTGTAATTATCATGATTATCGTTAAGCAAACTTTATCCTCACTGTACCAGAAGCCTATCAAATTCATTTTATACATGTACAATGTATATCCGCGACGTAGGCGATCGGACGAAACAACGATGATATATTATTCCCACAATACATAGCGAGTTTGTTGACAATTGCGTAAACTAGGGCAAACAAAAAGGTCATGCGCGTGCACTTGAAGACTGAATGACAAATACGCGCACTTTGCCGAGACGCACGCTCTTTATGACGTCACAATCAACATCGAAATATCAAGTGACATCACAAAACCTGCGTGTGCAGGGCCTCGATCTCCTAATAAAATCGTTAGCATTTGATTGTCATGATCATTTTTGTCAGTCCTCTACAGTCTAATACAGTCCTCTTATTTGCCTCTCAGCCTTTAAATTTCAATTTTAAAATGAGCTTTTAAAAAAAATTACCGTTTAGAAAACTCTTACTACTCTAAAATATCAAACGAGGCGATAGGGGGCCTATATGTCATAAAATTGTTATTTTCAGCCGTACAGTGAATACAGTCCTCTTATTTTCTCTTAACTTTTGAACTTCATTAAACTTCAGTTTTGAAAATGTGCTTTTACAAATGACCGCACAAAAACACATTTCTTCTCTAAAATATCAAAATGTGCTGCACGTGCCGTCATTGACCATATGAGTGAGAGGGAGCCACGGAGCCATAGCTACTGTCTATGCAAGGAGCCGGGTACACCCTCTAATTGAGAGCCCAGGAAAAAAAAATCATTGGTTATTCATCTCGTTATCAATGATTCGAACATTCCTTGTCGAACAGCAAGCTATGTGCAGCTTTGGTAATTCTTCAAAAACACGAGTTACTGGAGAGCGATAGTACGATAGACATTTGTGTTGCAAAACATTTTTTTTTCTTCAAAGTAAAGGAACATATTTCAGCAACAAGATTTTATAGTGTATCTATGTAAGTAGGCCCTTTACACAACGTAAGGGAAAAAAAACACCAACTTTTTGATCACGTCTTTTTAAAGTGGCATCAGTCTGTTTTCTCAAATATTTTTGCCAGTTGCGGTTGTTTAGCCCTGATGGCTAGTGATAAAGTCTTGTAGGCCTTGGGCCCCTTGCCCGAAAGCGAATCCACCATAATCCTTGCTTTGTCCACTTTGCTCGCACCTGCCCTGATTCTGTTACAATCATCACTGGATAGGGCGCCCTCTCGCTTCATGTAATCCACAAGTTCTTCTGTCTGTATGTTGAGGATGAGCGAATCACGACGTTTTAAGACGCGGTTCTGCTCGAACTCGCCGTTCTGATTGTCGCCGCTGCAGACGGCGGTATCGTCCAGCTTGCGTACAACATCCGAGTACCGTTCGCGGAGCGCGTACCGGAAGTGCTGATAGGCCATTGTGTCTTTGGTCATGATGAGGTTGAGGAGTCGCCGTGCGCGCTGCTGACGTGACTTCACCGCGTAGATCTTGTCCACTTCAAAGGACGTGAGGACCGTCCCGTTGAGGTAAAGACATACCTGCTCGGCGTCAATCTCCTCAATGATGAGGTCGGCATTCTGCTGGAGCTTCTCCTTGCACCGGATATCCATCTTGTTTTGATATCTCCTCTTCACAATGATGGTCAGTCTTCACACTGATGGAGTCCCTCAGAGTTCAGGGTGATGCGACGTTTAACGGAGCTAGGAGAGGACCACAGTACCTGCTGGACGAGAAATATACACAATTATAGGCAATGTTATGATAACAACAACATTATTGTTCATTCTAAATCAATATTTGGGGCAACGTGACAATAATTCCTGCTCTTTTTCGTCATTGCTACATTCTCTCATCAGCCAAATATTTGTGTGTCACTGTTAAGCTAACACCACATTGTTTTTGAAAGGGTGGAAGTATTTGCGTAGGGGCGCAACATCGTCAAAAGAGCTGCCGTCTTCTCTGTTTCTAAAGTTTAGCGCATGATCAGTAAATTTTCATTGAAAAAAACAAAAAACAAAACAAAACTGACAGGCATCTCGTGATGAATTTTGTATGCATTAGAGTTTTTTTTTAATAAAAAAATTACGTCGTTGAGGTATCAGGTCAATATGAAATATCTATCACTGACAGAGAGAGAGCACCTCGCGATGTTAAAATAATTATAAGGTTACGGACCTACGGTTGCTCAAACATTTGTAGCTTTAAACTTCCTATAATGAGGAGGAGTTGGGGGGATGCAGCCCCCTAATCGAAGCATTTCGTAAGCCACTAAGCCACCAGAGATACCCAAATAAAGTCGGGGGACACACGAGCATTTCATTACCTATGAGAGGAGTAATGAGGAATACGTACAAAACGAGTTGTCTAAATTGATTTATATTAACGACATATCAAACATGCATTATCATGTCTTGAGGTAGCGTAGGCAATTGAGGGGCCCTGCCTGTAAGGGGGGGGGGGTGTACCATATTTTTTAAGCGGACGAAATGCGAGAGATGGACGTCAACTAGTGAGAAGAATGTTTGGAAGGGAATATTTTCGTTTTCCTCTCACGCTGCTTCCCCATCTCCCTTTCTTTCACTATATTTTTCTTTCCCCCGTCATTCGATTGGGCACACAGGGGCACGTTTTTATGAGGAGCGGGAGGGAGGGGGGGGGGGGGGGGGGAGATGGGGGATGCCCAAATATCAATTTACTAGTTTCTAATGAAAAAGAAGAAAATAAATTACATAAAATATTATTCTGTCATTAAATATTATCGGGCCCCCTTGATGTCCGCATATGAGTTGACAGCTGCCCAGATATTGGACCAAGGTATTTTCAAAATTCTCAGAGGCCTCAGCCCTAATCGATCTCCCCATTGCGTCCTGTGCCCTTGCACCCCTCCCCCCGTAGCTACGCCACTAAGAAATGTACTTCTGTTCGAAATGCCCTACTTTAAATTATGCATTAACTGAATGTAACTCGGACCATCTTTGACTTACGTTACCCAAATCCTACGTCTGCATTCTGAGAGTGTTTCATCTAATTTCAATGTCTTAACTTTGTTTTATGCTAGAATTGGGGGATCCTTGAATCCGTGAATAGGCCAAGATATAAAAAGTCGTGGAAATTAGCCTCATGTTCTCCATGTTGAACGTACAATGATGACGAAACGAAATAATAATAATAATAATAATAATAATAATAATAATAATAATAATAATAATAATAATAATAATGATAATAATAATAATAATAATAATAATAATAATAATAATAATAATAATGATAATAATGATAATAATAATGATGATGATGATGATGATGATGATGATGATAATAATAATAATAATAATAATAATAATATTAATAACAATAATAATAACAATAATAACTAGCATTTAGTATTCTCTCTATAGCACAATCATTTTACAGCGTTAACAAGACAGCTTACTAATACTTAACATAACATTAATACAATTAATAATACAAAACATATCATTAATAGAAAATAAATAATACATAACATAGAATAGAAATTAGATTATTGAGCTTAAAGTTTGAAAATAATGGAATGGGTTTAACTATTCCGGAAAGAGATATGTTTTCAAAAATGTCTTAAATTGATCTGTGGAATTGGCTGATTTTATGAAAGAGGGAATATTGTTCCATTGTTTGGACATGTTGGATGCAGTCACAGTAAATGCATGATCGCCAGCTTTGCTATATACGGGTTTGGTGGATGGTGAGAAGAAATGGGTCCCTAGTAGAGGATCGAAGATTAGGACGAGATGGGTTGTGAAATGTTATGCAATCTTTAATATACTGTATATGGGCATTTGGTCATGGAAAGCTTTAAAACAAACAATAATATCTTGAAGAGAATCCTTTCTTTTATGGGGTCATGACGTCGATCTAATCTAAATATGATGCAAGCTGCCCAGTTCAGTAAAGTTTGCAGCATCTTCAAGTGTACCTGAGGTACAGGTACACTTGAAAGGCAGTACTGTAATCTAATCTTGACAAAATATGACAACGTACAAGTATCTTTAGTTAATATGTACTTCCTAATTTGTGATATGCTTTTTAGATGGAACCGAACAGACTTACATAATTGATAGCAGATAAGAAATAAATATGCATGAAAAAGAATGTGTGTTTTCTTTTTTAAAAGAGGAACTTCAAAATAATCTAATGTCAATTTACACCAAACATGCTCACATGGACACGTGACAGAATATTTTGTTTTGCAGAAAATGTAAGGAGAAAATAAACAACGTTCTTTTTTCGTTGACAATCATTCACAGTCTCTGACACTTGTGAGGGTCCATTGTCCGAATGGGCGGCATTTCTGCAAAGCAATACAGTATATACATGTATGTACTTTAGACATGTTAGAACATCGAACAATATGCTCTAGAAAAGACAAACAAAAAACGCATACACTCATTTATTAAAAAGAAATACATTGGCTTCTTACCTCACTCATTTATAAAGCATAAGACAATTTTCCTCTTTGAGTGTTGTTCATGAATATTAGAATCACTTAATTAAGAAAAGAGAGCGCTGAAATTCACCAGTTCACTTTATGAGCGCCTAGATTACACTAATGATTACTGAACTGCCCTGGAAATTATTCCATTTTCTATGTAGGGAAAAACTCAATGAATGAACATGATAAACACAAGGGAACGACGTCACAATTGCAAACACTTCCTTAAATGACTCATGAAGTGTATTCTTTACTCTCACGAACCGCGAAAATACAAAAGTTACCAAGGCGAAAAATCAACATAGGTGGGTAGTATTTATGGACATAAACTTATTCAAACTATTTTCGGACAAAGAGGCGTTATTCACGCCTCAGTGATTTCTTTTGAACTTTCGACTCAATTTTTCTACAAAGGGAAGTGGCGCAAAGCGGCAAATGCGATGTCAAGTTACATGCCTATCTTAGTCAGGAGAATCATTTGACCATAACTAATATCATGTGAACCTGCCCATATTTGGACTTGGTATCTTTTTATATATTTGATAAGAGAAAAGCAGGAAGAAATGAAGAATGAAATGGAAAATGAAGGTCAGGGTGGCCGAAGGTGTTGAATTTCACAGAAATGAGATCGGGGAAAAATTAGGATCGAGGTAGACTGAGGAGTGTGGTAATAAGATTTACAAACCAACAGAATACATGGACAGGGGGAATTAATTACCCATGTAGCCCTTACCGCAATATTCTTGATTCAGTTATTCGATGCCGGAAGACTGATTATGTTTGACTGATTCGATATTATGAATCCATGAAAATATATAGGGCTGTATAGGTAGAAACAATTTAAGCTTTAGATTTGTTCCTCGCGATCTGAACTTGCTGATCACAATGATTACAATAGACTGATGGGTAGTTGGTGCCCCGGGTAAATGCAACTTGATATTTTACTCTAATTTTTATGATTTAAAAAGAAATATGAATATTACAACCCCCCCCCCCAAAAAAAAAAAATAAAAAAATAAAAAGCCAATGGAATCATGCGTGTCTATCATTTTTTTGTTGAAAATATTTTTGTCGTCGATCGCATATGAGTTATCCCATGAACTTAATTTGCTCATCTAGCCAAAAAAAGTATATGTGGCAAGAAAAGATAGAAATAAGCGTCTTAAGCATGGCAATATCAAACTTAACAACCATTTACTTCTCTGTGAGACACGATGACAATACATTACATAATTTTTTATTAGAACTCTAAAAACTCTTTTCATAATCAAAGTCCATTTTCTCTGATTTTTATTGGAACATATAGCATCGTCGAGAGTTTAACATGAAACTGTAGGGCTGGCATTTCACAAACAATAATAACAGCAACGATAATGGTCATTCCATAAAACATTGATTTAAGATTTAAAACAGAGCTAATATATAGAGGTGTATATATATATATATATATATATATATATATATATATATATATATATACACACATATATATATATATATATATATATATATATATATATATACATATTTGAATATGCAATATAGGAAAGCAAAACACCATAAAATTTTGCAAAACATGACAATTTATGTATAACATTTATCTAAACAGGAAAAAAAAAAGAAGAAGAAGAAGAAGAAAAAAAAGAAACACTAATAATAAACACGCACTGTATGCACACCCGAGGGGTAAATTTTAAGGCCATACTAGTAAAGTGGCGTCGCAGTGAGCGCTTCTAACGGAAAAGTCAAGGTCACCGATGCCTTTTGCAGAGCAAAATAAGAAATCATCAAACCAACGATTTTTTAGCCACGAAAATCATCTATCATATTTTCCTATACAAAAAAGATGTTTACTGTTAGCATAACCAATACTGTAATACTCTATGGAAAATGAAATATATATATCTACCTCTTTATATGTCACTTGCACTGTATTGGCCTTCCGAAAAATATATACATAAGTGGAGTCATTTCTTACTATCCGCCGTATGCAACTCGCCAATCAAATGCGGGCTCATTAGAGTCTGGTAATGTGTTTGCGCACCAGTCAATTTCGAAACGTAAATATTATGGCCAATTTGTGTCGCATAAACATTAGGAATAACTCATTAATCATACCAAAAATATTTTATGAATTATATATTTCATATGAAATATTCATATTTTACATTAAATATATAATTAAGGCCCTCTATATTATATTTTAACTGTTAAATTATTATTCGAAGGAAATCATTTTGAGCAGTGCTGACGTTACTATGGTTCCCACACGGTAATCAAGATCTGATTGACGTCTCTGAACTGAACCTTTCATCGCATTAATTTCATCTGAAAGAGCAGGATAAATCTTTGAAATTCAATTTATTTGGAAGTAGAAATACAATTTAAACATAAATTTTGACAGGATAATTATCCAAGATGTCTGCAGCTCAAGCGGTTCGCCGACCGCGTGTCCAGCAGGCGAGAACACACGATTATTTGTACGGTAAGTCAGCGATTTGCCAGCTGCTATCGCGCCGCGCCTATGCCATGGCACGCATGTTCGCTGCGCAGGCATGCAGTATACATGTACGTGTGTGTTTGGAGGATGTGTGTTGAATGCATGTTGGACCAAAATTGAAAGACAAAGAGGGTTCTAAGTTTCTAATTAGATATTTCGATTTACAGAATTTTTTTCGAAATTTTGACAAAAGATATAACAATGAACATGGTATCAAGATATGTACATATTTTATTTTTGAAATGTTAGGGTAATCAGTTATTTTATGGTGATAATGAATGATATGAAATGTGAAACCAAAGCCAAGGCAATGACAATGTTTTGCATGCAAGAGAAATGTTAGGGTAATCAGTTATTTTATGGTGATAATGAATGATATGAAATGTGAAACCAATGACAATGTTTTGCATGCAAGAGAAGCAGACGTATTTAGAATGTAATGAGAAGAAAAAAGGGAAAAGAAAAATGAGAAAGGAAGGAGGAGGAGGAGGAAGAGTCAGAAAAGGCAGGTCAAGACAAGGGAAAAAGAAAAACAGAAGTCAGAAGAAGGAGGGAAATTGGATTTTGTAAAATTGTATCAAGGCCTGTAAATAAATACTTGGAGTAAATTCAGAGTTAACGGCTTGACTCCCAAAATTCATCAACTAGTCTAATGATCACAATCACATTCACAAGTCACTTTTACCTATTAGTATAGTAAGTTTATCTTTTCTTGCACAAGTTGCAGTATCCCTTTACAGAAGTCATTGGATTGATTACTTCACCATTCCTTTTGTGTGTTTTTTTAATCACAGACTTCTACTTTCCACAAACGTCCAAGATTTTATGATAAACAATTCAGAGATATGCAGCTAAAAGCAAATTATAGTACCGTATGTCACTAAAGGAATTGATTATTGAGCCATTCTTGTTGTGTTTTTTTTTTTTTTTCACAGACCCTGTTTACACGCTGTCAAGTGAAAGAGACCATGGTAAAGCGACATTCAAAGCGAATACTACAGTGGAGAGAGTGGTAAGTAAAAAACAAGTGGACAAAGACAAAAACAATGGGAAAAAAACAAAAGAAAGAAACACAGAATATTCTAGTATGAACAGCACTTACATGTACATTGTAGATGTTCAAAGAAGACATGACATCAATTACAACAAAATATTGGGATTTCTATTTTCAGGCTCTGTCACTCCTGTGTTCATATCATGCAGACAGAGCTTCATCATGCTCCAAATATGAATGGGGCCGAAGGAAGAGGGACTGAGATGCTTGTTTACAATTCATTGTGTCTCTTCCATGGATTAGAAGGCCTGGGGGGTGTTTCACAAAGAGTTAAGTTTGACTTAAAGTCATGCGTAAGTGCCAGTGTGCATACGGTATTAAACGCCACGCGTAATCTCATTGGTAGATTACCCAATAGCGCACGTCACTGAGCATCATCTGACCAATGTGGTGATGTGCCATATACCACACGCAACTAGGAATTTAAGTTGCGACTTTAAGTCAAACTTAACTCTTTGTGAAACACCCCCCAGGTCCCTATAATAATAATAATAATAATCTGTAAAACGCAGAAACTATACATATAGTTTGAAAGTATATACAGTTAACTCTGCATAAGTCGACCTTCCATAAGTCGAATAATCGCCTTAGTCGAAGCAATTTTTCAGAACAGAATGAGCAAAACATGTGTTTTTTACCTCTTCTAAGTCGAATTTCGCCTAAGTCGAACAGATTTCTGTGGTCCCAAGAGATTTGACTTAGGCAGAGTTACCTGTATATATATATATATATCCATGTATTCTACTGCGCTGCAAGAGCTCTTGATGTGCTTCTAACTATGATGGGTAATCAAATGAAAAGATATGCTTTTTGATTTGCTTTGAAAGTATACAGTTACACTATAGTCACTGCCTAAATAGTAATAGATGTAGCAAGTTCAAAGCACTCATGGTTATCATTTATGTGCAATTTTTGTAACTGATCTCAAACTTGGGGAGTAAGAGCAAGAATTCGTTCATAAGATGATTATCTATGTAGAGACATGAATATGTGTAAATCGGAATACATCTTCATTGATTCTAGGGGCCAAAGGTAAGGTCCATGTGGCTATATGTAGAACTTGCATGTAATTGACATTTGTTCAAAGTACCCCTGCGAGCTAAACATCTTCATCAAATTTTGTCTACAGGGTCGAGTTCCCCAATTCAACACCATGTTCAGTTCCCTGCGTCACTTCCCAAGGTTCAATGTACGCCTGGATCCTACCGACCCTGTGCCTCGCTTCGTCTCCAGGCAGTGGAGGGGCTACGCCGACCAGGCTAGAGAGGCACTTGTTAGATACAAGACGTGAGTAAATTAACCCTTTCAGAACAGGACTCATTTTTGTTTTTCAAATTGGCAACAAAAATATTTTTCCTTTAGTGCTACATGGTTCTAATAAGGTGCAATTCTTTGAAAACAACATACATGTACATGTACATGATTACAAATCATGGCAAAAAGTTGAAAATTGCCAATTTTGACAAAAAACAATGATTTTGAACCTCTCAATGTGTTGCCAATTGAAGGATTTTCAACCTTATCCTCATTTCTGAAATTCTGGCATCAAACGTAATAATGGTTATGCAACATGTGTAGAAATTTTTGCTCTTTCTACTCATGTATCTGGTATATTGTTAGAGCTCTAAATCAAAAGTTACTCAGCTATACCACAAAATGTGGTCAATTGTCTTGAAAGGGTTAAAGGAGGGAGAGGGCACGACCTGCCCATGCCCCCTTTTAAACTCAAGTCAGTTACTTGCAGCAAAACAGCAAAAATGAAACTTTTTTTTTTTGTACTTACATGTATCAGAGATTTTTTCTGAATTGCTCCCCCCTCACTTTACGGAATCCGGGATCTGCTCTGGTTGTACCAGTAATGTATCTGTTTCAAGTAGGCAAGCAGAGCAATGTGTCCGAATTGGAGAGTGGGAGGAAGGGGAAAATATTTCCCAATGTCTTGTAGAAAATTGAGGAAAAGTCCTTGAATTCTCAAGTCGCCCTTTTCTTCGCTCTCTCTTCCCAATGCCTCCTGGGTGAAGAGTCACAAATATAGATTAACGACATGTCTCTCTCTCTCTCTGTCTTAATCTCTTTAGATTCAATTATGCCCCTGACCTGAAGGTGCCAGGCGTTCACTATGCCGACGCTGATGTCGGAGGTCAGAATCGCTACAAGTACTTCAGACGTCCCATCATACCATTCCTACAACAAGTCCCTCCAGAATTCGTCATGGACAACTCGTAAGTGATCCTAACTAATGATAAACAGGCTTTTAGCCGGGATTTCAAAGTTGGGTATCGGAACTGAAAAATTATTATTAATTTTATTATTATTTATTCGACCATAAAAACGAATACAAGATATGCATACAGAGTAATAGATAAAATAGAATAAGATAAGACGGAATGGCATGTGGGTCAGGGTTCACAAAAGAGAAATTCTTCTCTGTTGCCCTTAGGCATGTGAACCCGCACATAGGTTATCAAAAAAAAAAAAAGAGAAGAAAGAAAGAAACTGTACATGAAGTAGATGTTTATTGGATGACCAGACAAATTCCTGGCTTAAAGCCTGATAAGAAAATCACCTGTTGTTTATATAAATATATACCTAACATCTGTTAAGTCAACTTGTCACTGTGGACTTTTTGCATACCAACAATATTTTTACATTTTGAATACAAAGAAATTAAAGAATGCACAGAGATTGGTTGCTGTACCTTCCCATTACCGTGCTACCAGGTTTAAAAACCTGAATGACTTCAATTTGATATCTTTGATGAGATTCAGTCTAGCGCAAATGTAACCAGAGTAAATTTGGGGTCTTCAGTAATTAGACATTGACTTTTCTTTTTATTTCCAACTTCAGATTGGCTCGTATGGGAGGTCAGAGTGACCAGGTGATGCAGGAGAGAGCTCCGACACCCCTCCACAGGACCATAGAGATCCAGACAGATTATAGGGAGAGTGAGACCCAGACTGATCCCTACACACCAGAGTATGTCGTTAGACCCGGATCTCAGCCTGAGCTTCTCACCCTGGCCACTCTCTCATACGGTATGTAGCTAATCAGTTGAATTTTTGCAATAACAAACAGTTTTAAAAAAGATTTACCATGTTCAATGCTGTATTTCTAAGTGCTGAGAATTGTCTAAGAATTATTATGTCTAAAAATTAATGTTAAGCCCAGTTTTGGGTGTGTTCTCTGATGAATTCCTACAAAATGTCTGTTCTTTGAGATATTGAGATTTTTGGAGATTTTTAGGAAAATATGATCTGTGTCATATCAAATTAAAATCATATTCATCTGGATAATATACATGTCACATTTGTCTTGTCTTTACATTAGGTCATGGGCAGATTTGAATTTGACCTCCAAAGTGCAATGTTCTTGGAATGGCACATTTTTGGCTTCACTTTGAATGTTATTTTTGTTATTCATATTTTGCAGGTCATGGGTTACCAGCGGGTCTTGCTGAGGTGGAGATGATCGAGAGGGCAAGGGCCAAGAGAGAATGGGAGGCGACCCTTCCACCCCTGAGTGATGTGAGTCAGCTTGAGAAAAGAAAGAAAATGATGGACGAGATGGAAAGGAAGGAATGGACACTCAGAGAACAAGAGATTGAAAAGTAAGTGTGGTGCTAGGTAGATGTCAACTCCATACGGTAGACAGGTCTAATATTAGGCCCTGTTGCCTCTGTGTTATGATTATGATAATATTCCGTTCTTGTAAGGTGGGCATCACATTATGATGTACTCTCCCGATGCGCTCCCACAGAGCATGTTTTAGCTCCTTGAAATAAGTGCTTTTCAAGGAATGATCATACCAGATACGCACTTACTACACCCCAGTCGAGTCTGGAAAAATGTAGATTTCATGTCTTGTTAAGAGACATTCGTGGAGTGACAAGTGAATAAATAAAGTATTCAATGCATGAATAAGAAAACCTAAAAATCATTACTGGTGTTTTGGAATATTGCGAGAGTTTGTGACCTCGTACCACGCAAGTTGATAATAATAAATGATAATAGTGGGTTCTTGTATAGCGCACATGCCTGTCAGACTTGACACTTCTGGTGCTCCACAATTATTAGCATGGCCGCTCTTACAGCGCTCTAGCATTTCAAGGAATTAATTCCTGCCAGGTACCCATTTACCTCACCTGGGTCAAGTGTGGCAAATGTAGATTAATGTCTTGCCAAAAGACACTAGTGCTGGGCCAGGGATTAGAATATTAGAACCCTGTATCTTGTGGTTCACAGTCCAGGGACTTATCCACTAGACCACAGCACCTCTACTGTATGTAATGTAACATTATTCGCTAGTGAATTTTTGTTTTAATGCTAGCATGTTACTTCTTTTATTTTCAGATTGCAGGAGGCGAGACTCCAGCTCCTGCAGCAGATCCTGAAGGAGCGCGAGGAGAACCACGCCAAGCTGAGCGCCAAGAGACTGGACAAACTCTGGGCCAAGAAACAACAGGAGAGGGAGAGGAAGGTGGCTTGGATCCGCAAGGAGCATGTCAAGTGTAAGATTTTACATGATGATGGTGAATGGCTGCAATGGTTGCAATGGTGGTAAAGATGGGGATGGGGTTGTGGTGGTGATGATGATGCCGATGATAATGATAGTGATGGTGATGGTGATGGTGGTAGTGGTTATGATGGTTGCGATGGTGGTAGTTATGATGATGATGATGGTGGTGGTGGTGGTGGTGGTAGTGGTAGTGGTAGTTGTGATGATGGTGGTGGTGGTAGTGGTAGTTGTGCTAATGGTTGTGATGGTGGTAGTGATGGTGGTGGTGGTGGTGGTAGTGATGGTGGTGGTGATGGTGGTAGTGGTAGTTGTGATGATGGTTGTGGTGATGGTGGTAGTGATGGCAGTAGTGGTAGTGGTGATGATGGTGGTGATGGTTTTCATAATTGTGATGATAGGTGTACAGCTGTGATGGTGGTGACAGTAATGGTAATGGTGGTAATGATAAGAGCTTTTGTTAATGATGATTTCAGTGATGCTGGTTTTTGAGGTGTTGGTGATGATTTTACTGGTATTGGTATTGGTGTTGATTGTGATGGGAAAGGTGCCAGTGGCAGTTGATTCAACGGTGATGGGGCTAAATATAAAAAAGTGATGTTGCTAAAGACAAAAGCAATTTATATATTGAGCTTGCAAGGGTAATTATAGTTTAATCCTTTTGTGACAAAAATTATTTAAGGTCAAAATTGATCACATTTCGCTCTTCAAATAGGCAACACTCATATTTTTCTTTTAGTGCTACATGGTTCTAATAAGATGATATGTCTTTGAAAACAATATACATGGTTAGATTTGTAGAAAAGTTAAAAAATTGCCAATTTTGATCAAAACACAATGATTTTGAACCTCTCAATGTGTTACCAATTAAAACATTTTAAAGCTTATTCTCCTTAAAATTCCTCTCTTCAGATGCAGTATAGTCATGCAACAAAAACGGACACAGTATGTGCAGAAATTTTTGCTCTTTCTACTCATGCATCTGGTATATTTTTTAGAGCTCTGAATCAAAAGTTATTGAGCCAAACCACAAAATGTGGTCAAATGTCTCGAAAGGGTTTAGAAAGTTTTCACGTAGTAAATTCTTGTCTGTTGGTCTGTCACTAAACCTTGATACCATTTTCACAACTCTTTCCCAAACAGCCATACGGAAGCTAACTGAGAAGAGGAGGAACGTCGAGGGCAAGCTGGAGAGACGTGACATCACCAAGGACTACTCTGCCTTTGCCTCTGAGGCCTACGCTCCTAGGACAAGGCATGGTGTCTTCCTGGACAAAGGTTCTGAACAGTATACGGTCAAGAGCAAATATATCACTACATACCAAGGTATGTAAAGATCGTCGTTCAGATACTTTGGGATGATTCACAAACTACAGGGTTGATGGTTCCACCTATACTAGTGGTTCTGAACCTGGGTGGCATTCTGTGATTTATTTAATCTTGATTTTAGTGAAATGATTTTAATTGTCATAACAAAATGTACACTGACAGTGCATCATTGGTTAATGGGATTTTGCAAAAGTGGCTGCGTACGTGGAAAACATCTGCGCAAACACCAATGAAATGCTGCAGTTTAAAATTTGTTATGACAAATAAAATCTTTTCACTAAGAACAAGATAAAATAATTCTCAGAATACTACCCCTGTGTGCCATTTGAGTTATGCTGAGGGCCATGAAAGGGTCATAAACACAATAAAACCACTCAGATTGTATATATAGATATGTTGACTGCTATGAGAGGCATAGTTGTTTATATAGGCTCAAGGGGACCTTACATCCTGCTATGACCCCGAGGCTCGCCGAGGGGTCATAGCAGGATGTAAGGTCCCCGAGAGCATATAGAAACAACTGTGCCTCGAATATTGAAGCAGTCAATATATCTTTTATATACCGAACAAAGCCAGGTAAGAGTCAAAGAATACATGTGCGACTTACCAATCATGGGGTCCTCACATGTAAAAATCATTATCAAACTGTTAATAAACTAAAGAATCAGAGATACATGTAAATCGAGATAGATCGCCGGTCTTCTGCGCAAGTAAAATAAATTTAGCAACCAAATCGCACTGCGATTATGGTATCCGTGCTCGCGCTCCCACAAAGTAATTTTTTACACGTAAACCAATGGGGATCGCAGCAAAATTTCACTATGCCTGGGCATAGTTCATTTTTGCGGGCATGGTTAAAAACATGACTTCACTTTCAACCAATCAGATGACAGGATTAGGAAAGATTCTTAAAGTAAGGTATATAAATACTTATATTTTATCAAGTTATGATATTAGTCCCTTACATGTAGTACCAACTTAGAATGTCTAATGAGGTTTGCATCCCCAAAAGATTAAAAACCGAGCATTGGTAATATTTCAATATTATTATGACAAGTGATCGTTATCTCTATGGTTATGTGTTACTGTGAATGTTTTCATTATCAGGCCTCTTAGAGCTTGAGAACTCCCTGCCAGACTTCGTGACCCAACCCAGAGTGATAGCTCCCAAACCCAAATCCTCAGGCAAGGCTGGTTTCATCAAGAGACAGCAACGAAGACAGAATGAACTCAATGAGATCTACAAAGGTAAGACAAGTGACCCTAAAAATATACTGGAGCTGAGGGTGGTCCCACAAAAAAAATTTGTGAAAATGCCCCATGGGGGAAAAAGAGACCCTGCCAAATACTCTTTGACAATGCATTTTTTTTATCTTTTGGGGGGGAGGGGGTAAATATTGTGTGATCGCAATTATTGCAGGTCCCATGTACTAATATGAACAAATTATTGTTACAGCTGGTCGTGCTAGCAGGTCTTGCAAGGAGAGTTCCAAATAGGTCAATCACATTGTTTTAATGTCGCTCAGATGATGCTAGCCAAGCCCTGGATGACCTCAAAAGTGCCGTCAATTTTATTTTTGAAGCTAAAAAGAGCCATTTTATTTTTTTTCTTGAAGCTAAAGAGATGAAATCCTGGATTATTTAACCCTTAATTGTAGGTTTGCCTACACAGGATTGCATCTTTGGGCTGTAGTACCACCAAGAAGCTCCTTGGTTGACATTTCATTTGAGCCACTATTCTCTATATTTTGATGTTTTCTTTAAGACATAATTTTTGTTTCTTCATTGGTGAATTCATTGAATTTTAGGTATAAAAAGTAAATCTTTGATCACAGGTAGGTTCTTAATGTTGCTTGCTGTTATTTTGAATTATGCCAATATTTGGTGTCTGTATCGTGATTTTTTCCTAGGGCCTTTAGTACAATTACGTTTGCTCTGTTGCCAAGAATTTTTTGTTTTTGTACTTGTACAATTTGGTGAAAAGAGGATGTGTTTGATTGTGAGGGATGATGAGAGATTATTCATATGTGAAGGGACTGCAATTGTGTTGTTGATAAATTTGTATGTCGATCTGAATGGGATATACCTGTTTTCCCCTGTTAGTTTGACCATGTGTTGGATTTGCTTTTAGAAATGATAGTAGGTGCTATTGTTAACCTTCTCTTTTCAATTTTCATCTCAAAATCATTTACCTACAATTATGAGAAGAAGAAGAAGAAGAAGAAACAATTTAAGCAAACAAAATGACTGGTCCCTTCCTATTGCTTATATACCACATTTGTAAATTTGTCTCCTGAATCTCTGGTAGTCTCCTTTGTTGACTGATTTTCGCTTTCAGTTCATTCTTTCTTTTTACTCTGATGACTGCTAGACAAAAAGCTTCAGTACTATGTCTTTTATTGAAAGCTATTCTGTAATTTGTTTACTGCAGTGTTGGTCTATGTCATTTAAGGAAGATATGCTTTACTTGTTGCATTTTTTTTTCATTGTGATCATGATAATTATTGTAAATTTTTAATCCATAAAAGATTATTTCAGCAACCATCAATAAGTGTTGATTTGTAGAAGTAAGAAGAAATGAAGGAGGAATATAGAGGAGGAATGTAAAAGAAGAAGAAAAAAAATTGAATAAGTGAAACAAGATGAATTGAAGACAGGAGAAAGGAGGAGAAGAAAAAGAGTTTTGAAGAAGAAGAAAGAAAGTGATATAGAAGACAGAAAAGAAGACGAGGGAAAATAAAGGATAACCAGCAGGAATGTGAAGGTAGAAAATGGCAAATTCAGAAGAAAGTGATGGAAAAGTATAAATCAAAATGTATTATTATTTTCAGTAAATTATTTTTACATGAGTATTATTTTTTCATTATTCCATGGAACTTAAGATGTAAAAAAGGCAAAATCCACCAAAGGTATGTTGTTAAAATACTTGTAGTTTGCAGTATGTGGTGAATTCCTGCCAGTAGATAATTGTACCGACATGTTTTCTATTTTAAAACTTGATTTGCCAAGCCTGTTTTGTTATCGCCATGTGAATTGTTTTGGTTATATGTGAGGATTTGTTTGCCTGTTTTAGATTGGGAGATTTAAAAGGCACGTGTGTGCTTGTATTGTTGATGAAATCGTCTCTTTTGAGAGGACATGATGGGCCATTTTTTTTTTGTTTTGTTTTGTTTTGTTCCTCTGTTTTCAGTCTTATTCCATTTTCCAGAAGTAATTTAAGCCCCCACCCCCCCCCCCCCCCCCCCATTATGTGGGTTGTGTTACTTTTTGATTTTATGGGAAAGCAATTTGGATATCGGATACCTGGGATTAAAAAAAAAAAAATCAGTTGAATTAGGTCGTCACTAAAGGCCACCGCACTTCTTACGATCATACCATCATATTCAGACCCTCATTCAAAAATATTTTGTTTTTAAATGATTTGTCAAATGATATTACATTTTCTTATGAAATCGGATCGCAGACCGATCGTAAAGTGTGTGGTGGCCTTAAGCAGTATCAGTTATTGTCATCGTTTGACGTAAATGAAACTTGTGCTTACTGAACTACATGTACATGTGTTACCTTGTCTTCTTATAAACTGCAGTATTGTTCAGTGTCATGGTTTTAGGACAGAGGTGCTTCTCTTGTTGCGTTTGCGCGCTTCAAGGTTAAATATCGATAGGAAATTTTCTGAAAGAGTACATGTCAGAATCTCCCGGAACATTACAAACATTCAGAGTTTTGATTTGTTGAAGAAAGATAAGGTAAGGATAAGATAAGGGGAAAGATAAGGTAAAGATAAGATAAGGGGAAATATAAGGTAAATATAAGATAAGGGGAAAGATAAGGTAAAGACAGGATAAGGTAAAGATAAGATAAGGGGAAAGATAAGGTAAAGATAAGATAAGGGGAAAGATAAGGTAAAGATAAGATAAGGGGAAAGATAAGGTAAAGATAAGATAAGGGGAAAGATAAGGTAAAGATAAGATAAGGGGAAAGATAAGGTAAAGATAAGATAAGGGGAAAGATAAGGTAAAGATAAGATAAGGGGAAAGAAGACAAAATAGGAAAAGGAGAAGGAAGGAGGGGGATCGAGGAAAGGTTGAAAAATAGGAGTGAAAAGTGGAATGAGAAATGAAGGTATGGAAGGGATTTAAGGAAGAGAAAAAGAAGAAAAAGGAAGAGAAATACAACACTTGGAACAAAAATTTAATAAAACAGAGGGCATTAAATTCTTTTTTGTGTGTTACGGAAATAGATACCAGTACATGCTGTGTGTGTTGGGGGGGGGGGGGGGGGGGGTGCATGCACAGGTCCCTCCTACAAAAAGTGATAAACTTTTGATTTCTTCTTTTAAAAATTGTTTATCCTTGTCCCAACTTTCAGACTAAGAAAGCAAGTGAAAAACTATAAGAACACCTTTTTTCTCCCTCTCTTTTTTTTTTTTGGTTGAAAATGTGCCCCCCTCCCATGAAAATCCTTGATGTTGACTTAAAGTTAAATGGCAATTCATACATTAATCATTATCCTTTTTCTTGTTATCACCAGGCATCAAGGACCAGAAAAATAAAGGAGTGGAGCCTCCAAAACCTCTCAAGTTCCTTCAGAAGATCGAGAAACCAATCCCCAGACCTCCTACACCTTCTGTTGAAGTCCCTGATTTGGTAGGTATCCTTGTAAATAAGATAGATGGTGAAAGAAAATAGAGAAAGAGAATAAAAAAATAGAGAGAAAAAAATAGAAACAGAGAGAGAGAGATATTAAGAAACCAATCCCCAGACCTCCTACACCTTCTGTTGAAGTCCCTGATGTGGTAGGTATCCTTGTAAATAAGATAGATGGTGAAAGAAAATAGAGAAAGAGAATAAAAAAATAGAGAGAAAAAAATAGAAACAGAGAGAGAGAGAGAGAGAGAGAGAGAGAGATATTAAGAAACCAATCCCCAGACCTCCTACACCTTCTGTTGAAGTCCCTGATTTGGTAGGTATCCTTGTAAATAAGATAGGTGGTGAGTGAAAGAGAGAGAGAGAGAGAGAGAGAGAATAAAGGAGTGGAGCCTCCTAAACCTCAATTTCCTTCAGAAGATTGAATAAGCAATCCCCAGACCTACACCTTCTGTTGAGGTCCCTGATTTAGTAAGTATCTTTGAAATTGAGAAACAGAGAGAGAGAGAGAGAGAGGGGGGGGGGGGGGGCGGAAAAAGGAGTGAATTGTTTGTTATAGATATTTCCTTTTTTAAACAGATTTTTTGTCAATTTTTGCTAGCTGAATCCATTATTACCACAGAAGATATGAATATATAGTTCTAGAAATAATACTCCTATCAGAGTCATGATGAGTTTCAAATTTTTGACCTTTCATTTCAGATCATCTTCAGGAACTAAAACGCCAGTGAACATGAACTGATTATAGACAGAAAGTTTGACATCAAATGAACTCAGTCAATTAAATTACAAACATTGCTTGCTGAATTGTTTTCTTTTTATGAAATTGAGAACTACAACTATGTGAACTTATATGTATTGGTCTATAGACTGTTTTTTTACCTCATTATTTTATTAAACCAAAATGAATCGAACTTTTTATATTTTTTTTTAAATTGATTAGGTGGAGGAGGAGAGAGAATTAGCAATCGTCTTCCTGCAACAAGTCATCCGAGGCAGAGCAATACAAAATATGGTAAGTCCTCTTCTAGTAACTACTGTAAACGTGGAATATTTCGTGGTGTGGAAATTTTTTGCGCATTTCGCGTGGCATGAAACTTGCGCGAAAATGAAAACGCGAATATTTCTGTTTATGTATTCTTTTGCCCATGAGCCTAGCGCGTCGGTGAAATTAAAAACATGTGAAATTCACCTTACTCGGCCGAGCACGAAAAATCAATCACGTGAAAATTTCCACTTTTACCGTACCAGAGTCCCCTTATGGAAAAGTTGATGACAAGTCATACTTTGAATGTTATTTTGTTTCCACTATAAACACAACACTTCTAGTGCAGTAAGTACCTGTAGGTTCTAAATGCCTTTGAATTCCATTTTGTTGAAAAAAAAAATCTAACTTTCATTTTGTAGCTCTTTCTATAGGGGGACTCTAGTGGATACATTTTAGGTTAAACTCTGTATTTTAGAATGGAGTATACTGGCACCATAGTGATTGTATTATTCATCTCTAAGTATTTAATGGATTTGTTTCTAAAATATTTAATGGATCAGTTTTCGTTAATGTTCCACATGGAATTCTCACATTGTCTTTGTGTCAAACTTTTTATATTTATGAGATTTTACCACAGTATAATCGCATATTATGATTTTAAGAATCCATCCCAGGTTTCTATTCTGTATATGTCTTGTTTGAATATAAAAAGGGAAAAGTAATCAGCTTTTCAAGATATTCTGTCATTGTGAAAGTGTGTTTACCTTACTGCTATACAGCTGACTGTCGAACTATTAACTTTGTCATGCATGAAACGCTCCATCAAGAATTTTGCAAGTGGTCTCTAGGTTCGCAAAACTGTCAAGCCACAAATTGTTGATTATCTCTTTAAAATTTTTCATTTTCCAAAAATTTTGTGCTGTGTAAATGTTTGATATGAACAATATGTGAAGGGTTCAGTATTGCAAAAGTTCCTTGTTTTATAGTGTACTGTGTCACATGACAAAGTATAATAATAGAAATTTTGGACAATTTAAAAGCATATCATACCTAATTTTCTTCATTGTTCTTTTCAGATGTTTGAAGGGAAAGAGAAGAGACAGGAGCTTATCAATGAACTGAGAAGCACGCACGCCTTGCAGGAGGCTGAACAACAGATGAAGAAACAAGATAGACAGGCAACACTCAACATACAGAGACAGAGACAAGTACATGATCACAGGGTAAGATTATATATATTATACCTTTATACCATTTCATAATGATGTTGATGATGATGGTGATGATGGTGATGATGGTGATGATGATGGTAATGGTGATGATGATGGTGATGCTTATAATGATGGTGATGGTGATGATGATGATGATGATGATGAAGATGATGATAATGATGATGATGATAATAATTTGAGATATTCAAGAGATGTGGCCTAACAAATATGTAAGGTAACATTTCAAGAGGCCCTTATTATGACAAGTTCAAAGCGGAGTTAATGTTTATAACATGATCACTAAGACATAGGAAATCCACTCTAATGCCATTTTCATGTTTAGATCTTATAAGACATTGCTTTAAACTTAAAGGTTACACAGTTTGGTAGGCTATTGAAATTGCGCTCACATGGATTTCTAGCCAGTCTTCGTGATCGTGTCGTTTGTATACATGTGATAGATTTACCTTTGGCTTGGTTGAAGGAATAGTTCAGTAGAAAGTCAGCTTTATTTGTCAAACAAGTGTTGCTTTGATAGGAATCGCATGAATTTCCTATTATTATTGTATTCTATTTATTTGTTGTAATTTTTATCCCCCCCCCCCTCTCTCTCTCTCTCTGTCTGACCTGACAGGAATCCTTCATTGACGAGGCCATGTCCAAGCTAGAGGGCGCCGCCCTGGGTGACATGCTGGACTTCCTGAGCAAGGAGCTGGTACGTCTGCAAGAGGAGAGGAGGATCCATGCCTTTGCTATGCTGGCTGAGAGACGTCGTAGGGTCAGGGAGGCAGAGGAGTCTGGCAGGAGACAGGTGGAAGAGAGGCGGAGACGAGAGGAGGATGAGATCTTCAAACAGGTAAGCATAATAGCAATGATGATGATGATGCTGCTGCTGCTGATGATGATGCTGATGATGGTGGTGGTGATGGTGATGATGATTATGACGGTCATGGTGGTGATGATGATGATGAAGAAGATGATGATTTTGCTTCTCCTGCTGCAGATGATGATGATCATGTTAATGACAATGATAATGATGATTATAGTGCCTGGTAGGAAGTAGTAGTAGACTTTCGTGGATAAATTGTTTAGCACAATTGGAACTTGGAGCACTTTATTCCTATACCCATCTACTACACCTGGGTTGAGAGTGGTAAATGTAGACCAATGCCTTTTCACTTTTCTGAGCATGTCCTGCATTAATACATGGACTTCTCCATCTGATTCTCTCCTACAGTTGGTCAAGGTTCATCAGAATACTGTGGACACCTACCTGGAAGACATCATCCTGACTTCAATGGACAAGACAGCCGATGACCAAGCCAGAAAGGAAGTCCAGGAAAGGGCTGAGCAAGTCAATGAAATGGCTTACCTGTCTGAGCAGAGGTAAGTCCAACAGGGTTTCTACAGCTCCTCAAATTGCTCTCAAGTCTAGGAATATGTTTTGCTGGAGGTGTAAAGAATTGTATGTAGTGATGAAAGTGATAACGTGTATGTCTAATCAGATAGGAATGGGATGATCTTAACAATTGATCTAATGTGATGTGTTCAATTCCTGGCCATTCCATCTTTAAGGAATAGCAGAAAGATAGAGAGAGAGAGAGAGAGAGAGAGTCTGATTTGGTTGAAAACGATAATGAAAATTCTTTTGGTGATGATGAAGATGATGATAGTGGTTGAAGTGGCTGTCATAGTGATAGTTGTCATGATGATTTTTTAAAGAATAATATTAATGATGATAAAATGATGATTAAAGTGATGACGATGACAATGACTGTGACGTCAATGACCATTGTGACGATGAGGAAGATTAGGATGATTATGGTGAAAATGAACATGATAGGATGATAATCAATATAAATCATTTTGTTTTTGAATGATTTGACAGAGGTGAGCAGAAGGAGACGGTAGCTGAACTGGTCCAGATGTTCCTTCTTCCTGAGGTCCAGAAAATCACCATCAGAGAAAAAGGTAAAATTTTCACAAACAGCATCTTTTGCCTTGTTTCCTTATCTCACTAGTCTTTAAGAAGACTATGTGTGCTTTGACCATTTCCTCACTAGAAGTAACAGTAAATTGCGAATCCATCCTATTAACAATTTGCATGGTTTCAGAGACATTCCTATTTGAAAGGGACTGTTGCAGCTAAAGGGCCTCAGCACGTACTGAAGTAAACAGTGTCCATTTACAGTTCTGATTTGTAGAGTTAAATTACTTTGAATGTGCAATACTATGTAAAGGATATGTATTTTTCGAAACCTTTTTCTATTCAAGAAATAACTAGTAATATTTTTGTCACTGCTGAATGTTTGTGTTGTAATTGTCCGTGATCTGGCATTAGAAATGAGTCAAAATCTTGTCCCTGTTTCATAAAATTTGTTATCAGTAACATCTGCTACATTTCTATGACAAACTTGCTCTCAGCCAATCAGATTCAAGCATTTCAGTAGCTTATAACAATAATTGTAACTTGTTATTGAAAACAAGTTTTATGAAACGAGACCCTTGACTGTTTTTTTATTCTTCTCTCCTTGTAGTGAAGCAAGAGCAACGTAAGCACCTACTGGCAGCCCATGGTACAATACACCAGGAAGCAGAGGCTGTGATTGGCTTACACTCCAAGCCACTCAAGGCACGAAGCCCTACCGAGAAACCCTCATCAAGACCAAGTGAGTTCATTGTATTTCATATGATTTCACAAAGAATGAGTGTAGGTGTTGTTTGGTGTTTGTGTAGATGCAAGTGTAGGTGTAAGGTGTTTAGTAAGTGAGTTGATAATGAATCAGAGGCTGTGATTGGTTCACACTCTAAGCCACTCAAGGCATGAAGCACTAACAAGAAACCTTTATCATGACCAAGTGAGTTCAGTGTATTTCATATCGGTTTCACAAAGAATGAGTGTAGGTGTTGTTTGGTGTTTGTGTAGAATGCAGGTGTGGTGTAGGTGTAAGGTGTTTAATAAGTGAGTTGATAAGGAATCAGAGGCCGTGATTGGCTTACCCTCTAAACCACTAAGAGCACCAAGCACAGATGAAAAACCTTCATCAAGACCAAGTGAGTTTAGCGTATTTTCATACTGAATATACATGGCAACGGTTGGTATTCAAGTTGAAATTCTTTATATTTACAGTGAAACCTGTCTATAAAGACCATTCAAGGGAGACAAGAAATGCAGTCTTTATGAGCAGGGTGGTCTTTATGGACAGGTTTCTTCAAAGTGAATTGATAACTTTGTAGAGGCTTGATAAAATTTGAGGTGCCTGGCCTTACATGCTATCAGTGTATGTAATATGGTGTAAAAATGAAGCCTAGGAAAAAAAAAAAGCACTTCAAAATCATTATGTGCTTCACAAAAGTAAACATATACAAGTGACAGGAAATGCCAGATGCATTCCCCCCCCCCCCCATAGACTGCAGTGTTAGACTAAAGCGTACCCCCGTATGGTTTCGTAAATGGCAGTATTCAGTCATAGATATCTTAATAATAACATTGTATATTTGAAAACCTTTCTATGCCTGGCTATTTATTTATCCTTCTGAACATCATTATACAAGACAGACATCCAAATTCAACAATTTATTAAATCAAGCCTCCACAAAGTTACAGATTCCCTTTAATACACATTTCAATGAGAAATGTGGTTCAAGGGAAACAAAGTTTTATGGATTTGACAGGTGGTCTTTCTATACCTGTAGGTGATCGCCAAAGCAGGTTTGACTGTATTATTCTTAGTTTTGGGGGAGTTGTCTTTATCATGGCAAAAGTAAGAGAAACATGCAGCTTGTTTTACACAATGCATCGTTGATTTTACGAACCGGCATAGGAAGCCTCACAGCACGAAAACATGTTTCTGAGATAATCGTGTTTAAAGACTTTGTCCATTTAAAATGCTAATTTGAATACCTTACTTTCATTCAATCATCGTAGAATTATACAGGTGATGAGAGTGGAATATTTTCTTTCGTATGCATTGGATATTATAAAAAAAAAACGCAGTATTTTTGGTTTAATCCCTGCTAGAATTTGTATGCCGGTTCGTAAAATCAGCAGTATTTTTGGTTTTAATTCCTGCTAGAATTCGTATGCCGGTTTGTAAAATCAGTGATGAATTCTATTTTGTAGTTGGTCGTACAAGTATGCAATGCAATTAGGCCTTCTCAAAATATTTTTCAAATGATTTGTTTTGAGCATCCTATTAATAAACATGTATGTGTCACAAACAGGAAGCCTGCGGTAATTAACTTTTCAATTTCCCTAGCGATGTTAGTCAAAATTGGCATGTTTTTCATTAAGGAGAATCGGGTGATTTTTGTTTGTTGCATGTAATTAAGTGCAACATCAAGAGAAATAAAGAGAAATAGAGAACAATAGAAATATGCATAAAAACACGCCATGGCTTTCCAAATCACTGAATATACATGTAATGAACATAATGAACCATCGCATATTTGTAGGGCTTCCATTAATGCTAATCTAGAAAGAGAATAAGTGTAGAAATATGACGTTAAAACTAAAGTTACGCCCAATAGCAGTTTGGTGAGCTTCGTCTTCAGTGAATATGGCTTCATTTTATAATCAGTGTATCTCTGGAACAGTCAGTTCTCCTTTGCTATTTCATCGCTGCAATGCAGTGACAACTTAGAGTCAATCACGATTCGCTCTGGACTTAATTTTATCCAAGGTATGGGGTTGCGATTGGGTTTTAGGTTAGATTTAAGGTTGGGGTTAGGGTTAGGGTTAAGGTTAGGGTTAGGGTGAAGTGTCGTTTTTGGTCCAGGGTTGAACGTGAAGCGATTGTCGCTAAAGCATGTGATGTAGAACCGTCATACCTTCAGTTTGAAGCCAGGAGGGCGTTAACTCTGTGTTTAGAGTTAACGCCGTTCTGGCTCCAAACTGGCGATGCAATGAAGTACATGTAGTTCTCTTTTTTATATGGGGAGAGGATGGACTCTGTTTCTTGTGATGAATTGCAGTCTTTGTTTCTTCTTATTTCATCAAGCAGCATCCGCGTCAAAGTCCGCAAGGAAGACTCCATCTCCAACCGAAGCAGGTCAGAAGGTCACCTCACGGCCACCCAGCGGGGCAGGCAAAGGTCAAGGATCAGACAAGGGGTCACGACCCAGCAGCGCCAGGAAGGGTTCAGCAGAAAGCTCACATAGAGGCAGTAGGGCAGGTTCACCAAAGGTAAGGACAGCTTTGATTATCCTGTGAATATGCTGATACCGGCTAATAAGTTTGAGAAATTCACTGTATCAGAACAGAATCTAATTGAGTTTTGATGACTTTGCTGTGTAGTGTGACTCTATTCTCATCTTTCTGTCATTGCTTTTTGCCTTTTGATAATTTTTATCCAATGATTTCTCTTGCTGTGTAATTTTGAAGAATTTGATATCTCTCCTCTTCTGTTTTCATTCTCTGTAAGTTGAAAAGAGAGCTACAAAGATGGATAGAGAGAAGAAGAGAGAGAGATAGAGAGTGAGAGAACTGGAGAGAGAGGGAGAGAGTGAGTGAGTGAGAGTCTGAAAGCTTAGAAGAAGAAAGAAGAATTAGTTACAATCGGAATAGATATATAGTTGGTTACTTGAATAACTATACAAAATTTTGTTTCATCTCTTTTTGGGAAAATTGAAAAATTATGATGGAAATGAATTAGGGCCTTGCTTTTGATGTGAAGTTAGTTTTTCTCTTGTTTCTTTGATTTCTTTAAATTCTCATGTTTCTTTCATTTCTTTAAATTCTCCTGAGTCCTTTGCTGACAACTCTAATTGATAATTGTGTTTATTTCCTCTTCTCTCCTTTCTAATTGTTTGACTTGCGGTGATTTTAACAACAGCCTCCTCCCTCTCAGCACTAGCTTTAAAGCATTCTTCAATTTTGTTTCCTTTCTTCAAGTTAATATAGTGTGAGTATTGTTATAACTTCTACTTCTTTTTGTACATGTATTTTTCTCATTTTTTTCACACAAGTTATTCTGTGTTATTGAAGGGACAGATATATGTAGAGTAATGCCATCATGCTTGTTACAGTGACAGTTCTGTAATTGTTGTGGTTGTTGACAATTTCATGCTAAGAGAAAATGTATTGTAGAATATGTCTTGGACTGATTAAAATTTGTTAGCTGTAAAATTGTTTAAAAATGAACAAGTTCAGTAAAAATGTTTATGCCTACATGTGTTTGTTTATTGTGCAGTGTTGAGTCTAAGAAATGTTCACACATGTTCTTAATAACTTAGGTTTATTTTGATGATAAGATATTACAACCAGTACATTTGAATATATCCACAAATATCTCAAGATCTAAAAAATATAATCTGACACATGCTCCACATTTGATCTGCGCCTTATTTCCTCAAAGATGCATGGTTAAGATCAGGGTCAGGGTTGAAGTTCTGAGTTTTGTAGTGTTAGAAATTGCCACAGAACAAGTGTGGCTGGAGCTTGTGTCATACAATCTGGATGAAATAACACTTCGTAGATGATTCTGCATGGATTCAGTCTTGGCCACATCTTAGATTATTTGTCTTATTTTCATCCCAAATATCAGGTAAAGAAATCACCATCATCATCACCAGCTCCACCATCATCACCTCAGCAAGAAAGCCTACCAGCCATGGAGAGTCAGGAACCCGCACAAGACACACAAGCACCAGCAACCAGCTCACCGGCACCACCAGTAGATACCCAGGCACCACCCACAGATACTCAGGAACCAATGGAGGTATCTGATCAGCCACAGGCACCGACTAGTACTGCAGAGGCACCACCAGTAGATACAAAGGCACCTATGGAGGGTGTCTCAGATCAATCGCAGGAACCGACTAGTAGCGAGGCAGCACTGCCAGTAGATACCCAGGCACTGACAGAAGATATGTCTGACCAACCACAGGCACCAGCTGCAAGTGAAGGCGCAGTAGCAGCACCACAAGAAGAAGCACCATCAGACACTCAAGCAGATAGCACGGAAGGTGGAACCACTGGTACCATTGAACCGTCAGCAGAGCAGAAACAAGAGCCAGCCGCCACCGAAGATCATGCTATTGTACCGACTGAGACCCCAGCTGCACCAGAGGAGAGCACTGCCCAACCACCAGAGGCGCCGGCTCAGGGTGAAGGTACCTCAGAACCAGCAGCGGTACCGATGGAGGAAGCTGCAAAACCACCTTCAGAAGATCAGCAAGGAGAAGGAACTGGAGAGGGAGAAGAAGTTAAGCCCGAGGTCAGGCAAAAGACAGATTCTGCTACTCAAGGAGAGCGCTAAAACATTCAAAGTTTTTTATTTGTGAATGTACCTGGAATAATCTGATGTATATTCATGACCGATACTCATTAGTTTACACTTATCTCATTTAATGAGAATACAATATTCACCTACCTGGATTCCTTTTATGCCTGTTGTAATCTTGTCTTTGTGGTAAGCATTGGAATCAGAGTAAAGTCAATGGAACCAGCAACATTTGAAGTTAGGAATGAAATAAAGAATGCAGACAAGTACCACAATCTTGAGGAATTATCTGATGCAATTTTTTTTTGATGGCAGGTGGCTTTTCTTTTTTTCTGCTAGATGAAGAGAAAGATAAACTACTCTGTCTAAGTGGTTTTCATATGAGAATTTAGATCAGATGCCACTGAAATTTAAGAAGGAAATAGTGGGTTCTTGCGAATTTGAATCCCCCCCCCCAAAAAAAAAAAAAAAGAGGAAGAAAGAAATGATTGTTTCAAAAGCCATTTTAAATTAGAATGAAACTGTATTCAATGGATCAATGTATTGTCATAATGTTACATCAGATGATGAAATTGTGTGAAAATTTAAGTGGATATTGGACAGTGTAATACATGTATGGTCTGAGTTGATTACAATGTTGGTGGTGGCTTCAGGACATATGGTTCTTCTTTTGAATTTCAGTATTTTACATAAACCTGCCTTGATATATTCCAAATATGATCCTGTGCATATCGTAGATGAGGTACTAATTAATTGTAAATAGTACGTACTAATAAGCGCTGAATAGTGTATTTTCACCGATCACTGCAGCAGAAATAGTCATCACAGCTTCACCTTGATTTGTATAGAGCTGTAAAAAAATTCAAAGAATGTATGTGTGATGTAATTAGCTTGTGATTCTTTAGATTCCTAATTGCTATTATATTTCATGTGATTTCTGTGAAACTATTTATGTGATGTATAGTGATTTTAGTTTCGTACTTGATTGCTTTCGCGTTTCAGTTACTGCACTATGTGAGTAATTTCATAGCATATTTCAGTGTTATAGTCGAGACCAGGGGGCCTGAGGCAAAGACTAGGAGGAAAGCCTGTGATTACATCCATTTCGTATTAGGTCTTGGGGGTCGAGACCAGGACCAAGACACTGAAGATTTGACACTAAGATTGGTCACTGCCCCATCATTGGCCTATTTCAATGCATGTGTCATTTGTTAGACATAACTGGAGATCTCTTGAAGATGAGTTGGTATATTAGTTGAAAAAAAAAGAAACTTGGTTTCAGATTCTTCTTATTGCTCAGTGCAAGTTTTCCACCTTATTTTAGAATTTTACTTAGAGATAAAGTTAAGTTCTGGTCATGCAATTGTCTCAAAGCATTTGGGAAAGGTAGATCGTGTCTACTTAAGAATTGGTGTATACTGTGAGGTTTTGGAATATTCAAAATGATAAGAAATTGACACAATCTCACTGAAAAGCACATGCACCACACACAGCTAAGGGTGTATGGGACAGATGGGACAGCCCGAACACTTCAGCTATATTTCGTCATATTTGGAATATGAGGGCATTTGAGGAGCAATCCTTTCCACGGGACATTTCTGCTATGATGATGTTCTTCCAAACCGACATAAAAGGAATGGGAAAGTTCACAAATAATTTTTCCACCTTTCCCAGAACTCAACCTTCTCTTCAAGAAAACAGAAAATTATGCCAGCTTATTGCTTTAAATCTCGCTGAAACAGAGCAGGGACATTAAATTTATGCTGGATTTATGAACTGCACAAAGTCCTGTTCCATTGTCTTGAAGGACTCCACAAGCCACATACAAAAATCTTGATAGCTACCCTCCTGCATATTTTTTGAACCCTTCGAAAAACTGAGAAAATTGATCGTTTTCTTTTCTCTGACTTTAGTGTTTGTGTATTGTCCTCTTTTCTCTGTTAATGTATTGCCCTCTTTGCATAGCTTTATCCTACCAAGATTGAAACTGGTTTATATCAGCATTTTTATATATTTATCCGATTCCATCCACTCTGTAAATAAATTTTGTAAATAGAAATATAAATATTTGATGGAAGTTGTATGCATATTGGTTTTGTAAGAAAGTGAAAAATTTGGAAATGGTTGTATTTAAAGTCTTTATCTTAAGTTAATAGAGGACGATGACAATACAGTGGAAACTCACTATAACAAGAACCTCGGGATCATGAAAATTACCTCGTTATACCAGGAACCTCCTTATATCAGGGTTAAAAAAACCCCAAAGAACATAAAGACTTAGAATCAGCAAATTTACCTTGTTATTTCGGAGCTTTTTGTAACAAGTCTCCACTGTGTAATATTTTCATTGAATGGTTGAATTTGTCTCCTATTCAAAATTCCTTCATTGCATATACTCTTGTCAACAAGAGACATCAGTTCTGTGGAATGGCTCCATGAGTAGAGTGATATTTTTAAAAGTTCCTCTGATAGGACTTGAAGCTGTAGGTTGCATAGAGCTTTGGGCAAACTAAAGGAACTCCAGCCTAGAATTAAAATTGTTTATTTCTTCAGTGTCCCACTCTACTTATAATACAGTATGACCTTATTCATGTTGCACACCGTAGGACTCTTAGCTCAGAAGGTTTGGTAATCTTTTAAAAAACATTTATGATTCCATATTAAGCCCGTAAATTTAAATGCCGAACTAGTGATGATGTTTTGCATATCCCCAAATTCGGGGAGTAGAAAGTGTGCACTGGAAAATGCAGTCGGAATTGAATTTAGTGAGCAGGGTAATAATGACAATACTTAAAGTGCTTTGGTCGTTTTCATCTTATCTGGTAAAGCGCTTTTATGAGAAACTGTCGTTATTATGATTTCTTCTATTGTGTTTCCTTTGTGATATTATTCCCCTTTTATCCCGCTGAAAAACAAATAAAAATGTAAACTGATATTAAAAATTTCTACAAAAGGGCTTTGGTTATCCCATCCTGGCACATTTATGACGTTGAAATACTTTACGCTGATTGATTTTGGGGGGTCTTTTTTGTTGTTGTTGATATTTCTTGTGTTTTCTAATGCTTTAGCACATATTACGATTCTTGAAAGAGTACATTATTATATTCACATGTTATGATCTTGTCTTGAATACCTTATAAAATGTTATAACAAAAACGTGCTTAGTTGCTCGACTTTCCTGTTCTCCTGTTCCGTCTAAGTTATTGGTTTGGATGAATGAGGGATTGTTTTTCTTTCTTCAAAAGTTCTTGTGCAAAGTCCTGGCAGTTTCATTGTTAGTATCTTGTAAACTCGAGTATGAGAGGGTTTATTGATGAATGTGAAGAAAGGGGGGGGGGGGGGGGGGGGAGAGAGTGAGAGAGCAAAAACATTTTTTAGTGTGACTACCTAACAGTTCCATCTTAAATGATAAGCAAAAAAGAAGTAAACACATCCCTGGAATTAAGAGACCAAATTAGATCCAGAGAGCTAAAGAGAGAGGGAGAGAGAGAGAGGGGGGGGGGGGGGGGGAAAGAAAAAGAGAGGTGGAAGAGATATACAGAGAAAGGAAGGTATGAGAGAGAGAGAAAGGAAGGTATGAGAGAGAGAGAGAGATGGAAGAGATGAGAGAAAATGAGATATGAGAGATAAAGAAATGAGCTAGAGGAAAAGAGCAAGAAAGGGATGACTGAGATAGAGAAATAGAAGAGTTTTTATTTGTCCATTCTTTAATTTCTCCCTCCCTCAGTCTTCTAATCCCACTCAAATCCTACTCATCACCTTTTCCTCTTCTCTTTCATTTTTTCCTTCGCTCACTTTTCTTTCTCATTGTTATAAATCTGTCTTTCATTCCTCTTCCTTTACATCCGTTGACAACAGTATTCAATACACAATCTTTTACTTCTATTTCATTTTATATATATTGCAACAATTTTATTACAAATCTTTTTCTTTAGAAATATCTAAAATGATTAAGTTACATACAATAACATTGCTTTAAAAATAAAAATAGACCCAAAGCAAGAGATAATAGAATATTTCAAAGGTTATCAAGGCTCAACCATAAAAAACAAACTTTAGTCTTTAATCTACACAATATGAAAACTGGAATGTTCCATTCATGTTTGATCTGATAAAGATTTTGTATTTGGATTAAAGCCACGTTTCTTTTTTAGCTGTCACGTCAAAGGTATAAATTAAGTTATACAAACTTGACATAACGTTCAAACAGGACTTTGTCAGGTACTACAAAGGGAGCATAAAAAGCATCCCATAAAACTTTACATTTGAGCTGCAATTTAATCATTCTCAATGTACAGGTTATTATTGCTTAGAAAATGCTTACAATGAAAATGATTTGAAACATGATACTATACAAATGGATCCATCACAATGCAAGCTTTGAAGCATTCAGTATATTCTATACTATTCTTTTTCTGGTGTGGGTGGCACAATCAGTCAGTTACCAATCTATAAACAGACCAGTTTAAAAAAAGAAAATTTCATCCGATTCTTCAAGGTGTCAAATGGATTACGGTATGTGCAGCCAGAATATACATGTAAGGCACTAAGAAATAACCATCCTAAAAAATGAATCACAGTTTACATAGTATAATGAAATAAAACATGAGCTGTTCAAATAGTAAAGGAAAAGCAAATAAAGCATGATCAAATTACATTATTTTGTTCCAAACATAATCTTAGTACGTATTACCAAATGAAATTTGAAAGAAGAAACATCTTAAAGTATTATTTAAAGCAGCATACTGGAAGACATGATAATATAACTGGAGTAAATATACCGGTAATGACTGAGCAATGAAGGAACAAGATAAACAATGCTTTTTTTTAACTGTATGGAAGGACAAAATGGTCACTCTAGATTGTGACTCTATACTCCTCACACTGTTTCCTGCCCAAACAATACCAGAAACTTGGACACCTTTAATGTCCTCTCAGAATCACAGAGGTACATGGATCTGCTGCTAGATGGTTGCTATGCCAACAAGGGCTGGCATCCCCTTTATGCACACTTTAAAGGCTTCTAGAACAATTTCATTTGACAGTTTTTTTTCCCTCTTGGTAGCATGTCCATTAACAGAATAACAGATTCTATCCTCTCCTCACTGTGGGTGTGTTGTTTGGGTGGTGGATAATTTATTCAGTCGCCGAAGCACTGTCTTTCATACAGCTCTGCACTCGCTTTACATTCTCTCTATTTAATATGTACACGTATCACGATGGGTTATAACTTTAATCATATTTTTTGGGGTGTTTTTTTCAGAAGTCCAGGGATCATTAGAGACAGAGAGATTTGGAGCTTAGTGAGTCTATGTTTGTAGTGAGCAGCATCGACGTTGGTCCTTTGCTGAAAGTTGTAGCCTTTTTTTGTTTTTACAGTGTTGAATGGGTACCTGATAGTATGAGAATGTCAATGGCTCATATTCTGAACTCCAGTTTACCTTAAACCACGGTCTAAGTGTGGTTTAAACCCAGTCTAAACCTACCCTTTAAACCGGAACATCACATTCTGTACTCCCGTTTAACTTAAACTCCAGTCTAGTGTGGTTTAACTTTGTACAGAAATTTAGACTGGACTTGCAGTTTAAGTTAGTTTTAATTAAACTCTGGTTTAATTTAAACTGGAGTTCAGAATATGGGCCAATATGATTGGATTAGCATGTGTGCTCCCCAAAGGAGTGGAGAGTGTGCACACTCTTCAGTACAAATTTGTAAATGAATCCAGTGACTGGGGTAATACACGTAATACTGAAAGCGCTTTGGCCGGTTACGGTGTGAGGTTCTTCATAAGATACAGCTATTTATTATTACTGATTAGGTCTTGCGATTACGAAATGAACTCCCCTGCCATGATTTTCAGTTTACATCTGCCGATATCAAGCTCTAAAGACTGTATCCTTCATTAAAGAGTACCCATGGAAGCTAATGAGTGGAGAGTCAAAACTTTCAAAATTCAAAGAATTCAAGCTCTATGACTAATCTCTATCTTGCTAAATTGGTCTTCAGATGTAGTCAATGCTAGTACTGATTTAAGTCTTTTGAGAGAAACAAGTGCAAAGTCGACGTCTCAAGAGACGATTGAAAAATTTATCTTGCTATGTAACAAAAGCAAAGCAAAGTCCCAAGGTAGGTCCAGAGTAATTTAGAGGCACAATTGTTCAAGATAAATCAAAGTACGATATGTCACAACTCAAAGCCCCAATAGTTGAAAGGACTGCTGTTCAAGAAAAGTCTGAGTATGATGAGTCGAGACTCACATTGCTCCCGCCTCAAGGCTTTGGTCTCCTGAACAGCAAGATGTGTGGCTCTACAGAGACAAGAGAGAAAAGCATTTTAAGCATAAGTAAAAATCTAAATGTTTAAAATATATTCTTTTCTATAGGCAGGAGAAAAAGAAATTTGGACTTGTAAGAAAAGAAAGAAACTCAATGGGCCAGTAGCCCTGCAGGAATTAAAGAGCAACTACTCCCTTTTTTGTTAAATTGATTGAAAAAATGGTTTTAATTGAACTTGTTCCCACTATATTTGTCTGTAAATAGCATTTAAGAAAAAAATAAAATTATTAACTAAATTCAATTAACATAAAGTTCAAATTGACCTGAATAGAGGAGAAATGTCATTCTTGTTCTAGAGCAGACTTCTCATTATTCTCTAGAAAGACAAACGTCAATTTTCTGTGAATAATAGACAACTTTCTTACTACTTTAAGGCATGTGTTTTATTCTACTTCAAATTAATAAATGATTAAACTACTTTCATGACCATTGAAGACATTTTGTGGTTTAGCTCAATAACTTTTGATTCAGAGCTCTAAAAAATATACCAGATGCATGAGTAGAAAGAACAAAAATGTCAGCACACACTGTGTCCATTTTTGTTGCACGACCAGACTTTGTTTGATGCCAGGAATTTTAAAAAAGAGAATAAGCTTTAAAATCCTTAAATGGGCAACAGATTGAGAGGTTCAAAATCATTGTTTTTTGCCAATATTGGCAATTTTTTCAACTTTTCGACAAAGTTTCTAACGATGTGTATTGTTTTCAAAGACATTACATTATATGAGAACCATGTAGCATTAAAAGAATGTTTTTGTTGCCTATTTGAAGAACAAAATGTGATCAATTTAGCCCTTAAATAATTCTTGTCCTAAAAGGGTTAAAAGCTCACAGTCAAATCTGCTTTAGTGACCACCTATAGAAAAAGACCACCTGCCTTTTACGACCATATTCTTTGTTTCCTTGACCAGCATTTCTCAATAAAATCTGTACTAAAAGAACCTGTACATAAAAGGCAACCTGTATATAAAGACCAAGGCCCGTATTCTTGAAAGGCGCCTATTTTACAAATGTAAGACCCCGCCTAAGTGTGTAGATTAAGGCCACCGAATTATGGAGAGCCAAATGTCACCCTCTTTAAACCCTACTAATAATAGTTCTGGGACTAAATACAAATACAAAAACCGACCAAATAGAATTGGATTTCTGATGCTCATTTCATGCCAGAAAACAAACTTGTTTCTCTATTTTGTTACAAAAATATGGTAATTTATAGGTACTTAGGGGTTGACAAATGGCCTTCCATAAATCAGTGGCCTAAGTTAAGCCAGGCTTAACTTAGACCACTTTCGAGAATACGGGCCCAATTCCCTTGTCTCCCTTGAGTGGTCTTTATATACAGGTTCTATTATTACCTGGGTTGTGTATCATGTAATGGATCCAGCCTGGGCTTTGTTGGACTCCTAAGTTTCTCCACTCTGTCTCCGTCATCAGATGGAGCTTAGGAACCTGCTTTACAAGCTCTGTAGGGAGTACTACATGCCTAGGAAAATGAAAAAAAGAAAGAAAGAGAAAATTTGAAGGTGAAAGCTTTTCGGCAGGAAACTATTTACTGTAAAACCAGAATTTTTTGCGTGCATGAAACTTTCACGAATTTTGCGAGGGGTCGAGATTGGCGAAAGTTTCATGCCGTGAAACAATAAAATCACAATTGAAACAACATTAAATTATTGTGATTCGTGCGAGTTTCTTGCTGCAAAATTGGCTGTCATTACAATTCGAGAAAGTTTTATGTCTCGAAAGTTTCCGGTTTTAAAGTATGATCTGCAGCATGCAGCCTATGGGGTGAATTTTGAAGGATCAAAGGAATTTTATACAATGCAGGCTGAAAGTATGAACGAACATATTACCCTTGTTGTCACCCTTTTTACAGAGGATTTGCTCTCGATATTTTTTTTTGTTGAATTCCCCCATTCTTGGTATTAGCATTAAGGGCCCTGTTTCATAAAACTTGTCATCAATAACAACTGCCTCATTTCTATGACAAATTCACTCTCAGCCAATCAGATTCAAGGATTTCAGTAGCTTATAACGCTTACTGTAACAAGTTTTAGGAAACGGGGCCGAGGCTGGAATGAACTGTGATCATCTTCGTACTTGTCATAGTATGGGATCAGTCTCTGCATCGTGGTGGTCGGCAAACAAATTTTCTCATTAACCCCTTCTCTGCTATCAATTTTATTGAATAATGTTAAATGAACTTCCAAGAGTTGAATTTTGTACTCGGTTTAACTGTCAAATTAAGTGCAAGCGTAAATCTATTTCATTTTGCGTAACTGATAGCATCCTACATCAAAAATAGAGTCCCTTTGCCACAAATGTAGCAACATTTACTGATGAGTTAAGAGCTTTCACTTTCAAAAGGACCTCTATATCTGAAGCAATCTCAATCTCACCTGTATTCAAAATGATCATCTTCATACTTGTCAGAGTATGAGATCAATCTCTGCATCGTGGTGGTCGGCATGGCGAACTTTGACCTCTGGGATCAGACTGAAAGGTATCGAGACAGAGTGGGGATCCTGGTTTGGAGAAAAAGAAAAATGAGTTGGATCTAGTTAGATCGACTTTATTGATTGGGAGAGATAATAATAGCAACAGTTGATCACCTTGATCTTGATGGGCTAGTAGGCCTAACAAGTATCAGACCAAGTAACATTGTAATTACCATCTGTATGATGCAGAGTGAAACCAACAAATCAATACAATGAAGATCTCTGCACACACGTGCACACCTTTCCATGCCAAAGAATTACTGATGCTCTGAAGATTGATTCAAGAGACTAACTTTAGACCTTATGTCAGATGTTAACTGTTACTACTGTGCTTTCAAAAGGGGATGGTAGACGGACAGGATGGAGAGTTTACATGTAATTGGGCTTGGCAGTCCTCGCACACAAACTCCCATCTCCCAGTTCCTTTGTACATGTATTTTGTAAACCGTTCCGAAATTTGGGGACAGTGACGCAAAGTCAATTTCTCCTTTATGAATTTTCTTTCCTATTATGTCACTTGTACTCTTTAATTTCATCCTATCATATTCTCTGTCTTTCCTTATGTCCATCCTTTGTTTTTATCCTTCTATCATATTCTCTATCTTTCCTTGTTTTCATAATTCTATCATATTCTCTGTCTTTCCTGATGTTGTTCTTCATTTTATCCTTCTATCATATTCTCTATCTTTCCTTATGTTATTTTCCCCCCTTCTTTAATCTTGTTTTCCATTGTTTCTCATAAGTTATTCTGTTTTATTTTACCCTTCTACGTACATTTACCTTCTTTTCTTTCAGTCTTTCCCGATGTTATTCTGTTTTTATCCTTCTATCATTTTTTTCTTGCTGTTTAATTCCTTTGTTATATTCTGTTTCATTCTTGCATCATCTTTTTCTATTGATCGATCCTCGCATTTCTTTGACTCCTTTCATTTTCCTTTTCTGTAATGTTATTCTTGAATTATTATCCTTCTATTATTTTCTCTATCTTCCCTTATTTCATAATTTGTTAAATCCTTCTTTCTTTGCTTTAATTCTATCATTCCTAGTTACTTCTTTGTTTTTCCTATAATTTTCTCTATTTTTCCTTGTTTTTTTTCCTTCTTGTATATCTTCTGTTTCAAGTGTTCTTTTCTTATATGAATAATTTATTCCCCTTCTCTAATTCCTCGAGTTATGCTTTGTTTATATCCTACCATCTTCTCTATCTCCACTTTTATGTTATTCTTTGTTTTTATCAATCTTCTTCTTTCTATCTTTCCGTAATTAATGTTTTTATCCTGTTCTATCCTTTCTTTCCCTAGCTCTTTCCTTTGTTTCATTCTTTTTTCCCATTGATTCTTTTCTTCTTTTTATCCTTTAAATTTTAATAATTTCATCTTTCCATCTTTCATTACACTCAGCGAGATCTAATTCTTTCTTTTTAACCATCAGTCGATCTTCTCCTTTTCTAGACCTAGTCTACCTTTCCTTTTGTCATTTTGTTAATTTTAGATCTATATTCTTTTTCATTTTTCCTTCATTTTCTCTATCTTTCCAAATGTTATTTTTTGTTTTATCCATTTATTTTACTACTGTCCTTATTTCGAAAGTGGTTGTAGACCTCTAACTTAGCATTGCTGGGTTAAAGTAGAAATCTATGTTGCAAGTTGATAATTTAATCCCAATCTATGACACACATCGTCACACACAGACGTGACAGTCACAGATTCAGTGTCATGATGAATGTACGGACTATGGGGTCTAGAAATTGTGATAGAGACTCTAATTTATTCTAGATCTAGACCTTTAAGTTAGTCTAAAAAAGTAAAAGTAAGAATCTAACTCAAATGTTACTTGTGTTAGTGTAGACAGTAAAAAGTTAATTAGAAGTTAGACTTAGCACATGTACCAGGCGCTACTCGTCATGCTCGTGACACTGACAGTCACACTTCATCATAATGTCTGTTTTTTGTTCCTTTATTTCGCATAT
The DNA here is from genome assembly GCA_025618425.1 of Heliocidaris tuberculata. Classification (NCBI taxonomy): domain Eukaryota; kingdom Metazoa; phylum Echinodermata; class Echinoidea; order Camarodonta; family Echinometridae; genus Heliocidaris; species Heliocidaris tuberculata. Next base: position 4,089,516 of record CM046833.1, read on the forward strand.
TTACTTAGATTCTTCTTTATTACATTTCAAACAAAAATGTCAAAAAGTCAGTTTAAAAAACCTAAAGAAAACAAAAGAACATAAAACAGGAAGCGGGACGTCGCAAATAAAGCCAGGTAATTTGTGCCCGACCGAAGAGGCAGCCCTAGGCCTAGCCGCAAACAAGCCGGGCCCAGCGGGCTGTACAGCCTGTACTAGACCTCACGCTTGATCCGGCTTGATCACTGGTAACAAAAAAATATACTTGTTTCTCGTGCAAAAACGTCTCATTCTGGTTAATCTAATCATACTATCGAGTATGAAATGCACATACAGATAATCAGATACTACATCATATCAAATCACTTTGAAAAAAAAATAATATTAAGGTTAATTTACCTTCAATAACGGTGCACTTCGGCGCGCCAAGTGTTCAAAGTCTCATGTTATGTTGCATTCATATTCACACCTACGTACTAGCTGCTTCGATTTCCGCGCGCTTTCGATTTCGTAAACAAACTTGTTGTACTTCCGGCCGGCGGCCAGTTTAACCAATTTTATAGATATCTTTCAAACGAAGGTTGTCCTTGACAACCGGTTAACCTGAAAGCTTGCCGGACATATAGCAACAGATAATGTATGCAAACTGGATTCCAAGCATGGAGGCTCATTTATAAAAAGCAGGTTAATGGAATATAGCTCGTCACTAGGTGCTCAGAGAATTATGTGCATTAATTTGTAACATTACAGAAGCGGTCTACATTATATAGCATGAGAGAAATATATGGACGCTCCGATCGGTCGACGCTTGGGGGATCATTCAGAAACTCCAAGAATTACTAGATAGAATCTTGGTCATGTATTCTCATTATAAACCTGTAAAATATCCTCATCCTCTATATCTCAAAAAAAAAAAAAAAGTAAAAAAAAAGAAAAAGAAAAAAAAAAGAAAAAGTAAATTCTTGCAGTGTCTGACATTCCACATGTATTTTTTTTTTTGGTAATCTTTTCCTTTGTAAGGACGATTTTGTGATTTTTCATGAGCAGTATAGCCATGCACCATCATCCTGGCCACCATCTTCACCATCATCACCATCATCATCATCATCATCACAATCATCACCATCGTCATAAACATCATTATCATCACCATCACCATCACCATGCACAATCATCCTTATCACCATTTATCATCACCACTATCACCATCATCATCACCATCATCACCATCATCATCACCATTACCATCATCATCATCATCACCACCATTATGAATCATCACCACCATCACAAATGCACCACCACCATCACCATCATCATCATCATCACCATTTCTTTCACCAGTATAACCAGCATAATAATGCACCTTTTCCATTTCTTCCTTCCTCTTCTCCCCCCCCCCCCCCACCCTGGGGGGGGGGGGGGGGGGGTTATGTCTCATTGAGGCTAGGCCTGCGCGTCCATGAAAAGGAGTAAAAAGGGTCGTTTCTTCACCATCAGACGAGTAACCCAGGGATCTCATTTAGTATATCAAACATTCTGGAAAAAGGTATCAAATTCAGTGTACTAGTGATAAAAAAAATTCCTCAAAAAGGGTAGGAAATTTGACAGTTCCATTTGGGAGCCGGTCAGGAGCAGCCAATCTGAATATACACAATAAAAAGAAAGAAAACAGCGAAACTGGGAATCTAAATACAATACAAAATGGAGTCATGGTGCTATCTACTCTGAACTTCTTGGTACATGTATACTAACTCTGGGCTTAAAGTTGATTAATTATGGAGTCCTGTCAATGAAAATTCACAAAATCGTAGCTGGGGAATGATGCGCTGAATTCTGAGAAAAAGATATGTCATATTAGTAGAAGAAAATATTGTTTAGAATTAGGTAGTTCCATTTTTTGAACTAAATGAAAGCACACAAAGTTGATTTCAGTTCAACTAAAAACTAGTGTTCCAATAAATTTGAAACTAATGTACACATACATATATATATATGCTAACTTTACTGAAACAATCTCAATTGGAGAATTTGACTGCATGTTGCATATAAATTACATAAAGTGTCACATACACAGTATTTTCTCTTTTATAAACAAAAAGTATTATTTTAGCAATGTTTAGCAGCAAAATTGCAACAGTCAAACACGCCAACTTAAAATATTGAAAGCACAGTATGTTATATTAAAGGTCTAAACGTCACAGAAATTTCACATAATTACTTGTGACTAAAGGGCAATACTTAAAAATCAAATGCGGTGTACTTCTGGTTGAATTTATACTCCAGTTTGCATTACATCAGGAGTAGTAAAAGTCTGCTAGGCATACTCATAAAATACATGTACAAACAATATCACATTTCTATTTCAACATTTATTATCTTTTAACAGTTTACACCCATCATCATATCAGATAGTCGTGAATATCAGCACTACACAGCAGAGGGTGGGATATTTGGCAGAGGACAAATACATTTTTTTAAAGGTTGGGATTATTCCATCCTCAATATCTACGACCCACTTACAGAGGATATACTCTTGATATTTTTTCTTTCTCAAGTCCCCAATGCTTGTTATTATCACCAAGTCTGCTTCGTACTATTAATTAGATACAGTTTAAAAAGTTCTCCACAATTATAATAATTTCCTATGAGGATAGTTTAAGAACTACCAGCTCAAGTGTGATCACAACCCATCTCTATTACCTTTGAATACTTCTTTACAATTTTTCTTATAATGACCTTGAATTTGGTGCACTACATAAAGACTATACAGGCAATATTTTTATGATGGATATTTCCCTCTATACTATGCAGAGGAATGTATCTCTCTTCCTTTCACTTCATGAATCAATAACCATTTTCTCCGCTTATATTGCTTTTGTAAATCATCTAAAACAAGGACATTTTCACATCATCAAGCCTGACTGCCCTGCAATGCCTATGGGGGAGAAATCCATTCATTATTGAGCTAGACAGTACTTGTGTTACAACACAATTGAAAATATGTGTCAAATGGGATAAAATGAACTCCATAGGGCTTATTACTAACATAAAAAAGTTTCACGTTCAGTATTCTTCCAAATGGATATATCGAAAAGCATCATATGCAAAGTAGATATATTGTATCAAATATTCATGAGCCTCAGGATAATATTTTGACCAGTGCATTATTCTGTTCGATTGAAATGTAACTTCGTGTGAAAATGTTCAAGTTTCCATCATATAACAAAGGACATGGTGCACACCACAGACTAGTAAATGATTCTGATTTATTACATGGCTATATAATATCACTCCTTTGCAAGGTTTATACCATAAAACTCATAAAATGATCTCATAAAATATTGTAATTTATAACACAGCCTTCCCCATAGTGGCATGGCACACACTATGGACTCATGGTGTCATAACATAATCTAATTTATATAACATGGTATATATATATATACCATGGACTCATAAATGATCCCGTAAGATATTCTGATCTATAACATGGCAATGCCACCGGCAGCAACCAACGAGAGACCGAGCACAATGTATCCTGTCTTGTACAATGTCTTGATGTCATAGCCATAGCCTGAGTCCCATGCCTGGAGAAGAGACAGAGAGAGAGGGAGAGAGAGAGAGAGAGGGGGGGGGGGGGGGGAGACAGAGAGAGAAAGAGAGATAACAAGTGAATGAGTAAATTAGCGTAATAAATGTCCCCGCCGGAAGTGCAGATCTGTGGAAAATTAACTAGCCTGAACCTTAAAACTTCAGTGAAAAACTTTAGTGAATAAAATAATAATGTTACTGCATGCAAAAGAAGAGAATACCAACAATGCATGTATACAACTGAAATATAAAACATGAAAACATTATGAACCTTCAGCCATTTTGAATAAATGTGCATAAATTTGCATGAATAATGAATTTCAAAATTCTGTGTAGAAGTTTGGAAGCCCCCACCCAGCCCTATCAGATAAAACAATCGGAATCAAAATCCGATGTGAAATAGAGGAGAAGTAGCATTTTTCGTCAATTTTGAATAAATTTGCATAAATTTGCATAATTAATGAATTTCAAAATTCTGTGTAGAAGTTTGGAAGCCCCCACCCAGCCCTATCAGATAAAACAATCGGAATCAAAATCCGATGTGAAATAGAGGAGAAGTGGCATTTTTCGTCAATTTTGAATAAATTTGCAAATTAATGAATTTCAAAATTCTGTGTTGAAGTTTGGAAGCCCCCACCCAGCCCTATCAGATAAAAACAATCGGAATCAAAATCCGATGTGAAATAGAGGAGAAGTAGCATTTTTCGTCAATTTTGAATAAATTTGCATAAATTTGCATAATTAATGAATTTCAAAATTCTGTGTAGAAATTTGGAAGCCCCACCCAGCCCTATCAGATAAAAACAATCGGAATCAAAATCCGATGTGAAATAGAGGAGAAGTAGCATTTTTCGTCAATTTTGAATAAATTTGCATAAATTTGCATAATTAATGAATTTCAAAATTCTGTGTAGAAGTTTGGAAGCCCCCACCCAGCCCTATCAGATAAAACAATCGGAATCAAAATCCGATGTGAAATAGAGGAGAAGTAGCATTTTTCGTCAATTTTGAATAAATTTGCATAAATTTGCATAATTAATGAATTTCAAAATTCTGTGTAGAAGTTTGGAAGCCCCCACCCAGCCCTATCAGATAAAACAATCAGAATCAAAATCGGCCAAGAAATGACGGAGAAGTAGCATTTCCAAACATTTGAGCACACACGGACAGACGGACGGACGGACGGACGGACACACGCACACACGAACGGAGCCCGTTTCATAGTCCCCTCGCGAACTTCGTTTGGCGAGGACAAAAAGGGGGGATATTGAGGGAAGATAAGAGAAATGAGATTAATCCCCCTTAATTGAATTCCTAAAATTGGAAGCTTGATAGTCCTAGTATACATTCACAAGGCAACACATTTTGTTACTTGTATTTCTATGTACAATGTAAAAGACAGTGTTTCCCCCATCACAGAATTCCAACAATGCAATATGGCCTGAGCAAGGGTTCCTCATATTCAAATTGCTGAATGCCAGTTAATTTTTTTCAGCAGTGGTTTCCAAGCTTCAGTTATAAAAAGTTAAACTTAAAGTATATCTCTAATGAAACAAAGAAGCTTATAAACACTTACACAACACACACAATCACATACATCTATACAGTAAAAAACAACAGTGGGGAAGGTAAAAATGGATTTCCTTATGAGCAGCGACTCATATATAATTTATATTTTCATTAAAAATAGCTGAAACTGAACTGCGCTATAACACAAAACAAAAGAATCCACGTCTGAATATCGTTGCAATGTACTTGTGGGATTTAGATGTAACTGCGTAAACATTGAATAATTACACATCAACCCTCATTCATACATGACACAGAGAAGACGCCTAAAAAAAATGCTACAGCAGAATAAAATGACATAAGATGATTAGGTGCCTTTGTTGCCCACAACTACAATTTTATTCATTTTATTTTGGTACAATGATTTTTCAAAAGCAGTTTAACTCGTCAAACGTGAACAAGGCTTTGAGAGTAATGACTTACCAGATGCCTGATGCCATTGAGCGTGTGGAAAGCCACGGGCCAGACGATAGCCATCTTGGTGAGGAGTATAAGAGATGGCCCGTAAGACAGTGACTTGACAAGATCCAGGTAGTGTGCAAAGTCATGTGGTAAGACACTCATTGATAGTCCTACAGCATAGAGACCTGCAAAAACAATTAAAAGTACATGAGTGAGTAACAAGTCTTCAACCCTTTTAACCTATTCCAAGGGGGTACTTAAGGTGCCTTAAAAGTACTACTATTAGCCAGGGCTGGTTTACTAAAACTATTTTATCTAATATTCTTCTAGAGAAAGAATTTTACACATCACAAGAAATTTCAATTTTTCAAGTGTAAATTGTCATTGCTATTTGCAGTGATCATTTATCAATCTAACATCATAATTTAGACTTGTTATGACAACTAAAATTCTGTCTCTGAAATAAAAGATGAAATACTTTTCATAATACTGCCCCTGGCTTTCAATGAGCTGCCGTAAGAAGGATGCCAAATACATAACAGGAAATTCTTCCTACCAGGTACCCATTTACTTCACCTAAGTTGAGACTGGCAAATGGAGATTAATGTCCTGCTGAAGGACAGTAATGCTCGACTGCAACTCTAACCGTGAACATTTTGATCCAGTTAATATGCAATTCAGAAGATATTTACCAAGTGTGAGTCCAACACCAGTCCCTCTGTGTGTAATTGACAGCATAGATGTGACTTGGGGACTGAAAGACAGAAAGATATCCCATAAAACAACTCTGATTCATTTAGTACATGTATCAGCACAAGTCATCCTCACATGTTTTATCTATGGAAAAAATTAAAGACACTCTAAATTTCCCAATAAGTTAACAGTTGCAAACATGTCAATCTGATTAGATCAGAAGTTACTTTACTATGTATCCTATTGTAATTATTTGATAGAGATTAGCTTTAGATACAATTGTAGTTGTTTTGTAAGATTACTTATCAGTAAATGTTATACTATGTTAAGTGCATAGGGACTTTTTATAAGTATTATGCGCTATATAAGAAATTATAAAACGGGTTCAAGAATGTAGCCATCCTGATTGGTCAAATAACACCACGTGACCGTGCAAAAAAAAAGTACTAACGCACGGCGAGGGGACTAACGCACGGCTTATCCGGATCAAACACTAAGATTGTAAGAAAACACTAAAATTGTAGACCCATTTTATAAAACTATTAATACATGGTTGTGAGTTCGTGCGTTAGTGCGATCCAGCAACACGCAGGTTTTTATCATGGTGTCTAACACACTCGGCTACGCCTCGTGTGTTAGTACACCGCGATAAAAACCTTTGTGTTGCCAGATCGCACTAACGCACTCCCAACCATGTATTAATAGTATACTATTATTTTCATTATATCTCCATAAACAGAATATAAAAATAAAGTTTATTTTTTTATTCAAGTAAATGATGACTTCAGGATAGTTCTGTATATTCGGCCGCATTATGTATTACTACTTACTGTACAACCAAAGACTTCCGCGCTCACTTACATGTACATGTAACTTCGTGAGTGGTTCAGGTTCGTGAAAGTTTCATGCCGCGAAATCTTTGAATCATAACTGACATAACACTAAATTTTTGCAAATCGCGAAAGTTTCTTGCTGTGAAAATGGCAGTCGTTTACAATTCGCAAAAGTTTCATGTCGCGAAGGTTTCTGGTTTTAAAGTAGACATTCTAAGCATACTATGCATGTACAGTAAATGATCATTATAAAGAAATTGTCATCATTATAACACTGAGGTAATTTTGCCAATCCCAGTTCTTTATTTTCTATTATTTAGTTGTTGTTGTTTCTTGGCCCTGATAGTTTCAATACAACAAGGTAATATCCTTATTCCCAAGGAGTATGTTATAATGAGATTCCACTCTATTTGACATCAAAGCTTTCTGAGAATAAAATTCAATACCTGTAGATGGTTAGATGAGGAGACATCGGTCTTTTCAGTCTCTTGTTCGTCTCCCAGAATTTATCTTGCTCCTGCTTGGCTGTCATCGCCATGGTGACCCTGCAGGGGGGAAGATAATGAATGAGATGACAATACAAGTTTCTATACTGACTGACATACATGTACCTGTATGTATTCACTGAAAGTGGGGCTCCAAACTTACATGTACTGTACTCCACACAGCTATACTTTAATAATTTCTGATATATACAATGTAGATACGTGGATTAGCAAGGATTGGTCCAGGGTAGATCATACTTGAGGAAGGGAAAAAGAGCATTTGAATAAGTGGATTTCATCTTCAAAATTCCAAAGTTGTAGCAGATTATATTTGAAAAGATCTCGGTTCAATACATTGGTTAGAGTGTTTCTTTTGTACACTGCCTCATAATTTGCTGACACCAGTTTTAGTTGAATTACCAAGTAAGGTGTGTACACTGTGATACTTGTCTCCCAGGCAGCGAAACTCCCAAGCAGAGAAACTCTGTCCCATCAAATGTTGAGGCTGAGTAAAATTTATGATAATGACATTTCTTTATCTGGAGGTAGGTGAAGGGCACAATACATTACATAAGAAATGTTGGTCATAAAAGTGAAGTCCACTCTCAGTGACTGACAGCACCTGTTATTGGATAAACACTCAAACGGTGTCAAATTCCCCATGAGAACCCACTGCTATGTTGCTTTAAGATACTTGTACATGTAAAGGAGAAGCAACCCTTTAAAGCAGGTCTTGAAAAGGAATTAAAGTGTACCAACCACCTGAAAAAAGAATTTGCATACCACTAGGAAGTATAAAATTAACCTCAAAGAACTTTATCTGAAATTCTATAGGTCAACAGTTTAGGAGTATGAAGGAAATAAAGGATAACATGAAGGTGCGCGCGCGGAACCGAACCTCCGAGTTGGGTTCCGTGCGAGCCCTTATCTTGGCGAGCACGTACGGGTGCGTTGAGTAGTCTACTCACAAGTCGCTTTTATGCTTATAGAGAGTATAATTAAACTTGTAATATCTCTTTATAGAAGTGATATTCGAAGCCCATATTTGGAATATAGTAGAATGACATGGAACCTCTAACATACAGAGTAAAATATTTTTTGATGATTGGTACCCTTTAATGCAAAAATTAGTATAGCATTGTAATGCATTGTAATGTATAAAATACCTGCTTGTCATCATGGGCTGCATCCTGGCAAGAAGCTGATGGTTTCTACAAACTCCTCTGAAGGTGAAAGGAGACAGACAGAGAGACAGAGAGGGAAAGAGATAATAATACAAAATTAATAACAACAACTGCAATAATAATAATAATAATAATAATAATAATAAAAAAAATAACCAGAACAATAATAATTATTATAGCAAAAAACTATCAAAAAGAGCACCCTAATGATATCACATACATGTAATGTCCAGTTCTAATCTGTAAGCTACATGTAAATCAGTATATCATGAATTGATGAAGAAAAAAAAAGAGGAAGAAAAAAAAAGAGGAAAAAAAGAAAAAAAAAAAGAAAAAAAAAAGAGGGGGGAAAAAAAAGAAAAGAAAAGAAAAAGTGAAAAAAAAAAGAAAAAAAGAAAAGAAAAGAAAAAAAAAAGAGCCATCAACAAAATCAATTCATATTAATGGGTAAAATATTAAATCAAATTATTACACATCATAGCAAGCAAGGTTCTGTCTGGCTTTTTTTCACTTTTTCTTTTCTTTTCTTTTTTTTCTCCCCCTCTTTTTTTTTTCTTTTTTTTCCCCTTTTTTTTTCTTCATCCAACCTTTGTAAAAAGATAATTTGCATGAAAGCAGAAAAGTAAGAGAAGCAGGATGGTGAAAGTTTGAAAGAAATAGGACAAGGAATAAGAAAGTCGTGAATATTTGAAAAATGAGATCACTACATCTATCTATTGGCAATTTGGTGAATCTACTGGGACGTATTCACGGTCAACGAGCTGATACCAAAATATCATTAAATTCTGGTTTTCTCCTGAGCGCATTTTTTCCTCGGGGCAGTAGGCCTACTCAAAATATATACAGATAGCACATTGTTACAGGTCCTCAAAAAAGAAAAAAGATCCTACAAAGTTATATTTAGAAAAATTGACATTTTAGTCATTCAGTGTGTTGGAGCAAATGGGAAAGTTGACCACCGCTACATCACAGTGACAATACCGATTCCAGCCACCAATTTGAAATTTCCATATAGTGATTACAACTTTTAAAAAAATCACAACTTTCTTATTGTCTGTCCGATTTTGTTCAAACTCTCACCAGTCTGCTTCTCTGATTTTTCTGCTTTCACACAAGTCAAATTATTACAAAGGTTGGATTGCCCTCTAAATTAGCTATCAAAATCAATTCACTGTAAAAATTTCATGTTCACTACTATACATGTACAAAAACAACATTATAATGCAGTTTGAACTTCAATGTTAAATTTGTCATGTAAAGTCTTCACTCAAGTCAAGTCAATAGAAGAGACAATATTTATCATGTTCACATGATTGGTTTGTTTGCCTTACATGTACATGTACCTTGTACTTCATGTGTATGAACATAATAAAATTTGGAATAAAAATGTATACATTACAAAAGCCAGTAACCATTTTAAACAAATTGAAATACACTGTGCTTAACTGCCTATTTACATAAAACAGCACAAATTTCTTTATTTCATTCTTGTCTGGATTGATAGGATCAAACTTGGACCAGTCCTTAAAATTTTCGAAATAATAAGAATGTTAAAAAAGGGGAGGGAAGTACATTTTCTATTATTTTACATTGATCTTAAATAGAATTAATATGTTTTAATTGGCTTACTTTCACATATGGGTAATTCCAGCGTGACAGATGGGACACCCAAGTGATCCAACCCTCACATTTTTATGTTTTTACTTGATATTTCATATTTCATTTAAAAGTGATGCTTAATTTGATGTAGATACAGTATGTGATCTATAGGGTTTGGTCAACAAAATGGGGGGAAACTTTTTTTTCAAGCCTCTCCCACAAATTGTGGGTAGGGCTTCAAGTTCAGCGTGACAGACGGGACATGAATTTACCAAGCCATTTCTGCTTCGATACTTTTCAACTGAGCTCTCCTCACTGGAAAATCTTGAAACAAAATATGTGTATTCATGTTATCACTTGTTGGTACCTTTTTGAAACCTGCTAGTATACATTTGAAATTTCATCTTACTTTTGGAGGAAAATGCCAAAAAGTGAGCGTGACAGACGGGAAAATAAAAACATGACAGACGGGACACATTGAGATTGTACACAAAATAGAATTTCTAAAGACAATCAAATTTCCAGCATTAAATACTTTATTCTCATGTTCTAAAGGGGTTAAAGGGTCATCTTTAATATCATGAAACATAATAGCACAAGGATTTAAATTTTCATCCATCAGAAAATTTTCATGTAGTCCCATCCATACATATTTTTGCTGCAGATGCCAAACGTGACAGATGGGACATTACTCTATGAATCATAATTATCTTCATAAAATTAAAGTTCCGCCAAGTTACATGTAGCAGTAGAAATGAATTTCCCCCTACTAAAGAGCAAGACTGCAAAATTTTATTCAAAAGCAATGGTCTAATTTATTGTAAATGCAAAAAGTACCTTAAAAAACATGACAGACGGGACATAAATCCATTTGACCTTTGACCTCCATTAAATCGGAAAAATATTAATATTTTTATATTTTTGTATATAGACATAAAATTCCCCTTGTGATGAAATGATGAAAAGATGAAATTTCTAAAAATGACTCCATATGTAATTAACCATATTTTACCATAAAAATGTGTAATTTCATTTTTGGGTTAAAAAATGGCCATTTTGGGTCAAAATATTCAAAAATATAAAAAACTGAATATTGTTCCATAAAGTTCAAACATGCATATTCAAGTGACATAGAAAGAAAATGTTCAAAATAAACTTTGGTTTTTCACCAAAAGGGAACATTTTCATGGAATTACCCATATTTATATATATTTCAATAAAATCAATTAAACATTTACATTATCTGTATTTGAAAAATTGACATCAAACATTCTGTTCTTTAATGAAATCAATTTGATCTTAAAGACTTAAAGCAATCATAGCAGCATTACAATACTTGAATTTGATCCATACAAAAACAATGCAAAACACCCAAATTCATTAGCATGGATGTTTGAATTAATACAAACACAACACCTACCAAGGAACATACGATCAAAATGTTCAAAACATTCTTTTAAAACAAAATTGGCAATCTAGATGTAATGTCATTCATGGTTAAAGAGTGATTCACATTATTGTGAATATTATTTGGTCACCCAAAGTGTTTGAATCTGTATGCAAAGCTGACCCTAAAAAAAAAAAAAAAAAGATAAATTCATTACGAACTTGTAGCTCGTGCACAGTGATTTCTAAAATCTTAAGAAATAACCGCTTTGAAATCAATACGTGCTCGTATGAACTGATCACATTTTCCCATAATCATTTCCCTTGTACGGAGACTAGAACGAAGGCGAAATTGGTAGCGAAATTCAGATGCCATCTTCATTCTTTTGCAGTCCGAGACAGTTTCAATATGGCTGTAATATTTTCAAACAGAGAATACCTTGGACCCGGAATGACCTAAAAAAGGAGCATTAAACGAATTATTCAGTCAAATTGGTATGTTAAACAGATTCCTAAACTATTAGGGCCTAGGCCTAACCTATTCAATCGTAAAATCTAGATGTAGATATAAATGTATGACGAAAAATCAAATTAGTTTGATTTTTTCCAACTACACGTCGGCATGTAGTCCGTTTGCACAGCAGAGTGATAGGCCCATACATGTATTTCTGTCTCTAAGTGAATAGCCGACCCTGCCAAAACAAGAGGCTAACGAACAAGAGACAGAATTTTTGGTCTAGTTGCGGACATGATTGTGACCTCTGCCTGTCATTGATTACCCTGGAAATATCACAATTTCTTTCTTACGGCCATTAAAAGTAGGACTGAATGAGGACAAATTTGTTTCTGATTATTGAGTCTAATTGAAATTAGTACCGTTAGTCCGTTACATATTTTCATATTACTGGTTTTATACATATGCCACTCTTTGTTTTGTACTTAAATTGCATAAGAGGTCCTTCCCAATTGGACCAAGTTACGTTTTGCAGGAGTCAGTTATTTCTAAGACTATTTTGAAATTCAAAAAAAAAAAAAAAAGCCTCACAATCTAATTTGTGATTATTTTGATTAAGTAGACGTATTATTTGGGTTTTTTTATCTTTGAAAAACATGTAAAGCCAGGCTTTTAAAAAGTTATGTCATGCTGCAAAATGAAAGAAAGAAAAAAAAAAAAGATAAGAAATTAGTATAGTCAAGGATTGTAATTCCGAACAGATTGTATTACCGAACGTGTACAGTTAAGCGTCTAAAATGGGTTTTCATACGCGTGGGATTACGCGTATGAAAACCACACTATTGAAACAAAGGTTGTCTTTTTCCCCATAGGTTTCACACGTTCGGAAATACAGTACCTTTTTCAAGGGACCAAAACGCCGCATCTTTGGGAAGGGGTCCACTCGGAAGGGAATATCGTATTAAATCTACGTTGTCTTTTTAAAATTCCATCAACTTCCTTTTCTGTAGGACTTTGAGCATTCATTATGTAAGTTTGACACTTGACATATATTCGTTTGATATTTTATTTGCTATCGTTGATTTTCTGAAAAGTGTTCGGACACTGGATCAACCACCATACCCTACCTACCCTAAATAAACTCATATCTCAATCTTTATGATTATTTGCAATTTATGTTGAACAAGGGAGCACAATGTCAATGATGGACGATTCAGATAAGCTTGTACACATGTATAAGTGACTCAGGATATTATTATGTCCAAAAAACAAAAAAAAAATGACTGAAAGAGGGGTGTTTCTGATTCTCACCGAGTCTGAATCAAAATCAAAAGAACATACAGTCATGATATGACACTGACAGTCATGATATGACACTGACAGTCAAGGCAAGCCAAACCCATATCCACGTGCGAGTCACACAACATTCGACAGTCAACAACAAAAAAGAATCATCACTCCACGAAAGTCAACGTGTGGAGCCGGAGGATAACTCGCGTCAGACACAACCACAAATCAACCATGATGCAAATGACATTCTCCGAGAACATTTGGCATTTAATGTACTGATACGATTTTTCTCACTTTCTATTTATTTCATGATACATTACTCACCTCAAAAGAAGAGCCATGGTGCTGATTTCGTGGCAGTTTAACCCGACTTCTTCAAGAAATTCTTCGATTCACAGTTTATGTCATACTTTAATGCTGCCCTCAACGGCCACACATATAATAGTCTATTACATGCACTCAATAATTCTGAGGCAGCTCAGACAAGGGATTTGTAAGAATAATTTTCAACCATAAAGGTCTATAATAACAAAAATTCTTCTTCATTATATCATTTATCATTATATATTCTATTGTCATTCTTGAGTTTAAAAAAATTCAATGCACAAGATCAAGTTGGTTTTAAAAGAAGCAGAAAAATTAAAGAAACAGATCAATGAAAGTTTGAGCAAAATCTGACCAGGAATAACAAAGTTATGAAGTTTTAAAGTCGTGATCAATCAAACAGAAATTGGCAACTCTGTGACATACCTTGCGATCTCCTCTCCCATTTGCCCTGTACTAAAACAATCATAAATTTCCATTTTCTCTATAGAAAATATTTATATGCACCCTAGATATGATCAATGCAAATGTTTTTACACACAACCTATATGAAACAAATGTATTCCTTTATCAATAACTGATAAAATGAAAATTTATGAAATTTTGTGTACAGAGCAAATGGAAGAAGAGCTCGCAAGACATGTCACGGATTTCCTAATTTGTGTTCAATTGATTACAACTTCAAAAATTCATAACTTTCTTATTTCTTAACAGATTTTGCTCAAACTTACATTGATCTGATTCTTTTGAATCCAACGTGATATCAAATAAAATCCATATTTGATTTCTTATCTCAATAGACCTGTTCAAAAATATATTCAAATTTTATGCATACTTTTAAAACAAAGGTTGTTATATTGACAACCTGAAAGCTTGTCAGAGGCTTGTCAGACATAGCAACAAGGAATGTATGCCAACTGGATTCGAAGTATTGAAGTTCATTCATTAATAACAGGTTAATGGAATACCTCGTTACTAGGTCCCCAGGAAAGAAACATCCATAAATTTAAATAACTTTGTGAACAGGTCTATTAGGCTAAAATTGACCCTAGTTCATTACCAATATTCTCTCTCTCTCTTTTCTCTCTCTCTCCATCTCTCTTCTTTTCTCTTTTATATTGGATGGATTTGCATACAAAACCTCTTATAACTGCAGTTATTTTTCCCCTCTTCTTATCACACACACACACACACAAACACAAAATAATAAAAATTATTAAAAACAAAAATGGTATTGGGTAGGCCCAGAAGTCAAGATGAAAGGTATTAAAACAGAAACATTGACCACAGTATAGGATCCAAGGGGAATGTGTGGTTCTTGGTAAAAGTGATCGTTTGGAGGTTGTTTTTTTTTTCTTCCAGTATTTTTAAAATTTTGTCCGGCTTGAGTAATGAGATGACTATGTGTGGGAGCCTGGGAGGGCTGCAAAAAGAAACAATATACATGTAACAGTCACAGTCGTATCACCATTTATTTGTAAACTTTAGTTGTCTTGTTATTTTGGATATTAAACTGTGAAATAGCTTTCATACATATTATTATTCTATCTGTGCTCTCTGTACTACAGTACTGATCAATTAGTTCAGAACTTGCATAAACTGTAATTAAGAAACAGCTGCATTGAAATCATGTAAGAGAAAAGGACGGGCAACAGACAAAAAAAGGATATATATTTTTGTGTTTTATAATAATAATTTCATATTCTGAAAACATCTCTTTTACATATCAAACCAATATTTACAATAAATATATGTACAAAATCATTGTAAGATGAGAAAACACACATTATATTTCTTCTTCAATCATAGTCCCTCTTATTCATGATGGTGTAACCATGAAGTAGATGGACAACAGGATGCCTAGGGTAAGAAACATGTATTTCAGAGGGAACTGATCATAAGCTTCTTTCAAGGTGATTGCTATGGACAGATTCTGTCCTAATAGATTGTACATGTACATTGTAAGTCATATGTTAGAACACAAGATCAAAACCCATGGGTTGGCTGATCCGACCCTCTCTCTATCTTTTATTTATTCTTTTGTCTAGTGCACACACACACACACAAAAAGAAGAGGCCATTGAATAAAGCGTTTGCACTTTGACGTTGCTTTGCCTTCATACATGTACATGTAGGATTGAACAGATGCCACTTAGTGGACGGAAACAAACAAAAAAGCCACACTTCAAATGTGGCTGGAAAAAATCTGCTGTCCTCAAGGTGTTGAAGCAACATCACGTCATGAATTTGCTCCTTCCAGGAGATGGAAACCAAGAAGTCGTCTGTAGATATGATCACAATCATTGCTTCTTGATGGGCATAGCTTGTAGTTCTATCCAGCTGTTGGAATCAGTAAGCCTACGTGTGGTCCTGATCAAAATCTTTCGCTCTTGATTGGCTTGGCATGTATTGGTTCTGTCTGTCCAGTGATTGAAAAAACCTGAAGCCCAAGTGCATGAACACCCAATTATGATCTCTAGTTCTGTCCAGTGGATGGAAACCGCAAGGTCCATCTGTAGTCCTGATCAAAATCTTTTGCTCTTGATACACTTGGCATGTATAGGTTCTGTCCAATTGATGGAAACCACAAGGTCCATCTGTAGTCCAGATCAAAATCTTTTGCTCTTGATAGGCTTGGCATGTATAGGTTCTGTCCAATGGAGAGAGAACATGAAGATGAGTGAGAGAAAGGCAAAAAGTCCAAACAGTGTCAGCATCAGAACACGAGGGATGAAAGTCTGGTCCGTTATCTGCAGATGGAGAGATTGAAAGAAAGAAAGGAAAATACAGTAAAACATAGCTGTTAGTTCTTGCATTAGAATAAAGTACCACATTCAGAATAGTCCAAAACATATGTGCTCTGAGCAGCAGGTTTCAGACCATCCTAAAGTTACTATACTTTTTACAAGGTTTTTTTTTTTATCCAATGCACTCAATATTACTGTGTAATATTGATCCTGAATTTGGTATTCTGTATGTCCATGGTATTTGTTCTTGGACTTCTTTTTCAGCTATTAAGCAAATATGTTATCAAGAACATCACTATCAGAATAAAGAAAAAGGAAGAGAAATAATAAACTTGATTTACATTGTGCAGCAATTTCATATGGTCATGTGTCATGAACTGCCCCCCCCCCCCCCCCCCAAGGGTGGTGCTGTTACACTTTTTGGTTTCATGTTGAAGTAATACTGGATTTCTTTCAAAGCCATAAAAGCTATTCCAACGAATTTGGTATCATTTTAAAGCTGTATTACCATGCCACTTGTCTGCAAAGTTTAACTGACATAGGATATAGAATTAGAGTTACTGTAAGAGTCTGAGTTATAACATTCTAAACTTAGAAGACCTCCTGTACAAAGTCGATGTGAGAATTCACATTTTAGTATAATTTTTGGATTTAAAAAAAAAAGGAAAAAAAAAAGGAAAAATTAGGCAAATGACTACAAATTTGGTATCAAATTAAAGCTTACATACTCAACTTTACTGCTTTGTGATTGAAACTTAAGGTTGGCTGAGCAAAAGTAGAGTATGAAACTGAAATACCAGGAATTTTAGTTCAAAAGTGGCACTGCAAGTACTACATGTAAGTTTTTAAAAAAAAAAGGAATTGACACTTTTGATCGTTAATAACTTAAAAAGTTTATAACTCGTACCAGACTGAGGTTTTTACATTGTAAAGTTGGAGGCTGCCAAATTTATTTGGGATACATTTCATGATGTATTCTTAAAACAATGTTCTGAATATTTAATTAGTCTTTCACTTTTTGAAAAATCAATGCCCCCAAATCTTTGTGTATCAGTAATTAATTCATTGTACATTGCAGCTGAAATTCCAGAGTATCCCTTTTAACCCAGAGTCATGAATCATTAAGGGATGACAGGCAACAAAAATTAGCCTATAATCAAGTTGATAATTATCAGCCTATTACAAATATCTCGAAATTACTCCTATTTGATTATTTAAGAAGGAGAAAAGCATCTCCAAAAGTTGCAGTTTCCTTGCTAGACATTATCCCATGGGGGCTGCCATTTCAGAGCAGTGTTATTTGTGAGATACCCACTGACCTGTACACTAGTTACAATGACACTCATGATCACCTGCGGAATGCATGACACTGGATTTTCTCATAATAAACCATTTTTGTAGTCATGCATATGTTCCATGAAATGAAGATACTTTTATCCTGTCATATAGCCTATTTGTGTCAAGATATTTGAACCTCTCAGTATGTTGCGAATTTAAGGATTTAAAAGCTTATTCTCCTTTTTCAAATTCCTGGCATCAAACGCAATATGGTCGTACAACAAAAATGGACACGGTATGTGCAGAAATTTCTCCCTCTTTCTACTCATGGATCTGGTATCTTTTTTAGGGCTCTGAATCAAATATCATTAGGCCAAACAACAAAATGTGGTCAATTGTCTCGAAAGGGTTAATGACACTGGACAGCAGAAGTTTGGCAGAACTGACAGGTGAGATGCACAATGGAATTGTTGTTCTTTTCTTGTACTCACCTTGATATCTGATGGCTGAGCGATCGCATCTTCTCTCGGAATGAACACCAGGATGAGAGTGATGATGATCACTAGGAATACTATCCCAAACGCTGCACCTCTGAGAGAGAGAGAGAGAGACAGAGAGAGACAGAGAGAGAGAGAGACAGACAGAGAGACAGAGAGAGAGAGAGAAAGACAGATAGAGAGAGAGAGAGAGAGAGAGAGAAAGCAACAAAACACAAGAAGACAGGAAGAAAGATGACGAGAAGAAAAAATTGGATGTAAACAACAAATAAACATGATATAAATGTGATTTATAAGTTCTGGTAATGATGGGAAAAAAATATCACTGAAACATACTGAACTTACACTGACTGAATTTTTGAGATTGCAAATGAGTGACACAAGTACATGTATGTGTTCAGTAATTTTGGGTGGAAAGCAATAAAACCCCCTGACATGACCCATTTTTGCACTTTAAGAGGTTATCCCGTCTATGTTCAACATGTGTGAATGAGGAAATCAAGTTATAATAAACATGTAACCAACCTCAGCTTGTGAGAAGATGGAATGGTAAGTAATGATTACCCAATAATACCTAAGTCATATATCTGTTCGGTGTGATCGGCCTAATGTTGATCGGGTGCTGGTCTCTTCGATATGAATGCGGTATAACAAAACACAAAGAACAAACCTTAATTTATCAGCTCTGGAGAAGACAGCACAAAGCAGTATGGCAAGAGCCCAAAGGACAGCCAGGACAAAGAGACCTGTTCCAACTCCAAATATAAG
The DNA here is from genome assembly GCA_025618425.1 of Heliocidaris tuberculata. Taxonomy (NCBI): domain Eukaryota; kingdom Metazoa; phylum Echinodermata; class Echinoidea; order Camarodonta; family Echinometridae; genus Heliocidaris; species Heliocidaris tuberculata. Next base: position 4,108,598 of record CM046833.1, read on the forward strand.
AGCCATGATGATTGGTTGCCAATTGATCACTTCACACCAGCCACTATCAACGGATGAATATCATTGTCTGAAAGAGGAGGGGGGAAATAAAGAAGGAAAAATAGTTTGTTACAAACAAAATTATGAGAGCAACTTTAGAATACCCCACCACAAAGGTTGACCAGCTGCTTGAACAACAAATAATTTTGATTGAAACTAAATGCAAAGACATACATGTAATAGACCGCTTCTATAATGTATACAAATTTATGCACATAATTCTCTGTGCACCTAGTGACCAGCTTTTCCATTAACCTGCTTTTTATAAATGAGCCTCAATGCTTGGAATCCAGTTTGCATACATTACTTGTTGCTATATCCGGCAAGACTCCGGCAAGCTTTCAGGTTGTCAAGAACAACCTTTGTTTGAAAGGTATGTATAAAATTTGCATACATTACCGAAGCGGTCTATTCCTTAGCTAACTCCACCCCTAATGATAATCCCAACCCACATACTGCAAGGTAGGTTATATAATCTTGCACACTGGAATTAATATAACCTCGCACACCGCCGGGATTGCCTCCCATAGGCAAGTGTGTGTTCTCAATCTCATGTGAGAGCTTCACAGGAGCATGATCGCTGGCCAAAAATAGCCTGAAATTTCACTTGATCAAGGTGAGAGAGATTTGATTGAAGGAATTGTCTGAAAATGTAAAAGGGAAGTATTTTCCCAGGATTGTGCAGATTATTCAAGTGCTTTCAACTTAGACATGTTAGAGGTCGACTGCCACCAAAATCAACGTGCATAGGATGGGACTCTCCTACACAAGGGGTCTCCAGCAATGTTCTTGACTTTTGTGCAGTGGTGTTTGAAAGTGTTGAGGTGTATGACAGTCCAAGAGTATAGACACGAAGTATAGTAATGCCGCTATGATTTCTATGAGTATGAGCAAAGATCTCGGTATGAGGATGAGTGTGTGTACACAAGAAGTAAAGTCAGCCGTATAGGCAGTGGAGCTCCAGGTACAACTAACCAAACTCTTCCTCACCCATTTCTTTGGTTGGTCGCATCACTCAATTTCGTTCGGCAGGTAAGATGAAAATTTGTACTTACATTTCAAGAGAATTACTATAACTATCTAGCAGATTTTACGATTTGACGATTATTTCGATGAAAAAAAAGGAATTTCCTCGCCAAGTCGATCTTCCCCTGTACTGTATTGTCGATTCAAATGAATCGATCACACGGTATGAGTCATTTGAATGGACGATACAGTATGGGGAAAGATCGCCTCGAAAGCAAAGTGCCTGATAGATTATATATAGTTACATGTACAGTAATTCTGTAAGTAGACCTACATGTACAAATTTTCATTTTACCTGCCAAAATTAAGCAATGCAACCAACCAAACTAATGGGCGAGGAAGATTTTGGTTAGTTGTACCTGGAGCTCCACCGCCTAACAGCAGTGGCGGTGGAGCTCCCTGGACTTATACATGTACAACTGTAACTATCTATAATCTAGCAGGCACTTTGCTTTCGAGGCGCTCTTTCCCCATACTGTACCGTCCATTCAAATGACTCACACCGTGTGATTGAGTCATTTGAATCGACGATACAGTACAGGGGAAGAACAGCTCGGCGAGGAAATTCCTTTTTTTCCATCGAAATACTTGTACTCCACAATAGCTTTTACGGGTGAATAGGCTTCAATAGGTTTTGTGTGTATTAGCAGGCTATAGTCCATTAGATCATACATGAGACTGAGAGGAAAATAGTCATTTCAAATTTCACTTTCAACCCTGAAACCTCAAATTTGTAGAGTGGAAGAGTCCCTGAATCAGGTAATTTAGCACATTTAAGAAAATTAAATCATGCTTAGTCTTAGAGCAATTTTGTTGTCTGTTCTTGACTACTTCAACAGTGAATGTAGGCTACTCTTCATAGAAGAGTAGCATCAGCTTTTTTTTTTTTTACTCTTCAAAGAGCCTTCCCATCTAGCCACACTACAGTCCCACATAGGCAAGGGCCTATGAGTGGCTATATACACTCACTCATAGAACCATCACTATGTGGGGCTGTGTCAAATTCGGCGCGGTCACGACCTCTAAGTTGAAGAGGTAAAAACGGCAATATAATAATACGGCAAAATTTTGAGAAAATAATTCCTTCTACATTTTAGGATGATAGAGTATCTGATTTCATGTCAGATTCTTCAATAGGATCTTTATCATCTTGATCAAGTGAAATTTTCAGGCTGTTTTTAGCTGGCAATCTTGCTCCTTTCCAGCACACATACATGTATGTGCTTGAGATCACACACTTGCTATGGGAGGCAATTCCTCGCGGTACGAAGGTACAGAGTGCGAGGTTATCTACAATAACCTCGCATAAGTGTGAGTGATATACACTCAAACTCATACTTTAGGCCCTTGCCTGTATGGGACTGTCTCCAACTCCAACATTCACTGTTGCAGCAGTCAAAAACAGCCAACAAAATTGCTTTAAGCAAGATTTGATTTTCTTAAATTTGCAAGATTTAGGGACTATTCAACTCTTACTGTGCCACAAATTTGGGGATTCAGAGTTGAAAGTAAAATTTTAAATAATGATTTTCCTCTCATGTATGAATGATCTAACTGTTAGACTGGAAAAGGCCCGCTGATACACACAAAAGCAATGAACATGATGACCATGATGAAGGCCACTGAATGAAGGCTATTCAATAATTCACCTGTACTAACTTTAAGCCACTCATAGGCCCTTGCCTATGTGGGACTGTGTCCAACATTCTCTGTTGCAGCAGTTAAAAGCAGACAACAAAATTGCTCTAAGCAAAATTTAATCTTCTTAAATTTGCTAGATTACCTGATTCACGCCATGGACTCTTCCACTCTTACTGTGCCACAAATTAGGGGATTCAGAATTGAAAGTGAAATTTTAAATAATTATTTTCCTCTCCTGTATGAATGATCTAGCCTGGAAAAGGGCCTGCTGATACAAACAATAGCTATTGAAGCCTATTCACCCATAAAAGAGCTAGTCTGAGTATGAGATTATCTTCAGATAAGCTTGTATGGTGGTGGATCCAGTGTCCGAACACTTTTCACAAAATCAACGATAGCAAATAAAACATCAAACGAATATCTGTCAAACTTACATAATGAATGCTCAAAGTCCTACATAAACATGATAAAACGAAGTTGATGGAATTTTAAAAAGACAACGTAGATTTAATTCGATATTCCCTTCCGAGTGAACCCCTTCCCAACGACGCGGCGTTTTGGTCCCTTGAAAAAGGTACTGTATTTTCGAATGTGTGAAACCTATGGGAAAAAGACACAACCTTTGTTTCAATAGTGTGGTTTTCATACGCGTAATCCCACGCGTATGAAAAATCATTTTAGGCGCTTATTTTTACACGTTCAGTAATACAATCTGTTCGGAATTACAATTCTTGACTAGATCTATACATGTATAAGTGACTCACTGATGTGAAGAGTGTAAGTGACTTAATTAAAGTTTAAGCTTCAGTACTGTCATGACTGTGGTCTGTGCACTACAAGCTTATCTTCAGATAAGCTAGTATGATGGGGTGACCATATTTCGCGCACATTTTAAAAATTTCTAGGAATGTGAAATTCCATCTGTAATTTCTCATATTCTACAGTAATTTATTCAAAACGATTCATACCAAAAGGAAAGCTAAATATTAGTCTGCAAATGTGTCCAAGAAGGAAGCTGATCGACTAAGAATTTCGGAGATATCCGGTTTTTAAAATTCGATGTCGGATCGCTACGCGCATGGAACTGAAAATGGGTCATGAAAACAGCGAGACCTTATTTCACGCACGCGAGTTTGCATCTACTTAATCCAACATAACAATCCATCAAAGGTAAGTTATTTAGTTTACATCATTTGCAAGGCAATTTTATCATAAAATCATTTGGTATCATGCTTTACTTACAAGTTTGATGACATCTTCTCTCAAAATGATGATTTCTAGACCCTTGTCGGTACTTCATATTTTCGGAAACGGACGCAAAAAAGTAGCAAATTTTGCCGATTTTTCGTCAATATCTTCAAAACTTCTCACCCAATATGAAAGAAAATTTTGTCTCTAGGTAATTTTAGGTTCCTCTATCGATTGGTGCTATCAGATTTCCGAAATTCTTTCTAGTTTTTGAGATATTACCCTGTGCGCGAACTTAGGACAAGCGCGAAATATGGTCACACCACCATACGTGTCTATAAACGGCTATATAAGTTAGACTTCTATGTGTGTTTAGTAGGGGCACTAAATATTCACAACAAACCACTTATCCAATGAACAAGGTTATAAGAGGATTACTGTAACAGTGTGTTAACTATCCAGCAACAAACATAGATCGCTGTTAATGGGACTCAATTTTAAAATTTCAAATTTCTACCGTGTACACAATTATTCTAGCCTGAAAAATTCAATGATATCAAGGGTATATCCACTCACCATATCAAACGGATGAATGTCACAAGAGGAGAAACACATGAATCTATGGACCTACCAGGAACAAATGGCCAGGCTTTCTTTTGGGGTTTCGAAGAAGAGATACGTCGTCGCCTCATGAATATTGATGAGATCATGAATATGCATATTTTTCCTCTTCATTTGTTGTTTTCTTCTGTTTTTGTTTTGCTTTGTTATTTTTCACTGATTGAAGTTCGTTTTGATCATCTGTAACTTATGTTGAATCTTCCTCTGTATTTGTATTGTTGATGATAATCCAAATTGTAGATTTTAATTGAATAAATTGATTTGATTTGATTTGATTTAATTTGATTATCACGAGACTTGGGGGAAAGGATATGGAAGGGGTTGTCCATAGTGGCGTATCCATGGATTCAGAAGGGGGGGGGGGCGGGCTGCATGGGCAGTTAGTTTAAGTAGTAATCAAAAATTTGAGAAAGAAACACTTCTCCATGGCCAAGCCCTAGTTCACTGCAACACTGCAATGAACCATAGGGTAAAGAAAATCTGACCCACAGTGAGATCTCCTTGTAGGCCGGAAAAAAACACAACCCCCCGCCCCCCCCCCCCCAAAAAAAAGAAGAAGAAGAAGAAGAAGAAGAAGAAGAAGAAGAAGAAGAAGAGGAAGAAGAAAAAAAGAGGAGGAGGAGGAAGAAGAAGAAGAAGAAGAAGAAGAAGAAGAAGAAGAAGGAGGAGGAGGAGGAGGAGGAGGAGGAGGGGAGGAGGGATTGAAGAAGAAAGGGAGAGAGAGAGCTAGAGAGACACTAAGAAAAATTGGGGGGGGGGCTAGGTTTCAGTTATTAGGGAGTGGTGTTATCGAGGGGATGTCGTCTTTGGTGCCCCCCCCCCCCTTCCAGTGGGGTATCCAGTTTGGCTCCAGGATATAAAAAATACGCACAGATCCACTCGCTGCTACAACCCAAGAGACCGACAGGCGACAGCCCACTAGATCTACATTTTTCTGTCTTCTCTTAAGAACATGTAAGTTCTTTGTTTTGTCTGTCTGGTGGGCCGTCGTTTTCTTGAATCAGTCTGGAACTTATATGTTAAATGTAGGTATCTTGGGTTGTCGAGCTCTTGGGATGTCGGTTTCGTGGCTGTAGCCGTGTAATGCCGTACGAATAAATGTCTCCAAATTATTCAAAATATCCAGGCCTTTAGAAAATTCTTGTAGTGGATCAAAATTTCAACAGAAAAGGAAAAGTCTATTTTATCATCAAAGGCTTTATCTTATACAGGAGAATGAAACCCCAAACTTGTATGCATTTGAAAAGAAGCAGAAAAATCTTAAAAGCATATCACTGAAAGTTTGAGGAAAAACGGATAAAGAATAAAAATGTTATGAATATTTTAAAAACCTAAAATCGCTAAATGTAAGTGGCAACATACTCATTATGCTAATGAGATGCTATGACGTTTTTGTGCTCTTTCTTTATAGGTAATAAATAAGAAAATTTTTAGATTCCAGCTTTTAAACAAAGAAAATTGAATTATCAACATTGTGCTTGAAATATATTGTGAAGAATAAATTTATCAACACCACCTATAATACAGAAATCAAATTTTCTAAGATATATTCAAGCAAAGTGGATTTTTACACCACTATTTGTATAATGCAATTGGAAAGTATAGCACATTTACATCACAATATCTCATTAGCATAATGAGGACATTGACAATTTCAGATATCAATTCATTTAGCGATTTTGGGATTTCAAATATTCATAACATTTTTATTAGTTGTCTGTTTTTCCTCAACCTTTCACTGATATGCTTCTTTGATTTTTCTGCTTCTATTAAAATGCATTTATTTTGGGGGTTTCATTCTCATTTGAATAAAATGAAGAAGGGGCGGTGCTATGATGAATAGTACACAATATTTTATTGACCGCAACGCCATATTAGGAGATTCCTCACTTCATTAGTGATATTTCAAAACTATAGGCCTATATATATACATGTATACAAAACTTCCATAATTTATTCTTTGTCCGATTTCCTTACCCTTACACATATCCTGATTTTCTGCTTCTATTCAAGCCAATCTTCTTTTTCTTAATGAAAGGTTAATTCCCGCATACAAGCAAAAGAAAATAATGTATTTTCATTGTTCAACCCCATTTTAGTCTACACAGAGCAGCGTGGAGTGTCACTCTAAACACGACACATTATCACCGACAGTGGCGGATCCAGGGGGGGGGGGGGAAATCCCGGCCCGTGCCCCCCCCCCTTTTGAGGGAAAACAATGCAATGTGCCCCCCCCCCTATTTTTTTTTTTTTTTTGGCTTGTCAGAGAATTATGGAGGGGAACTGGACCCCAGAACCCCCCCCCCCCCCACTGAGCGACTTTTGGAGGGCTGGTGAAAATTTTTTTTTTTGCTCGCCACCCCCCCCCCCCCCCCCCCCCCCCCAACTGAGCGACTTTTGGAGGGCTGGCGAGAGACCAAAAAAATATGGGTCTTCCTCCAAGCAGTTTCCCAAAGTTGACAATCCTGCATTTGTGTGCCCCCCCCCCCTTATACGAAATCCTGGATCCGCCCCCGAGATCTATTTTATAGGTAGATAACATTTAGCTTATTGTGCATTCATTTCATGAAAAAAGACATGAATCTCTCACTATTTACAACAGATATTATTTCAACTGTTTTATTATCTTAAAAATGCACTTTATAAACATGTAAAAAGTTCTAAGGAATGCGAGTGGTGGAAAGTGTTGAACAATACCCCCAAATCAGTGATAATTCTTTTCAATCTTCTGTACACACCAACAGAGCCAATAACTATACACATAGATTTTAATAGAAGCTGGACACACTGACGCAAATTCTTTGTTGTGTTCTTGCCCAACAAAGCAACGTGTGCCGTTTTGTGTCCAACTTACACCAAGCTATGTTTATCAATGACTCTGGCTTGAGAGGACGCCCCATGAAGAAAACGAAGACATATCAGATAGCGATATAAAACGAAAAAAACCCAAACAATTCGGATAATATCAAAATAGAAGAGAGAGAGAGAGAGAGAGAGAGAGAGAGAGAGAGAGGGGCATACAGACAGTGAGAGAGAGAGAGAGAGAGGCAGGCATACAGACAGTGAGAGAGACAGAGACAGAGAGAGAGAGAGAGAGGGGGAGTGAAAGAGAGCAAGAGATGTTGGAAAAGCACTTGACGGGGTAAGGGTCTCATTTTGCCCTCTGAATATTTCCAACCAATAGAAAAATGATAGTGAATTTTCAGGTATAAGTGAAATCATTGCAAATTAAATGATCATCACACTGCTAGAAAAAGAAAGAAAAAAAAACCAAAAAAAAAAAAAAACTCATTATTGCCATTTTGTCAATGTTTTGACGTTAGATGTACGTCATGACACCAATCTTCAGAAACACTGCGCAGGGTAAATTCTAATAGGTAAATACCAACAGACAAAATTGAACCCCGTTCTTATGTAAAGACTTGAATTCAGTCTGAACTATGCTTACAAACATTCTAATCGATATTAGAAATGTGCATCATAAGTTAATGCTCCTGTCAAAAAATTGAAATTCAAAAGGAAATGTAGTCCCAAACAAAGTTCGCTCCCTCGCAACCAACTACAAGTTTATTGTGTATACTCCGCGACATTACAATCTTGAACAAAGTAATGTCATGTCGAAATCATATCATTTTTTTAGATAAAGAAGCGATAGGGAAATGTAATGTCCTGCCGCTCCACCACCCTTCGTCCATGCAAATCAAGGCCCATAAAAAGAATTTCTCACTGAAATCCCTGGATCAACATTAGCTCGAATAGTTTTACCCATTATGACGCCAATGTCCAGATACGCCACTGGAGAAGAGTTTGCAGATTACAATACATCAGTTTGCAGTACGGAGCTGCTGTTTCGGTGACCAAGCGGAATCTTGTTTCTTTAAATGCTAAATGTGCTCTTTGATATGAGTCAAGAATCGTAATTGAATATGGCAGTTATTGACGTATCTTAAAGGGCAATCCAACCTTAGTAATAAGATGATTTGTGTGAAAGCAGAAAAATAGGAAAAACAGGATGGTGAAAGTTTGAAAGATATCGGGCAAGGACTAAGAATGTTATGGATGTTTGAAAAATGAGATCACTACATCTATGCGAATCTCAAATTGGCAATTTGATGAGTCAATTGTGACATTTTTGTGGACAACTCTCCCATTTGTCGTACACAAAAATATCATTAATTTGCGGTTTTCTTCGAGGTGCTTTTACCCTCGGGGCAGTACTCAAAATATATTGGAGATAGCATATTGTTATAGGTCCTCATGAAAGAAAAAGATCCTACTGAGTAATACATTTTGAAAAAAGTGACATTTTAGTCATTTTGTGTGTTGGAGCAAATGGGGGAGTTGTCCACAGCTACATCACAGTGACATTACCTATTCGGCCAATTTGAAATTCCCATATGTATAGTGATTACAACTTCAAAAATTCATAACTTTCTTATTGCTTATCCGATTTTGTTCAAACTTTCACCAATCTGCTTCTATGATTTTTCCTCTTTCTTTCAAAGCAACTTTCTATTAAGGTTGGATTTCCCTTTAAGTCTGGGCAAAGATCTTTTTTAAACCAAGGATTATGCATGTATGTTAGTGAAAATAAACAGGCAGCGTTTTCATGTTGAAAAATCTTTTTGATGCGGCATTGCAAAATAAAGGAAAATAATACTTCCATGACGGAGTTAATCTAGCACATTGTTGTATTGCCATTAAGAAATCTTATACAATGTACTGTGTCTACAAATAATTATTACGCATAGCGCATTTGTAATCGTGCTTTCCCTTATCCCCTCTCCCTTTCTTTCTTAAAGAATTAGAAACCCCTCCCCCTCTCTTCATGCTCCTTTTCTCATTATATTTTCGCAGTTCTATTTTTTTTTTGGGGGGGGGGGAGTGTATAGGGTTGGTAAGAAAAAACATTAACACTTTCTGCGACAGTTGCTCTGTGCTTTATTTCGTCAAAGGTATAAGCATGATAAGGCTAGGGGTATAGGCTTGCACTCTTAAAATGTTGGGTAAATTTAGTTGGGTAACTGCTGGTTGGTTAAAAATATTCCCAATTCTGGGCTATATACCAACTGGACACTCGAGTGGTGTAACCAGTATTGGTCAATACTTTTTACCTAAATATTGGGCATATATTTACCAACAGTATTTGGTAATTATGGGTTGGGTACTTGTTGCCCTGTAGTTGTGTAATTTTGTCACATTTCCTTTGCCAGTTGGGTAAATTTTGTTGGGTAACTGATGGTTGGTTAGAAATTCGCTTTTGCCCAACTTGTGGTAAATATTTTTACCCAATATTGGGGAAAACACTTATATGAATATTCATGAATTTTTAGTAGCGTATGGTTTGGGGTGGCCCGATTTACTAACTGTCACCGAATGCATAAAAAAATATAAGGGGTATAATTATAAGAGCTTGCACTAGTTTGCACTAACTGGATAGGATAGGACTAGGATAGGATAGCTTAAAATAGAATATGTTAGGATTGATTAGGTTAAGACCCAGAAGGACGTAACAAGCAGATTTCATTTTTTTTTACCTAGGTTGGAGGAAAAAGGAAACAATAAATTGGGCAGCTGAATTTGCCCAACCACATGATATTTGTTACCAAACAGCTGAACAAATAGAGGGTTGGGCAATCCTATTGGGTAAGATTGGTTGGGCAATAATTACCCAACTGAGAATATAACCAACAGTTGGGCAATTGTAGAGTTGGGTAAAATCTAATGGGTCACCAACTGATGGGCAATTTAATTTGCCCAACAACATAGTAAATGGATTGCCCAACATCAGTTGGGCAAATTTTAACCAAAAGTTATGTGGACAGTATGTTGCCCAGTGTTGGTTAAAAATTGGGCATTTTTTTGCCCAACCTTTTTAAGAGTGTGCCACGCGGGTTACACGTAATGAGGCTTTGGGGTATTGAGGTATAAGGTAATTTATAGTGTTTGGGATCAGAGGGATCGAGAGTAGAAATTTCAATAGTGCATGGTATTGACTGAGATTCGCATGAGCATGTGTCGTACATTTTGATATTCATTGTAATTTTGTTTCTTTTTGTACTCGGAAGATCCCCTCATTTCAGATCTTTGTCCACAAAGATACGTAAATTAACTACCATATTTAATAACGGCTACTTTTTATGGAAAAAATACACTATGCTCATAGCATTGAGCTCATTTATAGATTCAAAAAAGAAAATTTTCTGCTTGGTCACCATTCAACCTCGTTTACGACACACTGATGTATTTTCATTTACTAACACTTCCACACTTTTTCTTTATTCTCTCTCTCTCTCTCTCTCTCTCTCACTTTGTAATTATCTTTTTCTGTCCCTCTCTTTATGTACCTCCCCTTCTCTCTTCTATGTTCATATAATCCGGATATAATCCTAATTAAGTTTTGTCACCTCGTGTTACATCGCTACATGTATTTTGAAATGTAATTACTCGTTTTCTTCAGAGGGCGTCCAGGTAAGCTAGGGTCATCGATATGTATAAACATAGATTAGTGCAAGTTGGACACTATGCAGCATACGTTGCTTTGTTCGGCAAGCACACAACAAAGAATATGCGCCAGAGTGTGCCCAGCTTCCAAATCTATGTGTTTAGTTGGCTTTGTTGGTGATAATACAAAAGATTGAAAATAATTATCACTGATTTGGGGTATTTCTCAACACTTTCCACCACTCGGATACCTTACATTTTACATGGTATAAAGAGCATTTCTAAGATAATAATACAGTTGAAATAATTTATGTTGCAATTAGTGGGGGGTCATTTCCGTAAAATTACTGTAGTATTATAGAGACACATTATGTTCCGCGATTAGGGAATGGCACCCTATGCCAATTCCAAGTTGTTTCCCCCCTACCCACAAAACATATATACACGAGATATAGACCCCATTCGCATTTCCTGTTAGACCGGTCTTATAGTTTGGCCGGTCTAGAGGAACAGTTCTTGGAGAATGATTTGATTGCATTCACACTCCGCGCATTTTTACGTCTCAAAAGTGATCAACAAGTCAAAGTGGTCTGCTATGGCAGCTCAGGTCAGCGGGTCAAAATTTTTCGCGCTGAATTCAAACCGTATACTGCCTGCCTGATGCACTTATCTTCATATCTTTCCAAGGCTTCTTTTTTCCCAGTTTCCTTTTTTCTCCGTGTGTAAATTATTCTATCATCTTGTAATTTTCCATCTTTCCTTGTGTTATTCTTTGTTTTCGTCATTCTGTCGTCTTCTCTTTTTACCGTTTCCTTATATGTTATACTTTGTTTTATCGTTCTAACATTTCATTTTCTCTTTCTATAGTTATACTTTCCTTTGTTTTCATCATTCTATCGTCTTCTCTTTTTACCTTTTCCTTATGTCATACTTTGTTTTATAGTTCTATCATTTCGTTTTCTCTTTCTATCTTTCCTTGTTTTTTTTTTTAATTCATATTCTTTCCATGTTTTCGTTTTCATCAAACTATCGTCTTTTCTTTACATTTTTTATTTTTTCTTTGTTTTCATTATTCTATCATTTCCTCTTTAAATCTTTCTTGGTTTTCATTCTAGCGTCTTCTCTTTCTTTAGATTTTTAAATGTTTTTCTTTTTTAAAAATCATTCTATCATTTTCTCTTTCTGTCTTTCCTTGTTTCCATCATACTATCGTCTTCTATTTCTTTAACCTTTCTTATGTTTTTGTTTTTATCATTCTATCAATTCCTTTCTATCTTTCCTTTCTTTTCATCATTCTATCATTTCCTCTTTCTATCTTTCCTTATGTTTTCTTTCTATCGTCTTCTCTTTCTTTAAATTTCTTATGTTTTTCTTTATATATTTCCAAGGCTTCTATTTTTTCCACTTTCCTTTTTTCTCCGTCTGTAAATTATTCTATCATCTTGTATTTTATACATCTTTATTTATTTATTATTATCTATTTATTGAATGGTATATTTACTGAAAATCTGTATGGCCTTCAGTAAGCTGAAATGTACAAATTTTTACAAATAAAAAGGAAATGCATTCAAGAAGAACAAACATAAATTACAACAACATGATCATGAGAATAGATGGGCATAAAAATTAATGATAAAGCAAATAGACAATGGTAAAGGTGACTGTGAGAGACTGCAGTTAAGTGATGGCATATTTTACCTCTGCTTATCTCAAGTTCGTCCAAAGAAGACGAAGGAGTGGATGAAGAAGAAGAAGAAGGAGGAGGAAGAGAAGAAGGAGGAGGAGGAAGAAGAATAAGAAGGCGAAAGGATCAAAAAGGAGGTCACGGAGTCAGGTGAAATAGGCAGTAGATAATAGACACGAGAATGGAAGAATAAAGACTAAGGAAAAGGCGGACGAAAAGAAGACAGTGAGCGTATAAGTAGCTTCGTACATTAGTCAATATCAAAAGAAGCATGAGTCAAATTCACCAGTCTTAAAAGATCTGCATTGGTTGCCCATTAAGTCTCGTATCCAGTTCAAAATACTGTTATTAACCTATCAATGTTTACAAAAGCTAGCTCCTTCCTACCTTACTGAATTGTTAACTCCATATAAACCAGAAAGAATGCTACGTTCCAGTGCCAAGTCTCTGCTTTGTGTTCCACAAACCATGACAAAGTCATACGGGGAAAGGTCTTTCTCATACGCAGCCACATTTTTGTGGAACAAATTGCCAGAACAACTCAAAACTATAGGAACCTATGACACCTTCATTAGTACCTTGAAAACATATTTTTTTTCACCACTTATGAATAGTCAAACACATGAACCCAGTGCATTTTTTTGTTGTTGTTGCTTTTCTTGTATAAACTTGTTTTCTATTCTTAAGTGCATAGAGACATGCAATTTTGCCTATGTGTTATGCGCTATACAAAACTGTTTATTATTAATTATTATTAGAGTTTGTATATACAGATATTTTGTCAAAATGTGATAATCACCGTTATATTTATTAAGTTCTGTTGAAAGCATTAATTAATGTAACATACAATTAGCGAACATTACAAATTAATTATTTTAAGAACACAATTTATAGAGACGCAAGAATCTTAGCATCATATTTATATCTGTGAGCAAATCTCATGGTCTGGGCAGGGAAATGTAATAATAATAATAATAATAATAATAATAAATTGAGACTTTTATAGCGCATAATCAATTAAAACTGCTCTATGCTCTTTACATACGGCTCTCCAAGATTACTTAACTAACAATACAAACCAATATGTCTTTAGATTCCGCTTAAAAGATTCTGTAGATGTACACAACCGTAAATGTGCTGGTAAACTATTCCAGTTTTGGACCACACAAATCAAAGCTAGCTTCACCCTTCTTCGAATCAACTCTAGGAACATGTAAAATTGAATTATCTTCAAATGTAACGAGTATGGAAGAGAGGATAAGGAGAGAGAGAAGATGAGAAAGGGAGAGAGATATAAAGCAGTAGAGAGGATGAAGGAGAGAGAAAGAGAGAGAAAGAGAAAGAAAGAAATAGAGAGAGGAGAAGAGTGAGAGAGAGAGAGCTCGAATGTGTCTATTCTTTGTTTTCATCATTCTATCGTCTTCTCTTTTTACTGTTTCCTTATGACTTGTTATTCTTTGTTTTATATCGTTCTATATCATTTCATTTTCTCTTACTATCTTTCCTTGTTTTCCCTATTTCTTAGAATTTCTTATGTTTTTCTTTGTTTATCATTCTATCCATTCCTCTTTCTATCTTTTCTTATGTTTCCTTTCTTTTCATCATTAATTTCTGTCATGCAGCGATGGCCTGCATGCCCTTACAGGAAAATCAAGGAAAATCACACACACACTCACTTCCGGTTGAAGTACGCTTTGGGATCGCTTTGTATTCACACTGCACGTTAGAGCGGTTAAGACCCGTTCCTCAAGACCACTACTGGAGGTGGTCTTTTGGACCGGTCCAGAAGACCACTTCCTGGACTACTTTTGTATTCACACTCCCCTTAGAACGGTTCTTGAGGAACGGGTCTTAGAACGCTCTAACGAAGTGAGTGTGAATTTTATGGGGTTATTGTTTCAAGATAGATCAAAATCAATTCTTCTTCTTTTACACACACTCTCTCCACTTGTAGCCAGGCTTGTTGAACGGGGGGGGGGGGGGGGGCATACAAAACAACAGAGTCACATACTTATTACTTACATCAATACACACACATCCCAACCCCACACATGCACACAAACAGGGTTGGTAATAGGGTTAAGTTCTTGACCCATATAACATGTATAAGTTCCGCGGATGACCCTTTTTCGGATAGAACGGGGGGGGGGGGGGGGCAGGGGTGCCCCCTGGCTACGCCTCTGTCTTTCTGGGTTTTTTTTCTCGCCTTGTCACAGATTATTTCGGACTAGTGCCCCAAACCAGAGAATCCTGGATCCGCTACTGGAGACAATGGATGAAAGTGTTCACGGAATAAAAGGATCAAACGTTCGTCAGGGCTAAAAGATCGGAAGTTTGATGACACTCAACACTCACAACACAAAACGCAATGCACTCACAACACAAAACGCAATGAAAAGATTAAAAATTAAAGGCATTGTAGGGCCCTTAGCCAATTTAATGTAAAGATAAGCGAATTTCAAAAGTGAAGACATTTTCGGCAAAAAAGCAATACAAATAAACAAAAAATAAAAGTAACTCCCCCTTAATAAAATTGGCGTAACTTCTTAACGAAAAGGTTGTGAGCAAAATAACTTGGCAAGAGTATTCTATACACTTATTGACTAACTTAAAAGGCAAAAATGTTATTTTTGAAAAGTCACAAGGGTAATTTTTTATGCTGTATTAACAGTACATTTTAGCATTTCTTGCGCGATTTTTAAAGTGTGCTCACTCAACCATCACACGCTGACAATCTTTTATGTTCACATAACATGTGATGATACATTTTGGTAAAAATATCTGGAGCTATTTTTTTTTCTTCAATAAGCTGAATGGATTTTGCAATTTCAAATTCAGGAGGGTTGATTTTTTTTTATAATCGTGCTCATCCAACCATAATAATGAGAAAGGTGTCAGGATAGGTGTGAGGAGGTCAAGAGATGGATGATAAACAACAACAACACATATGCACCAGAAACCGAATTTGCTAAAATCTCGTTTCACAGAATCCCCCAAATGACCCTTCTGACTTTTGGAAAGAGACAATTTTGCCTTTAATGTTTGCTCACTCATGCATGACTCAATGGATCAATCTCATTTTCACAGAACAGTTAGTCAATAAGTGTAGAAACACTCCTGCCAAGTTATTCTGCACAAAACCTTTTCGTTAAAAAGTTACGCTATTTCGATTAAGGGGGGAGTTACTTTTTTTTGTTGTGCTTATAAAAACGGTTGATACCAGATCACATTCTAAGTTTGTAGACATTAAATTAATCAAAACTGAACTCTTAAGACATAAAAATGGTAAACATTCTATAATCTGCTGTAAATTTATGGTTCTGTTTCTAGAAAGCTTTCAAATGTTGATACTCATAGCGTTCAAGAGAGCTACATGTAATGACCCAGTTTCAAATAATATGGTGTTTCAACATTATGTAGACATTTCAAAACATGAATATTTGTTTTATACGTTAATTTTTTTGATTTTTTTTTACTAAGAGCAAGAACGCTAAAAAGACAAATTGTACGTGGAAAGTATTACAATTTAAGAAAAAAAAAATGAAAGGGGGATTGTAAGCCCTCGATTTAACAATACTAATATGCTTCAAAAACTGTTTTTTAAAAGACTTAATAATGTAAAAAGAACTTGCAAACTGTATACAGTAGTTTAATCTGAAAAATGAGTACGTGGCAGTACTTAAACATTCCTTTTGAAGGTATAATATTAATAATAAAAATAACAGTAAATGCTTATATAGCGTAAAATAACTAAACTAGCTCTCAATGCGCTTTACAACTGATGTAAATAAGTATATATCAACAATGTAATATACAATGAAATATACATATACTAATCTAGGTAATTGATACTGTATATCTTGTTTGGAAGCTTTAAACGAGAACAAAGAAAAGAAATAGAACAAACGCATGATTCAAATACTGAGCTGTTAAAAGTGAGGTCAACACTCGAATTATTAAAGTTGAATACTACCGAATATTACCAATTCACTAATTGACTAAAAGTGAATGATTTTAGAAATTTGAAATTGATAATGAAAATATTACACTGCGACTTTAAAATCACTAAGGAATAGTAAGTATAAGATTTTAGAGGTAGCATACATAGAATGTACTCCACGATATATGATATAGATACTGCATTTAATTTCAAGAAAAAAATTGTTATATATTGTTTAACATGTACTGACAGAAAACTCAATTTCTTAGACATTGCATATTATTATGTAAAAAATTTTGAAAGACAATAAATGTAGGATTCGATTGGACAATTAAGATCAAAATTGTTAAAATAAAATATACAGCATTACATGTATACAAAGGCCGCTATTTTAGAAACTTTATCCTGTATAAGTAATGGACATATCATATTATATTGCATTAGACCGTAAAATCACTAAGTACTAGTAAGTATAAAAGTTTAGAAAAACATAAAATTTACTTCACAATATATAAAAATATAGATGCTGTATTTCAAGAATTTTGAAAAATATATTGTTTAACATGTAACAGAAAATTAGATATTTCAGACATTGCATACTATACACATAATTTTGAAAGACAATTATTGTAGACTTCGATTGCACAATTAAGATCAAAATAGTTAAAGGGCAATCCAACCTTGGTAATAAGATGATTTGTGTGAAAGCATAAAAATAAGAATAACAGGATGGTGAAAGTTTGAAAGAAATCGGACAAGGACTAAGAAAGTTATGGATGTTTGAAAAATGAGATCACTACATCTATGCGAATCTCAAATTGGCAATCTGGGTGCCGTTGCATAAAACTTGCTATTATAGTAACTTTGCTATTATAGTAACTTTTCATGGAATACTGGATTTTGATTGGCTCTTGAGCAACGTTACCATGGTAGTTACCATTGATGGCAAAGTTACTATAATAGTAAGTCTTTATGCAATGGCACCCAGGTGAGTCAATTGTGACATTTTTGTGGACAACTCTCCCATTTGTCGTACACAAAAATATCATTGATTTGCGGTTTTCTTCGAGGCGCTTTTACCCTCGGGGCTGTACTCAAAATATATTGGAGATGGCATATTATCATAGGTCTTCATGAACGAAAAGATTCTACTGAGTAATGCATTTTGAAGAAAAAAAAGTTACATTTTAGTCATTTTGTGTGTTAGAGCGAATGGGGGAGTTGTCCACAGCTACATCACAGTGACATTACCTATTCGGCCAATTTGAAATTCCCACATGCATAGTGATTACAACTTTCAAAAATTCATAACTTTCTTATTGCTTGTTCGATTTCGTACAAACTTTCACCAATCTCCTTCTTTGATTTTTCCTCTTTCTTTCAAAGCAACTTGCTATTAAGGTTGGATTTCCTTTTAACATAAAAATACACCGTATTACATGCATGAAAAGGCCGCTATCATGGACACTTTATCATGTATAAGTAATGGATATAAGTAATGTATATTACATTAGACTGTAAAATAAATAAGTACTAGTACGTATAAAAGTTTAGAAAAACATAAAATGTACTCCACAATATATAAAGATATAGATGCTGAGTTTCCTTTCAAGAATATATAAAAATAAAGATGCTGTATTTCATTTCAAGAATTTTTAAAAATATATTGTTTAACATATAACAGAAAATTAGATATTTCAGACATTGCATACTATACACATAATTTTGAAAGACAATTATTGTAGACTTCGATTGCACTCAATGGATCAATCTCATTTTCACAGAACAGTTAGTCAATAAGTGTAGAAACACTCCTGCCAAGTTATTCTGCACAAAACCTTTTCGTTAAAAAGTTACGCTATTTCGATTAAGGGGGGAGTTACTTTTTTTTGTTGTGCTTATAAAAACGGTTGATACCAGATCACATTCTAAGTTTGTAGACATTAAATTAATCAAAACTGAACTCTTAAGACATAAAAATGGTAAACATTCTATAATCTGCTGTAAATTTATGGTTCTGTTTCTAGAAAGCTTTCAAATGTTGATACTCATAGCGTTCAAGAGAGCTACATGTAATGACCCAGTTTCAAATAATATGGTGTTTCAACATTATGTAGACATTTCAAAACATGAATATTTGTTTTATACGTTAATTTTTTTGATTTTTTTTTAATAAGAGCAAGAACGCTAAAAAGACAAATTGTACGTGGAAAGTATTACAATTTAAGAAAAAAAAAATGAAAGGGGGATTGTAAGCCCTCGATTTAACAATACTAATATGCTTCAAAAACTGTTTTTTAAAAGACTTAATAATGTAAAAAGAACTTGCAAACTGTATACAGTAGTTTAATCTGAAAAATGAGTACGTGGCAGTACTTAAACATTCCTTTTGAAGGTATAATATTAATAATAAAAATAACAGTAAACGCTTATATAGCGTAAAATAACTAAACTAGCTCTCAATGCGCTTTACAACTGATGTAAATAAGTAAATATCAACAATGTAATAAACAATGAAATATAAATATACTAATCTAGGTAATTGATAATGTATATCTTGTTTGGAAGCTTTAAACGAGAACAAAGCTTTAAACGAGAACAAACGAGAACAAATAGAACAAACGCATGATTCAAATACTGAGCTGTTAAAAGTGAGGTCAACACTCGAATTATTAAAGTTGAATACTACCGAATATTACCAATTCACTAATTGACTAAAAGTGAATGATTTTAGAAATTTGAAATTGATAGTGAAAATATTACACTGCATTAGACTTTAAAATCACTAAGAAATAGTAAGTATTAGATTTTAGAGGTAGCATACATAGAATGTACTCCACGATATATGATATAGATACTGTATTTAATTTCAAGAAAAAATTGTTATATATTGTTTAACATGTACTAACAGAAAACTCAATTTCTTAGACATTGCATATTATTATGCAAAAAATTTTGAAAGACAATTAATGTAGGATTCGATTGGACAATTAAGATCAAAATTGTTAAAATCAAAATATACAGCATTACATGTATACAAAGGCCGCTATTTTAGAAACTTTATCCTGTATAAGTAATGGACATATCATATTATATTGCATTAGACCGTAAAATCACTAAGTACTAGTAAGTATAAAAGTTTAGAAAAACATAAAATTTACTTCACAATATATGAAAATATAGATGCTGTATTTCAAGAATTTTGAAAAATATATTGTTTAACATGTAACAGAAAATTAGATATTTCAGATATTGCATACTATACATATAATTTTGAAAGACAATTATTGTAGACTTCGATTGCACAATTAAGATCAAAATAGTTAAAGGGCAATCCAACCTTGGTAATAAGATGATTTGTGTGAAAGCA
This sequence comes from Heliocidaris tuberculata, assembly GCA_025618425.1. NCBI lineage: Eukaryota > Metazoa > Echinodermata > Echinoidea > Camarodonta > Echinometridae > Heliocidaris > Heliocidaris tuberculata. The sequence goes on from CM046833.1 coordinate 4,128,551, forward strand.
TAAAAATAAGAATAACAGGATGGTGAAAGTTTGAAAGAAATCGGACAAGGACTAAGAAAGTTATGGATGTTTGAAAAATGAGATCACTACATCTATGCGAATCTCAAATTGGCAATCTGGGTGCCGTTGCATAAAACTTGCTATTATAGTAACTTTGCTATTATAGTAACTTTTCATGGAATACTGGATTTTGATTGGCTCTTGAGCAACGTTACCATGGTAGTTACCATTGATGGCAAAGTTACTATAATAGTAAGTCTTTATGCAATGGCACCCAGGTGAGTCAATTGTGACATTTTTGTGGACAACTCTCCCATTTGTCGTACACAAAAATATCATTGATTTGCGGTTTTCTTCGAGGCGCTTTTACGTCTCCGTGATCTGGTGGTTAAGGCATTGGCGTTCTAAGCCAACGACCCGGGTTCGATTCCCGGCGGAGACATTTTTTCAACCTTTGCAAAAATTTCAAAAAGGGAGGGCAGCTCTGGGGAACTTTGATTTAAGCTACGCAACCATTATTCTCTCATTTTCATTTCTCACAATTATAATTATTTCCACGAGAGTTGCCAAAGCTGTTGTATATGTTATTTCCTTACAATTGTTTATAATAATATTATTCTAATGTATACATGTATCTCAAAGCATTAGCTTGGATCCAGCTGAGGCATGCGGCTTGTCTTTGTTCAAAACTCACCTGCCCCCGACAAAGGAATTAATTAATAAGGTTGAAGATTTTTCAATCTGTCGGTCAATTGATTCTGGTGTCGCCGAAATCACTGGCCCGTCTCCGTGGTCTAGTGGTTAAGGCATTGGCGTTCTAAGCCAACGACCCGAGTTCGATTCCCGGCGGGGACATTTTTTCAACCTTTGCAAAAATTTCAAAAAGGGAGGACAGCTCTGGGGAACTTTGATTATTTTTCATTTCTCACAGTTATAATTATATCCACGAGAGTTGCCAAAGCTGTTGTATATGTTATTTCCTTACAATTATATATATATATATATATATATACATATATATATATATATATAGCGTCAAAAATTTGACTAGAAAAATAAAACTGGCCACAATGCATTGACAAACGCTTTTAGCACTTTTCTTTATATATATATATATATATATATATATTATATATAAAGCAACATCATGCGTTTGCCGATGGAAGGGCTGGTGACGACAATGAAGAAGACGGCAGTCAACGCAGTTATGCAACTGCAAAATAGTAGGGACAATGTCGTCACCTCTGTGCAACCAAAGTTCAGGTGTGGACGGAAGTGGATCGCTGAAGAGGCAATCAAGAAGGCAGAGAGTAGCCTGAGAATGGAAGATCTCGTCCGAGGTCAACAGGGAAGACAAGGACTTGGAGCTGGGAAGCTACGGAAGCCGGTCAAGAAACTTTCCAGGACGGAGACCAGAGCGGAGATTTGTAATCTAGTTGTGAAGGAACATGACGACCTTCAATATGTGCGAGCTGTGCAGATGCCTGTTCAGGGGGCTTGGTCGACCTGGGAGAGTGTTCAACAATCTAAACTTTCGTGGAGGTACCTCATAGACACTAGCCCAAAGCTGCTGCTGTTTCTGGTAGGCTCTACTTATGACACAATAGCATCTCCTGTTAATCTAAAGCTCTGGGGAATCGGCGAAGATGAAGCTTGCAAGATCTGTAGTGAGAGAGGAACATGAGAGAGCACATGTGCTAGCTAGATGCCCCAAAAGCCTGAGGCAAGGAGGTATACATGGCGTCATAACAGAGTGCTTCGCGTCATTGGAGATGCAGTCATGGCCAAGATTGCTGACTGTAACAGTAAAGCACCTTTGCGAGTGAAGCATTTCATTCGCCAGTCAGACCCAACTCTGGAAACCGAGCACAGGCATATACTCCGAAAACGGCGAATGGAGCAAGTTGAATATAGAGCCCTTATCGTTCAGTGCGAGACAGTGTCAAAAATAATGCTGAGGATATATTCATTTCAAATGTTTGTCATTTGAAAGTCATTTCATATGACGAATCATTCAAGGATTTTGAAGATATTTGACACGCAGCATTATTTTTAAGAATACATATATCGTTGGCAGGTTGACTTTGCAAGATTTTCCCCATGCCTTTTGTACACACTGCCTCACACTGAACAATGAGGGCTCTATATTCATATACGGGGTTCTCGGAGTGTATACCTGTGCTCTGTTTTCCGAAGTTGGGTCTGACTGTTCGCTTTGTGAAGGAAGGAGAGAAGGTTGGTACAGTTAGCCGACATTCTGCAGCACCAGCATTATTTCTAGATGAAGCAGATGATTAGAAATTATAAATAGACTTACTGGAAAGGCTGATTTTTCCGCAATACATCTATGAGACCAATCTGAGAACAGACATTGTCATCTCGTCAACTCAGCTGAGGAAGGTTATACTGATAGAACTGACAGTGCCGGAGGAAGGAGGGATGGAACGTGCGCATGAGAGAAACTGTCGAAATATAAGGAACTCATTTTGCGCATTAAAGACAGGCAATTGGGAGCGGAGATGTTCGCAGTGGAAGTTGGGGGTAGAGGTTTATCTAACGGGACCCTCGGATACATGCTCAGAAGGCTGGGTATAAAGACTAGAGAGAGGAAGGAGCTGGAAGAGCAGGTGTGCGCCTGCGCACTAAGGGCCTCCTTCTGCCTATGGTTGAAAAGGAATGACGTCACCTGGGTGGGTGGGAATGAAGATGACGCGCTCTAGCTACTGACGCGCATCCTTAGTGATTGCGCATCAAATCTATCCCCACGCAACGAGTAACTGGTTAGTTCAAAATCCGTCTGGCCAGGGGCAGAGGCACATCGGCCAAGTGTGGCAGAGTATGGCAAACAACCTTCTTCATTAAATGAATAGCAATCAGAGAGGCCGTAAAGCCCAAGGCCATATGGGGCACAGTAGGAACCCGGATACCGATAACTCAGATGGTAGGATGCCAGCACATGACGGACTGGACTTAAATCCATCCGGAAGGTCCAGTTTTGAGAAGGAAGTTAGCAGTAACCAAGCAAACTTGTTCATAATAATGCACATATAATGTTAGGACTTTGAGGTCAGAAGAACATCTAGAAGCTTTACTAGAAGAAATTAAAGATATCAACTGGAACATTTTAGGATTAGCTGAAACAAGATGACAAACTAGTTCTACTGAAATTTCTGGGGAGAGACATACACTCTTTAAAACATCACCAACTAGTAGAAATGGTAATGGAGTCGGTTTCTTAGTCAACAAGAATATATCCAACAATATTACAGAGTACAAAGAAGTTTCGGATAGGATTGCAATGACTGAACTTCAGATCAACTGGGGGATTACTCTAAAGATTATCCAAGTCTATGCACCTACGTCAAGCCATGAAGACACTGAAGTGGATGAAGTCTACACCAAATTAGATCAGATCATGTCAGAAAACTCTACAACACTTACATTGGTCATAGGAGATTATTGGGCAATATGGAACAGGTGATAGAAACGATACAGGGGAAAGACTTATGGAATTTGGAGCCAGCAGATCACTTGTCATTGGCCACACACTCTTTAGGAAACCAACTAAAAACTAATGGACTTGGGGTAGACCAAATGGTCAAACCGACAATCTTATCGATTACGTGTTATGTGACCATCCAAGAATAGTTACGGATGTCGGGACAGTCAACAAAGTTTGTATAGGTAGCGACCAGCGGATGGTACGTGCCAAAATACGAATTAACAAGAAATTGGAACGGAGAATGGTAAAGCAGGCCAAGAAGAGATCAGTGAACCTACAAACATTAACAGAAAGACGAGATGAATTCCAACTGCAATTACACAACAGGTTTGTTACTCTACAGGATATGTTAGAGGAACAAACAATTGATGAATCATATGAACAGATTTCGACAGCTGTAATATGGAGGAGGCAGAGAATTCAGGGAAGAGAGCTGATAACCCAGTCACAACTTTAGATAAGGAGAAAAAGGAAATCCAAGAACTAAATGAGAGGAGTAGGTAGAAACTGAAACCATAAAGGCAATCAAGTATACATAACCAGATCGAATATACAGAGCTAGATAAAACGATCAGGAAAAGGAGAGGGGAACGGAAGAGAAAGGCAAGATCACACCTGGTAAAGAAGACGTTACAAGCTAAAAAAGGCTCGAAATTATTTGCAAGAAATTAGAGGGAGGGAAAAGAATCCCATCATCAATGAAAGACAAGAATGGAAGAGAAGCCACAGACAAGTCTGACATGTCTGAGAAAGTAGAAATAATTGAGGTATTCTAAAAACAAAACAAAACTGTACAACACAAATGGGGAGAAATGGGCTGAAAAGGAAGCAGAAGTTCAATCGATTCTGCAGGAGGAGGTCAGAAAGGCAATAGATGGAATGAAGACAGGTAAAGCACCGGTAGAGGACCAGCTGACAGCTGACATTATCAAGCTCAGTGGAGAGGAGACAGTCATAATTCTCACAAAGTTATTCAATAAGATCTTAGAAGAGAAAGAGATTCCAACCCAAATGGAAGGAGTCAAGGGTCATCATATTACACAAGAAAGGCGACCCGGCAGATATCAAGAATTACCGACCAAGCAGGCTACCAAAGTAATAGAGAAAGAACTAGCCTAGACCTTAAATAACCTAGGGAACAGGCAGGGTTCAGGTCAGGATACAGGACAGCAGACCACCTTCATACTGTTAGTCAGCTCGTAGAAAACTCAAAAGAATACCAGTCTGATCTCTGTTTTGGCTTTGTGGATTATGAAAAGGCGTTCGATAGCCTGGGACACCAATCTCTTTTGGAAGCTTTTGAGTCACAGGCGATAGATGGAAAATAATGTTCGAATAGTGAAAGCCATATACAGAGACCAAAGCGCAAGAGTACATCTAGAGCGAGAGACAACAAAAACAAACCTTTAAGATCCTGACTCAAGCTTTGGCTTTTCTGTGTGTGCCCCCATCCACACTGTTACCAGAACCACATGTATTTAGTCTTCAGTCTTTTGTACGACTACCTTCATTTTACTCTGTAGTTTATTATACAATGTTCTGAATGTGGATTGATTGTTTAATTGAAGATGGAAATAAATGTTCATTTTGAATTTGAATTTGAATTTCAATTTGAATTTGAGTGAGACAAGGCGACCCGATTCCCCCAAAACTATTCACAACCGCATTGGAGAATGTCTTCTCAAATCTAAACTGGGAATCAAAAGGTATAAAAGTTGATGGTGAGAAGCTTTCACATCTCCGATTTGCAGACGACATCCTCATTGTCAGTCATACCCCACTCGGGCTAGAATAAATGACGGTGGAGCTGGACCAAGAAAGTAGGAAAGCGGGTCTATACATGAATATAAAGAAGACCAACATCTTGTTATGTGGTAACCAGGAGGAGAGTAACTTAAGTGTTCAAGGACAGATGCTTGAGAAAGTGGAGAGCTATATATACTTGGGTAAAAGGATATCCCTTAAAGACGAGATGAACGGCAAGATTGGCCGAAGAACTAAGCTAGCATGGGTCTAGTTCGGAAAACTTGGATTCATATTCAGAGACCAACAAATACCCATATTATTAAAAAATCAAGTCTTCCACTAGTGTATTTTACCAGTTCTGTCATATGGTGCAGAAACTTGGACGACGACACAGAAAATGGAAAAACGATTAAGAGTAACAGTCAACTTAATTAATTTGAAATGTGAAGTTAAATATTCCAGAGGGTATAAGGATTCCTAACCAGCCAAATCCCTTGGATATTGTGCATTATGTGTATACCGTATTTCTCTTTACCTATCATTACACGTATCAATTCAAAACAATTTAAACTGAGACTATGAAGAGTGCCGGTATCTAGTTACCTAATCAAGGAATCTGTTGAGCCTGAAAATGCTGTATATGCAGTCCATGATTAATTAGGGAAAGATTCGAGTCGTTTCTATATGGTTGCATGCAATTTTGAACAGGAATGTCTAAAGCTGAGTTTTGAAAGCAGACAGCAGATCACAGGAATGAAGGTAGGGAGACTGATCCGCAACCTGGGTGAAGAAGTAGTGAATGAATGATGGAACAACTGAAGTTCAATGTTTATTGAATCAGAAATAAAACATCTTATGATATTATTACTGATGAACTACTGTTTCTAGTATTTTTTACAGTCACTTTTCATTATGAGTCAGGAAAAAACCCCACACAATTCAAGTTGCCCTATTGTTTCAAGGTGGAGCTGTAAATATCAAATAATTTGATATAATATGCAGTAAAGTCCTTCCTCCCATTTGTTTGGTCCCATCTTTGTCAGGCAACTCTTTACGGTTGACGTTGTAAAACTCACTTGCCCCAACTCCAGGTCTTTCCTGGTTTCGGAGTTGATACATTACCATTACACTACCATTAATATAAATATAACTCACATAAAACAGCAAAAAATAATTATTTGAAGGCTGGAATGCTTTTTCACAAACAAGGTTGAAAAGCAAACACTTTTTGTTGTACGTTTGTTGGGTATCTTTAAAAGAGCGTCTTTGCATTTGGTTGCATCTAGGAGGCCAACTCCAGGCCTCAGTGGTGTAAGTTGATTACGTAACAATCTGAGGTGTGACTTTGTAAACAAGTGAACACATAACGACAAAATATTCGTAATTTGAAGGCTAAAATGTTTTCTAATGACAAAGTTTAGACTTTGGGCGATTGTGTGAATTATGTCCGTTGCTCGTCAGTCACGTAAATTGGTTTTGACTCGCTTACCACGCAGTCAACTGATTGAGAGAGTTCTGGTATTCGCAAGCGAGCATTGGATTATCAGATAAAACACGTGCTCTGACAAATGTGTGTGCATTTAGTCGATATGGTTTCCAGGAATTTTTATTTTGTTGCCATTTAGAAAAAATATATTTATCCAGTCTACATAACCCAGAGTAATACACGGGGAAAATCAGAATTACTCTTTTAAAAGCCATTTCCTATCAAAGTGCAGTAAATGCAATAATCAATATTCTGAGGACTTTTTATTAAAACGTTTGAGCTCCAACTGAAATGTAGCCGCAAACGTAAGTGCCCGTTATTATACAAATATGGGTACATCTCTACATTTAAATTATTTTGTCGGTATTCCGTCCGTGAATTCGATTTCTAATATCTGCCTAATAATCCTCCGAGGTCACACTGTAGTAGGATGTCATCAAGCATGCCCTTGGTTGGGTTTTGTATGGAATCCTTCCAAGCGTGCAGCACCTCGCGATATGCAGCAGCAATTGATTGATTTCCACTAACAATGTTTCTACCTCTGTTGTATCCCCCTCTAACATGAAGCTTGTTGGCAATTTCATCAAATTTATTGTGCGGTAAAATTTCACTAAGTCTATGAATGTCGTCGTCAGTTAAAGGGTCATTTCTATCACCTTGGTTCCTGAAAAAAAAAGGGAAGGGGAACATTTTCGTAACAAAACCTATATCAAACAAAAGTAATAAGTTGGGCTTTAGCTGAACGACCCAAATAACATTTTTTCAGTTTAAAAAAGCCAACTTAAACAAGCAACAAAATAAAAAGCAAAGGGGTAAAAACAGAAACTGAGCAGAAGTTTTGAGGAAAATCAGACAATTAATAAGAAAGCAAAACCAAAAAACAAAACAAAAACAAAAAGGGAGAAAAAAAAGGAAAACCTGTATGACGGATTTGCCAATTTGTCTCCACCAGACATATTGATGATGATATTTTTTTCATGTCATAGATAAATCATAAGTTTCTTGGTTGCCCGATTTTTCTTTATAATATCTTTATAATTTTGTTATTACGTGAATTGATGAAAAATCAAATTTACGCTTGTAAACTTCAAAGTATACCTTTTCCGTTTTGATCTTCTCGGGTTGGACTCAGATGCTGAAGAGTGTGATTCTGTGCTTGGTCCTAGTTGGTTGGCATTAGGGTCATCAGCATTCCTAAACAAAACAACAACAGAAAAAGGCTCAATCGATAACGAAATAGAAGTCTTATATGTCCTTCATTCCGTTTTAACAGTGCAACGAAATATGTTAGATTTTAGAAACATCAGCAAAAAAATCAGTGATGACAGTTTAGCTTTGAAGAAGTCTTTTTCCCCCGGTCATCGCATATCAGTAGAATTAACGTTCAATCGATCATAAAGGTAGCGAAATAGCACATAATGCTGTTTCACTTTTCTTTTGAGCATAGGCATAGCCGGGGAGGGGGGGGGGGGGGCAGAAGTCACGCAATAGTGATTTTGTGTGTCACATCCCCCCTCCTGTTCAACAAATCTGTAGGCGTTTAGCTTAGGCATGTGCAGCAATTTTAAAGTCAGCGTTCAATAGTGATATTATCTAAGTTCTTTTTTTCGCCTTTTTTTATATAATAGTGTTAAAAGTGCATGTCTTTGTCTATCTCACAAGGTGCTTTTTGGTAACCAACATTTATAATTTTTAACAAATAAGTCTTTAATGTGACATGGAAATATTTTGTAAAATTCGAAACTTATTCCGTCACTGACAGGCGATTAGTTAGTTTCTTCAAGAATACTTTTATTGTCTGCAATTAGCTTGTCGTTTTTAAAACCACTACTTATCTATTTTTTCCCCCTCGATTCCATTTTTCTCTGGATCTAAGAAATTTTCTTCGGTATTTATATTTATTATATTTGTTCTAGTTTACATTTTTGTTTGTCTAATATTTCTACATTGTCTTTTACTGGGATTTTCCTCAAATTTTCTATTAATCATATTAAAATCTTCTTGAAGTTTCTGCAAAGTTGATATTTCATTTTTAATCTAATTGTTATTTCAGTTCCGGTATACTGGATTATATGTATATATATATGTATCTATTTTTAGTAGAGAAAATAATAGAGTAATACACCAGCGCTATATTACTTCAATGTTTCATTAACATTATTTTATCAGCATTTTCCTTTCTCAAAGGGGATGTGATAGAAACAGGTAATAATCTTTTATAGCAAGGGAAGCAAGAACATAATACATTGGTATAGTGTTCATAAAAGGGACCTAGTAGGCACATTCTTGCGCTTCACTTTTTCACTGTTAAATTATCGTTGCCTTTCTATGTAGAAAATAACCTACTGCGACTAGGACACAAGATGAGAAGAATGAAGTGAGCACTCTCTTTAATAGGAAATACATGTATAAATCAAACAGTTGTCTCAAAGAATAAGCGGCAGAGTGATGTAGGATTTAAAATTGAGAGTTAGCAAGCGCTTCCTGGTTTTCAACACAAATATAATGGTCGGGGTATAAAATATGAGAAACCGAAGGTAGGCCTAATATCATTAATACGTATACATATAAGTGCATTATAGTAGTATCCTCATTAACATCATTGTCCTCTGATTTAACAATATCTTCATCAAGGCCTAATCAACCATAAACTAATCCACGAGTAAGAGCTTTTGGAGACAAATAGGCTGTAACTTTGATGTATACAGTGACAATGTTCTGGCGCTAAGTTTATCCAATGTTTTATTTTAAATATGTTATAAGGCGGTAATAAGAACTGTTATGGGGTACTGAGAAAATGGGAGTGAGCAAAACGAGTGAGCGCGCTTTTTTCAAAGAGGAAAGTGAAATTTCACACTATTGCGAATGTTTTAGGGCCCTGGTTATCGCATTGTCGTGGTGTAGAGCAAGCGCTTTGGGTACGAAAAAATATTTAAAAAAAAAAAGTTTTACCTTTTTTTTTAACGATTACAATCAAAATACTGTTTTGTGACCATTATGTTTATTTTAATAATGATAATTATTATAATAGCATTGATAATCATAACAATTGCCTACATGTAATGGTAATGATAATGAAAAAAATAAGAATGATAATTATGAATAATAATGTCAATTATTATAGTAATTGTGATAATGATGAAAATGATAATGGCCCGTATTCTCGAAAGGCGCCTAACTTAAGCCACCGCCTAAGTGTACAGATTTAGGCCCCCGAATTATGGAGAGCCAAATGTCACCCTCTTTTAATCCTACAAAATCACTATACTTCTATGACTAAATACAGATACAAAAACCAACGCGATAGAATTGATTTCTGATGCTCATTTCATGCCAGAAAATAATTTTGTTCCTTTATTTTGTTACATAAATATAGTCATTTATACGGACTTAGGGGTTTACGAATGGCCTTCCATAAATCAGTGGCCTAAGTTAAGCCAGGCTTAACTTAGGCCACTTTCGAGAATACGGGCCAATGATAATATAGGTTTTTCCGGTCAATTTCATACTTTTTCCATTCCAGTTCATGAAAGTGCATTCAAATTCACACAGCGCACGCCCGCGAAGTTATTGGGGCTTTCAAATTCAGAATCTGTTCTATCAATTTCATTTATGGGCGCTCTTATTTCCTTTCCGTAAAATCAAAATCAAAATCACGCATGTGCGTTCAATTTCCAAATGCGAGCATTACATTTCCTACTCGTGCATTCAAATTCACGCAATAATCACAATGAGCCTGTTTTTCATCGAAAACATTTATTGCATTATCCTTTAAGATATTGGACTATTTAAAGCATGATAATGAAGCCCAATTTATTCAAAACTAAGTAAAAAAGACCCACATAGTCCCCAAGCTAAATGTAATAATTCTTTTAAATTGAATGCACCTATTTGGAACATGGTTGCCTTTTCACGAATATGAATGACCAATGAGATTCCGTCGCCGGCTTGAAATGAATTTGAATGCTCATTGCTCAAAATGCATGCTCCCTTTTATTTTAAATTTGAATGACGGAAATGAACAATTGATTGCTTGGATAGTGAATGTGAATGACCGGATTATGAATTTGAAAGCCGATTCAGTGCTGCGAGCGTGAAATGCGTGAAATTGAATGCTCGGAATATGAACCTGAATGACAAAATTATGAAATTGACCGGAAAAACCTATAGCAATAATGATGATGATAATAATAATAGTAATAGTATTAATAATAATAATAATAATAATATAGGTTTTCCCGGTCAATTTCATACTTTTTCCATTCCAGTTCATGAACGTGCATTCAAATTCACACAGCGCACGCCCGCGAAATTATTCGGGCTTTCAAATTCAGAATCCGATCGATCACTTTCATTTATGGGCGCTCTTATTTCCTTTCCGTAAAATTAAAATCACGCAAGTGCGTTCAATTTCCAAATGCGAGCATTACATTTCCTACTTGTGCATTCAAATTCACGCAATAATCACAATGAGCCTGTTTGGGGCGTTCAATTTAATTTTCAGGGGATCATACCAAAAAGTGTGTTGCATTCTCAACCATGCGCGCGCGCGTATCACTTTCCCTCTGCGATTCCCTCCATAGAACCCTGTACATTAATCATGAAAAACGTAAATTTCAACTTTTAGAAATACTTATATCTTTTTCACTTTTTAACAATTTAATTCAGTTAAAAAGGAATATGAATATTGAAGAAACAAAGAAGCTGCTGAGCATAAAAATGTAATCATCTCATATGTAGAATTCTGGCCAATTTAATTTTCAGGGGATCATACCAAAAAGTGTGTTGCATTCTCAACCATGCGCGCGCGCGTATCACTTTCCCTCTGCGATTCCCTCCATAGAACCCTGTACATTAATCATGAAAAACGTAAATTTCAACTTTTAGAAATACTTATATCTTTTTCACTTTTTAACAATTTAATTCAGTTAAAAAGGAATATGAATATTGAAGAAACAAAGAAGCTGCTGAGCATAAAAATGTAATCATCTCATATGTAGAATTCTGGCCAATTTTGTTTGAAAACGGCCTCATACCAAAAAGTGTGTTGCATTCTCAACCATGCGCGCGCGTATCACTTTCCCTCTGCGATTCCCTCCATAGAACCCTGTACATTAATCATGAAAAACGTAAATTTCAACTTTTAGAAATACTTATATCTTTTTCACTTTTTAACAATTTAATTCAGTTAGAAAGGAATATGAATATTGAAGAAACAAAGAAGCTGCTGAGCATAAAAATGTAATCATCTCATATGTAGAATTCTGGCCAATTTTGTTTGAAAACGGCCTTTTTATGTTGCCTCACAAAAACGTAGAACACCCAAATTACACGTGTTTCTATGGGGAAAGTAATCGACTCGCAGTGACAAGGTAATTTTGTTAATTGGTTAGCAGTGCTGTTAATGGTGGGAATTAACCAGTTAAAAGGTTTCTTAAAAGAGTAAGAGTTCTAGGTTTGACCTTTCTTATTTTGACTTCTACTGGTTTTGTAGAATTCTGGCCTTTTTATGAATTAGTTATGAAATATTTTGTGTTTTTAGACTGATTCTGTGCGCGCGTACCACTGATCTCTACAGAGATCAGTGGCGCGCACGTGTCATTCTGATGACATTCAGGCTACGCGCAGATGCAACAAATTGCGCGAAACTTATTGACATGTTTTATGTTGCCTCACAAAAACGTAGAACACCCAAATTACACGTGTTTCTATGGGGAAAGTAATCGACTCGCAGTGACAAGGTAATTTTGTTAATTGGTTAGCAGTGCTGTTAATGGTGGGAATTAACCAGTTAAAAGGTTTCTTAAAAGAGTAAGAGTTCTAGGTTTGACCTTTCTTATTTTGACTTCTACTGGTTTTGTAGAATTCTGGCCTTTTTATGAATTAGTTATGAAATATTTTGTGTTTTTAGACTGATTCTGTGCGCGCGCGCACGTGTCATTCTGATGACATTCAGGCTACGCGTAGATGCAACAAATTGCGCGAAACTTATTGACATGCAACGAAAACATTAGTTGCATAATCCTTTCAGATATTGGACTAAAGCATGATAATGAAGCCCAATTTATTCAAAACTGAGTGAAAAAGACCCACACAGACCCCAAGCTAACTAAATGCAATAATTCTTTTAAATTGAATGCACTTAATTGCAACAATTGGTTGCCTTTTCACGAATATGAATGACCAATGAGATTCCGTCGCCGGCTTGAAATGAATTTGAATGCTCATTGCTCAAAATCAGGGGCGGCGCCAGGGTATTTAAATAGGGGGGGGGGGGGGCAAAATGACGCCTATAGCAACGTCGCACGTCGAGGGTCTTGAAATAACAAATAGGACTATAACAGTTATGTCATAATTGCATGGCCTAGCCTTCTCTTCTCCATTTCCCCTTCTCTTTCTCCTTTTTCCCCCTTCTTCCTCTTTTTTTTTTTTTGCTCGCTTGAAAAATGATAGGGGGGCGGCCGCCCCTCTGCCCTCCTTTAGCGCCGCCCCTGCTCAAAATGCATGCTCCTATTTTAAATCTGAATGACGCAAATGATTATTGATTGCTTGGATATAGTGAATCTGAATGACCGGATTATGAATTTGAAAGCCGATTCAGTGCTGTGAGAGTGAAATGCGTAAAATTGATTGCTCGGAATATGAACTTGAATGACAAAATTATGAAATTGACCGGGAAAACCTATAATAATGATAAAAATTATAATGGTGATGATAATTGGATTTGAAATAATTATATAGATGTATATAATATATGATTAGATTTCACGTATTGGATTTGCGACGTAGACTTGAAAAAAAAAAGGAAGTTAAGGCGGATTCACACCGAACACGACACACGACACACGACACGACAAAACGACATGAACGACTTTCTGAAAAATCGCTCTAATGCAAACCCTATGGCACCGTGCACAAAATTGGTGCCATTGCATAAAGACTTACTATTATAGTAACTTTGCCATCAATGGTAACTACCATGGTAACGTTGCTCAAGAGCCAATCAAAATCCAGTATTCCATGAAAAGTTACTATAATAGCAAAGTTACTATAATAGCAAGTTTTATGCAACGGCACCCTGCCACGACATTTATCGAAACGTCGTGCACGACGTTTTTAGGGGTTTTTTGTCGTTTCAGAAAATCGCTCAGCGAGCGATTTTCCCATCACGACAAACGACATTTTGGCCACCAACCAATTAGCGTGGAGGATTTGCAGTGACGTCATATTTATCCAAAGCCGCTAATTGCATTCCAGAAACTTTTCATTTCTCCAGCTCATATCAGCTATGGGATTTTACGTGTAAATTATTTTATCGCACCGCACAAAAATTACCATGGAGCTAAACACAGAAACACAGCACCAGATATGTTTTCGTCGAGTCCAACCAAAACAAAAGATCTAAGATACACAGATCTACTTGTCTGATTGATCCTTTGGTTGAAAGGTTGCTGAAAATTTATCTACGGCAAGTAACACTAATTAGATGAGAGGTCTGTAGTCTAGTATTTTATCAATGTTTGACGAACTTAACAAAGGCCAATGTTTGATCAACTTGACAAAGACCAAAGGTTTAGAGAATCTATAGTCTATAGATCTAACTTAGACTGCGGAGTGAATAAACGGTGGCTAAACTTAACTTTACTTAGCCTTAAGTTAGGCTAGGTTATGAGCAAATTCAATGAGTAAAAGTTAGATCTAACTAGAGCTAGATCCCTGGCTCCAAATCTAAGTTAGGTCTAATAGTTAGCTCAAGCTGTACTAGGTCTAGGCCTAATTCCTAACAATATGTAAACTAAACTAAACAAGGGCTAACTGTTAAAGCTAAACTCCAGCAAGGTGCCAGCCCCATGACTCTTCCAGGTCCAGAAATCTAGACTCCAGGCAGTGTATCTGGGGGGGGGGGGGGGGGGCATGGTATGGCCATCAGTCCGTTTAAAGTCAGAGCTAGCCTAACTTATGCCTATCCTGGTCTGCATTATAATGGTCTAGTGTCTGTAAAATCTACAGAGAGAGAGAGAGAGAGAGAGAGACACCCTCACCCCCCCCCCTGCAAATTTCGAACCTGTCAGTGTCACTGACTTAACGTTACTAGACCATCTACTTAACTTGAAATGATTTAGGGGGGGGGGGGGCTTGTACTTACTAAGCTGGTAATTCTACATGTAGGTCAAGATCTAGAGGCGTGATCCTAATGTTAGCAGTTAGGCCAAATAATATTGGTCTAGATTCTAAGTTAGGCAAGAGTCCAGTCTCTAGACTCTAAATTTAAAATATCTAACATCAATTTACATGTCACTGACTAACATTAGATCTAGAGTTATGTAGATCTAGAACTAAGTTAGAGACCTTTTTCTTATTTGTAGGTCTAACATTTAGATCTAACATTTAGATCTAACTTTGTCATTGTTGAGTGACAGAATGATGTGTATGTCTAGAGTTTGACTGTTATGTTAATTAGGCTTCATTTTTTAGTCTAAATGTTAGACTCAAATCCCCAGGCTCCTTATCTTTTTATTTTATTATTTGTTTGTTTTAGGTAGTTTTGATTCTTTTTGTTTTGATCAAAGCATTTTAGTAGATCGAGAAGCAGTCTCAGTTACAGGCCAATAAAATAATTTTTAAAAAGAGAGAAATAAAAATAATCATTAGATCAATTTGACATATGGCAATAAAGTAAAACTGAAATTTTCAGAGAGAATTTTTTCAGTAGGGCTACAAATCCGAAATAGGGATGTCAAAGATCTAGCGGCAGTGGCAGATTTAGGGGGCATCCCCTTTTTGCTTTTCAGGGAATTTGAAGGAAAACTGGACAAAGAAAAAGAGATAACCTTTATTTTTCTTTGCTTGTCAGAAAGTTTTCTGAGATATGTCCCCCCCCCCCCCCTTTGACAAAATCCCCATTCCTGGATCCTCCCCTGTATCTAGAGTAGATGTAAATGTATTATGTACACTTGCAGTTCATAAACCCCTAAATCTACAATGAGAAAAAGGGGCGAATCCCAACATTTGCTTGAGGGGAAGTGTAGTAAGTTACATGATGTGTATATCACTATGGCCTTTATTATGATTTATCTTTTGCCATATAACTATATAAACTCTTGATAAATTGAAATAGGTTAAATTTATGTTTCACTTTTTTTTTCAAGTTGAATAATTACATAAATTTATATCACAAGACCAACCATTCTATTTGAGATGAGACTAAATATGAATTTCTAATACGAAATAAAAGTCCATTCCATGAAGAAATATTAAAAGAACCTTATATATTTATGAACCTGTTTATTTGTAGTCTTATGGTTTGTTACTTTCTCCATCTATTTTTTGCAGCATAAAAGAATGGGCCAGGATTAAACTCTGGAAAACCAGGCTTATCCCTGTACAAAGATGAGGATATTAAAGGCGAGACACATTTGCTGAAAGATTGCCAGCAAGCTTGAAAGGTCTGGTAATTACATGTATTTTGTTTCATTCAACTCTAAAATGAAGTTAAAGATTCGTTCGGAGATGGAAACTGATAAGTAGTTTTTATATAGATACTTTACATACAGTACAACATCCCCCATCGATTATGTTATTACAGATAAGACATAAAGCAAGCCGGAATTCATCTGGTCAAATAATTTATTTACTGCTTTAATTTTTAAAATCAATATTATTCTCAGCATTGCTATTTTGTCTTTTAAAGTAAATTATTATTATTTCTTAGTATTTTCATTTTAAATAACAGATTGTTATTTAGTCTGCAATTATGAGTAAATTCTTCAGTGGGGCTTTTCAAAGTTTTGTCAAATCTCTATTTCAAAATCTAACTCTGGTTAATGTCGTTGAATATCAATTTATGTTCTCCTCCCCCTTACATAATCATTCGGCCATTGCAGTTAGATGCATCTTACTAGCAGCATGTCCTGTGTATTCTGGAAGGGGAAGGGGGGGGGGGGTGTCAGAGCTAATTGTATTTGCTTAATACATCATACATTCTTGGGGATGAATTCCATTTCCACTCTAATGGAGCTTAAACGTACTTGAATACAATACTATAACTGATAAAATATTTACGATTTCTCAATATACTGTTTTAAGGAAAATCCATACTGGTCTATTATTTTGTTAAAGGTGCTTGTTGTAGAAATCTATCTCATTTAAAGTTTTGAGTCACAGTATTAAATAACTGTTCTGGTCTTTTAAATATTTGTATTGTTTAATGTTATCTTTACAATTATATTCAGTTTTTTTCAGCTCTCAAACACGGAGATTAAAAATAGAGAGAGAGACACACACAGAATAAATCACTCCGTTAGACGCAAAGGCCCGAATACACGAAAGAGGTTTATCTAAACCATGGTTTAAACCTCCATAAGCGTAGTGCGCACGTGCCTTCATGTCCAATGTGAGAATAGCAATGCGCTTACAATCATATACGCTTATTTACGCTTATTTTAGTCAACAGCGGAGGTTTAAACCACGGTTTAGACCATGATTTTTAAGATAAACCTCTTTCGTGAATTCGGGACAACAGGTCGAATATTTCGCTTAAATAAGGCTTCTTCAGGAAACGATACTTCAAAAAAAAAAAAAAAAAAAAATGCACTAAGGAGGTAGTGCATAGCAGGTAATTGTCAAAACAACAAGCGTAAATAAGCAACAGAGTCAAGGCGCGAGAAAGAGAGAGAGAGAGAGAGAGAAGGGGAGTGAAAGACAGTGTTGAAGAAAAATAAAGAAAGCAAAGGATAGGAAGAGAGAAAGAGGGAGAGAGAAGTAAAGGAGAGAGACAAGAGAGAGAGCAAGAAAAGTGAAAAGAAGAGAAAGAGGAGAAAGAGAAAAGAAGGGAGAGAGAGAGAGAGAGAGAGAGAAGGGGGGGGGGGGGAGAAAAAGTGGGAAGAAATATGATAGAGGGTTAGAAAACAGAAAAGGAAGACAAATAAGAGGAAAAAATGGAAAAAAGAGAAAAAGAAAATAGAAATAAGAGGGGAGAGAAAGAAAGAAACGAAAGAAGAAAGATAGATAGAGAGAGAGAGAGAGAGAATGAAACAAGGGTAGAGAGCAAAAGCAAAGTACAAGAAAGAAGGAAAAAGAAAGAAGCAGGAAAGAGTCCCGAAGAAGGAAAGGACCGGAAACTGGCATTGATACCATGAGGCTGGAGCGTACCAAGCTGAAAGATGATCCTTAAGGCCCTGTCACACCTTTCCAGGCAAGCTACGCGGGCTTGTTGCGTGTATGGATTTTCCAGCACGCAGAATAATTTCTGCGGGCGGACAAGGATTTTGGCGAGTTTCGCGTGCGTCTTACCTGCTAGACGCGTGCTACTTACGTTCTACTTGCGTGTATTCCGTGTGACCTGCGTGTCAGGCGCGTGGGTGGTGCGTGAGAGCTTCGAAACTGATCCGTGTTAGTTACGGGCGACATACGGGCGCTGCGAGGTACCTGCGTCACAACTGCGTGTTACCTGCGTGGAAGTTGCCTGGGAGGTGCGAGCCTTGACAGGGCCTTTAAAGTTTCTCATGGATCTTCCCTGTACTCTTGTCCTGGACAGTTCCCTGTCGTCGACCTCGATGCAAGACCTGTTTTCATGTGACGGTTGCCACCACCACTACTGGACCTAAGGGATCATGGAATGCGACCAAAACTTTCTTCTGCACTTCTACAAACATTATCTATTGCATTATTTGCATGACTGAGCATCGTTCCATTCGCCTCAAGACGTCTCCCTGTTGCCCAACACTTCAATCTTGCTAATCACGCGATCAACGTAACATATGAGGAAAGGAAGATCCAGAGGAAGGAAGATCTAAGAGTAAAGGATTATTTTTCAGCTTGGTACGCTCCAGCCTCTTGGTATCAATGCCAGTTTCCGACCCTTTCCTTCTTCGTAACTTTTTCCTGCTTCCTTCTTTCTTTTCTTATGCTCTCTTCCATTGTTTTTTCTCTCTTTCTCTCTCTCTCTTCCTTCTCTCCCCTCTTAATTCTATTTTCGTTTCTCTTATTCGTCTTCCTTTTCTCCTTTCTAACCCTCTATCCTCTATCTTCCCACTTTTTCTCCCTGTCTCTCTCTTCTTTTCTCCTTCTCCCCTTTATCTCATTTTCACCACTTTTCTTTCTCTCTCTTGTCTCCCCTCATTTTGCTCTCTCTCTCCTTTACTTTTCTCTCTTTTTCTCTCTCTTCCTATCCTTTGCTTTCTTTATTTTTCGTCAACACTGTCTCTCACCCCCCCTTCTCTCTCTCTCTCTCCTTTCCTCCCTCTCTCCTTTCCTCCCTCTCTCCACTCTTTCTTTCTCTCTTTCTTTCTCTCTCTTTCTCTCTCTCTCTCCCTTTCTCTTTCTCGCGCCTTGACTCTGTTGCTTATTTACGTTTGTCGTTTTGTCGATAATTGATTATGCGCTATATATATAATTTATGCACTACATCCTTAGTGCATTTTTTTTGTAGTGAAGTATCATTTCCTGAAGAAGCCTTAGAGGCGAAATATTGCACCTTTTATGCATAACGGAGCGAATTATTATGTGTGTGGGTACACAGGCGTAGCCAGGATTTTTTAATGGGGGGGGGGGGGTGCCAGACGTGAAGGATCCAAATGCGTATACGTACCCAGGATTTCATTTTAGGGGTGGCGGTTGTGAGCACGCGAAGCTGGCTCCCCAGGTGTGGGTGCAGGGAGGGGGAAGTTTTCCCCCTCCCGCGCGAAGCGCGAAAGCTCTGACGTTTTATAGCAAATTTGAGAGAAAGATAACGGCTCGTAACACATTTTTTTTTAAGGCGGAAAGTTAGTTCGACGTCCGGACTGCATTTCAGTTTTTTGGACACATTACTGCACTGTATGTAACAGGGGTGGGTGAAGGGAGGGGGGGGGGGGGGGGAGTTTCCCCCTTCCCGCGCGAACGCGAAATCTCTGACGTTTTAGCAAATTTGAGAGAACGATAACGGCACGAAGCAAACAATTTTTTTTTTGCGGAAATTATTCGGACACAATTATACTGCACTGCAGGGAGGGGGAATAAAAGCTCTTACGTTTTATTTCAAATTTGAGAGAAACGGCTCGTAGCACCCTTTTTTTAGGCGGAAAGTTAGTTTGACGCCCGGACTGCTTTTCAATTATTTGGACGCAATACTGCACTGTATATACAACCAGGGGCGTCACTAGAACATTTTGAATGGGGGGGGGGGGGGGGGGATGTAACACCCAAATTTGCCGACAAATGTTTAGGGTGTGATAACTAAATTTGCCGACAAAAATGCTGCACCCTTATCCCTCTCCCCCCGCAAATAATAATAAAAGAAAATCTCAGACGTAGAAATCTTGATCATACAGGCCCATTTTGCCCGAATATCAACTTTTCAATTTCTAAAGTTTTCAAACTTTTCGTAGTGGAAATGTACAGAGGGTTACATGCAGAAGTTATTTTACATAATTACCTGGGAACCTCGCTACCCAAATATGTGGATATTCTGGCACCTCGCTGCTGAATATGAAGTGATGGTTTCCCAAATATATGAACTTTGAAAATCCTCAAAGGGGGGGGGGGGGGTGCAGGCCATTGCCGAAGTAGGACGCCTTTTGCCCGAATATCTACTTTTAAATTTCAAACTTTTTTCGAGCGAGCGAAGCGAGCGAGCAAATTTAAAAACAAAAAATTCGTAGTGAAAATGTACAGAAGTTACACAAGTTTATCTGGGAACATGTCTTCCCCAATTTGTGGATATTCTAGCACCTCGCTGCCAGAATATGACTATCGGAACTCTATCGGAATCCTAGGAGGCGGCTGTAGCCCATTGCCGAAGGGAGGGGACGCCATTTGCCCGAAGACTAACATCCCAATGTTTTTGCAAACGAGCGAAGCGAGCGAGCAAAAAACTTTGCCAGTTTTTCCTTTTTTTTTATTTCCTTCCCTTTTCCTTTCCTTTTCAGTTTTTGTTTTCCTTTCCTTTCCCTTTGTTTTCCTTTTCTTTCTTTTTATCCTTTTCCTTTTCTCTTTCCTCTTCCCTCTCTCTTTTTCTCCCTCTTTTTTTTTTTTTTTTTTACCGACAGAGGTGGCGCATTTGCCAACAACAATTTTGAGTGTGTGTTGGGGGGGGGGGGGGGTGACACCCCCTACACCCCCGCTATCGACGCCCCTGCATACAACGAGGGGAAAGTTTCCCCCTTCCAACGCGAAGCGCGAAAGCTCCGACGTTTTATAGCAAATTTGAGAAAAAGATAACGGCTTGTAGCGCCTTCGTTTGGGCGGAAAGTTAGTTCGATGCCGGGGCTGCTTTTCAATTATTTGGACGCAATACTGCACTGTATGTAACGGGTGGTGCAATGAGGGGATAGTTTCCCCCTTCCCGCGCGAAGCGCGAAAACTTTGACGTTTTAGCAAATTGTCAGAGAAAGATAACGGCTTGTAGCGCCTTTTTAGGCTTTTTTTTCTCTCAGTTCCCCCGCTTTTTCGCTCTTGCTTTTTTTTTTTAGGGGCTGAATAGGGGGGGGATGGCCCCCTGGGCCCCCCTGGCTACGCCTATGTATGGGTATGTGTGTGTGTGTGTCTGAGAGAGAGAGAGAGAGTCTCTCTCTCTCTCTCTCTTTATATATATATATATATATATATATATATATATATATATATATGTGTGTGTGTGTGTGTGTGCGTGTGTATGTGTGTGTGGGTACCGCCGTCAAAAAAAAAAAAAGAAAAAAAAAAAAGAAAAAGAAAGGGGGTCAAGGGGATGCATCCCCTATCCTCCTGGGATCCACGCCAATGTATATCACCTTTTAAATTTTTTTACTATTCTTTGAGCTCACTATTTAGTAGCCGTCGGAATAAGCAATATATTTATCTTAATGCTCACATTGTTCAGTATAATGCTGGATTAAAAAAAAAAAGTAAAAACCTTTTCCTCTTTGTTGATGCCGATCGAGACCCAGAAGCCGAATTACGTGACGTGGAGGGGCATTCGGTCTGAGTAGCCGTGTGGACATCTGGGACTGCATCATTAGTGTTTGGTTATTGTTATCATTTCAAACGTGACGACGATCGAGACACCAGTATCACGAAGAGGTTGAGTGCAAGAAAAAAAAATTGAGGGAAAGGGAGAAAATGTAAAGCAATAAAGATAAAACCACAACAAACAAAAAAGCTCAGAATAAAAAGATATCAATGGCAAATAGACAATCGATGGCTTCCGTATGCGGTCTAGTAGCTTTATGCCTCTAAGAGTTCGAATGTAATCCAGCACGTTGCTGTTAATGTTTATTTTACCCAGATGCTAACTAAATAATGCGAGCACATGATTTTATGAGTGGACCTAAGGCTTTAAGTCTTCTCCAAGGTACATGTACTTGGTCATTGATGATTAATGTTTTACAATTTGGCACTAGCACATAAACTAGAATTCGAACTTTGGACTGCCGGGTTGCGTTGAGACTGCGCTACCACTGAGCCATCTTGTCTCTTCGCACTTCTTAAAACTTATTGTGCCAGCGCCATTGTGCCAGCGCCATGATGCCATTTTGCACAGGCTATACACACAAATCCCATAGATGAGTATTTATTTGGCAAACAAAGAGTTAATCATTGTGGCCAGGAGTCATAACAAACTTTGTTACCTCCTGTCATCAAGTAATGAATTAAAGGAGAAGTTAAAAGACGCTAAAATAAATGACTATCGGGTACCGCTTCCCTGCCTGCCTCCTGCAAGTAGTTAGTTTAGAGCACATTTATAAATGGAGTCTTTCTAGTGGAGAAAGAATACAAGGTAGCATAAAAAGGGCACTACTATATTTAAAGAAGATTCACTTTTATGCTTGTTATGTTATAATAATAATAATGATAATAATAATAGTGGGTTCTTATAAAGCGCACATGTCTGTCAGACGTGACACTCCTGGCGCTCCACAATTATTACCCTGGCTTTAGCATGGCTGCACTTACGGCGCTCTAGCATTTCAAGGAATTAATTCCTGCCAGGTACCCATTTACCTCACCTGGGTCGAGTGTGGCAAATATAGATTAATGTCTTGCCAAAAGACACTAGACCACAACACCTCTACACCTTATATTATTCAATTTTATTTTATTTAATCTATTTGCTTATTTTTAATGTTTTTTTCCCCTATTCATTATTATTATTATTTTTTGGTTTTATGTTGACGGAGGGGGGGGGGGGGCAATATGCCTCTCCTGCCTTCGGGCCTTGTAACTATGAAAAGCCACTTCGATTCTTAATAGTTGTTGCATTAATTTTGTTAGGACTATAAAAGAGAACATTTTTTAAAAAGGGGTAATAGAGGTGAAAAGGAGTAGACATACAAATCAGAAGTAAACATTTGTAAGGATTGAAATTGTAAGAAGTGAAATGGGACACTTATTAACAGTGAAATATCACTTAACGAAAGTAAAAAAAAAAGGGGGCCCAATTGCCCCTAACCTCCCCAAAGCGTTGCTGATGACTGGACGCAGTTATATCTTTCGGCGTTTAATTTCTCCACTTTCCTCCTCTTTTGAATAATTAGGCCCCATTAATTGAAATATGTACTTTTACGATCCCAAGCAGACCAACCCATATCGTCTTTCTTTCTTTCAAAAACCAAAGCCCATTCTCATTATACTTTGATTTTCCATATTTTTAAATACAGATAATAATGTCTAGAATGCGCCACTGACCGTTGTATCCTGTCCGATAATATTGGGTTCTCACACCATTATGGTCCAGCTTTAATTCGATGATGCTGTTATCAGAACGATTCTCCAAATCAAGCACGAACGTCTCCGCTCTCTTCATCCTCTTTTTGAGATCTTGTGCCATGACAGTCTTGAAGAGAGAGAGAGAGAGAGAGAGAGAGAGAGAAACCAAACACCCCCCCAAAAATACCCATCAGAATAGAATTAGGAATAAATGACACTTTATATAAATGAAGGGATACATGTTGTCCATAGCCTGTATTACATTTCAGCCTTCGAATACAATCGATTTTGGGTCTTTATTTTTGCAACTTAAACATGGCAAATTAGTTCATATTTCAAAAAGTCTGCCCCACTTCTCCCTGTTTCACTTCATCCGTAGCATGGCCAATCTCTTTTTTTTTTTTTTTTTTTTTTTGGGGGGGGGGGGGTCTTTTTTCTTTCCGTTCAAGACCTCTTTGTTTAATCCCTCTTTGTTCAAGACCTCTTTGTTTAATCTTTATTTTTGCAACTTAAACATGGCAAATTAGTTCATATTTCAAAAAGTCTGCCCCACTTCTCCCTGTTTCACTTCATCCGTAGCATGGCCAATCTCTTTTTTTTTTTTTTTTTTTTTTTGGGGGGGGGGTCTTTTTTCTATCCGTTCAAGACCTCTTTGTTTAATCATCAACAAGGCTCCCCACGGTTTTAACTTGAACTTGATTACGACGCAGTGAAAGACGTCAACCACAAATGGTCATATGCGAACGAAAAAAAACATGAATGAAGAGGCCACATTTCATATTTTTCAGGACAATTCATGTATAGATTGAATAAAAACGAACTGCCACACGCTTTAACATGTTCACAAGAAACAGTTCCATACATGCATGTACATACCCAACAAGACAATCCAACCGTTTCCACCTTCCCCGCACCCGCACTCTTTTTGCACACAAAACCGTCTCTTTCTACGGCCCGAAATACTGGAACTCACTTAGCAGCGATATAATCAACTCCCAAAGTCTAAACTGTTTCAAGAGCAAGCTGAAAAAACATCTCCTTCAACTATATGCAATGAATTCAAACTGAGCGAGCAGGACCCACCTCTTTCTCTCTCCATCTCCTTCTGTATTCTCTGTTTTACTCCCTTTTCACCTTCTTTTTCCTGCCTTCTCTCTTCCTTCTTCACACACACAGACACACTCATTGGCCTTCATTTTCCTCCTTCATCCACCCTCCTTCTCTTCATTCTCTTTTGTTTCTACACGGTCTTGCACTTCTACTTTACTTTCACATTTAGTTTTTCTTATGGGTTGAGGCAATAGTCCTTTTACCTCAACTCTCATTTTTTTCTTATCAGTAATTCGCTTCTCGTAATGATGCTTTATGAATTTAATATTATTGAACAACCCAATCGTGATTAAGTTATATAAGTTTCTGGACATATAATGATATGTCCAACTGTTTTCAATATCTCTTAATAGGTCAATATCTGTGCATCATATTTTTTACTTATTGATATTTGATTATGTGCCCCTAACTATGGAAAAACATCATTATTATATACAATGGGTGATTTCACGATCGGTGCTGGTGTTTGGGGTTAGTGTTTATTTTGCCGCGAAATCATGATCTAACACCGACTATGAAATGAGAAAAAAAATCAGTCGGTGTTAGGTGTTGACCTCTGATTTTCTGACGTAGTTCCGGTTGCCGGTGTTTATTTTTTGTCAAATGTTGTCTGCTGAACCGAGCTCGGCAATCGGTGTTTAATTTCATGTACAAAATTCCGTTCACTAACACTATACCCTAGGGATTAAGGAATTTTCATTTCACGTTCGGTGTTGGTGTTGGTATTGCTACTTGAATGTTAGATATGGGAAATTTTGGTGACTAGCCGTGAGAAATAAAGCCAGTACTAGGCATCATTGGAAGTGTAATTTTACAGGTGTTATGAGGTAGTATGTTCATATAGGTCTGAAATTAAATCTAGGCCAACATTTAGTCTAACGTTCGATCTAGAGCACACGGAAAGGAACTACCTTTGCTTTTTAAAGGGGCGGAAGGAGTGAATAAAAAATCCTACCTAATTTTTTCCCCGGATAGATTTGATAAATATGATGTTAGACATTCCGTAGTAAAAGACCCAGAGAATCCACATTATTAACTAGGATGAGCTCTAAATCAACAATCACAATCCAAAGGAATGAAACTTCACGGCTAATCTGAACCGAGGCCCGAAATTTGGCTGTTTGCCATGTTCGCGCTGGGCCGTCCGATCCGGCGTCTAGCTGAATTAGCTACCGCAGCATTTTCTGCTGCAAGTGAGAAACTCGAGAGAAATTAAATTTAAACTTACTGTTCCTGTCAATACTATCCATTTCTGTGAAGTTTCTTTCTGGTCTCTAGATCAAATAAGAATTGCTTTTAGAATTACCGGACTAGTACTCGTGCAATTTTACGATATTCTAGACTAGTTATTCAGTAGTTAAAAACAAATTTTTCTTCTTCGTTGAGAATGGTGCTGACGCCATTACCAGTGTTAAGCTATCGATGCGCTTTGTTAAGATATCGGTATCGACTCCTTAATCCGAACACTTTGAAGGAAGTGTTTTTCTTATCCACATGAAAGATTGAGTTAAATTCGTACGCTATTAAATTTATAGAATTTGGACTGTAAAGTGTGCAACTAACCAACACCTATATCATAAAAAAAAAAGATTATTGAACAGACCTATATAGGCTTTCAATATAGAAGGCAAGAATGCTCGAAGGAATGTTGTCAATCTCGGTTAAACTTTTATTTAGATTTCGATTGTTTCATATCTACAATACAGATAACAAGAGTGAGTTATTTGTTTCGAGTGAAAGTTAGATAGGAACTCTAAAAATGTCCGACAAGAATGTCAGTATACTGCAGGAGTCAGGGTGTTACATGTAGTTCGGTGCCGTTCCGGTGTTAGGTGGGGCTGCGCCGGATGGATGTTGAAGCAGCACCGGTTTCGAATCGAAATGGTGTTGTTTTTGAACCTGTCTGATGTTGCCCTATATCTGACTGGTGTTGTTTTGACACTTGCATGGTGTGGTCCGGTTTTGGTGCCGGGATGGTGTTTTGGTTTGACGCCTGGTATACGGTCGCATAATGCAAGTACTTTTAGGAGATCTACAAAGATATTCTCTCCCATTGTTTGATTATTTAAAAAAAAAAAGAAGAAAAAAAAAATCATCCTGATTTCAGCAACATTTCTCATTTTATATGCTAATGGTGTGTCTGACTGAACAGTACATAGGTAATGCCTTCGGGTCTGCGGCTATTTATAATTCATTTATTTGTCATTTTGAAGGGGATGTACCTTTAGACGTATAGTTCAGGTGTGCTTTGAGTCCTTTGACTCCTGGCATGGGTTGATGCGTTTTCATGAATGTGGACCAAAAAAACCAAACGTACTTTGTAGATTTCATGAGACGTTTTGGAAGCAACGGTAAATGAATGAAGTCATCAATTGATTAAGCTTATTGACTTTACTTTTGTGTACTATACACTTTTGTCTCCTTCTCCATCTTGTCTCCTTGTCCATTCCTATTCAACGCATTTTTTTTTTCTGGAGAAGGTGAATGGGACGATTTTTTTTTTTCTTTCTTGATTATTTATCTATTAATTCTATTCTTTTATTTCATTTTTCTAAAACTGCGCATAGAACTATGAGTGACTGAACGTTTTGTCGTATGAATGCGGGGTGACGTATAATCAGGCCCTGGTGATCTTTAGCTCTAGCAGTTGGAAAATATTATAGAGGGCGTGATTTATTCATAAGAGCAGAATATTTTTTTGTTTTGTTTTGTTTTGTTTTGTTTTTGTTTGGTTTTCTTTTTTTTTCTTATGTGCTACAGGATAGTTCAGTTGTTTGTGTGTTGTTGTTATTTTTTTATTTTTTTATTTTATGGGGATCTGTGTGCGGGGCAGGTGGAGAGTTGTCCGCGGGGTCGGCCGTTTTGGGGCAGTTTTGCCGGTTTGAGGGTCCCCATGGGGGGTGGAGCGGGACTTTTCGGGCTTCCATGGCTCTCTCATTTTTTGGCCGATTTTGGTGAAGCTTTTTGTGGGCTGCTTCTCTGAGTTTTCGCTTTCCAGTGGCATTGGTTCTCTCCTTGGGTTTTGGTTTCCTTTAAGATACTTCATTTGGCAATTGTGGATACATTCTTCCTACATATCATTTATAGAAAGTATCTACATGTAGGTGTGCATTTATATGTACAGGTGTATAAAGGGTTTGTTTGTATTTGTATGAAAAATATTAATTTTACTGCATCTTTCTGTGGAAAATAATGGTTTTGAGGTGCGGTGAGCGGGGCGGGTACTTTATGCCAAATACCTTCAGTGATGTTGCTCTGTGTAGCTCACAGGGGATGGGCGCATCGCCTGTCTGCCTTGCTGCTGTTGCTGGGATGTGCTGTGGATGTTGTGCGTGTGGTGGATGTTGTGGGTGTTGTGGATGGTGTGGATGTTGTGGGTGTTGTGGATGTTGTGGATGTAGATAAGTGTGCTTTTCCAGTGGTGGTAGCCTTTCACTTTATTTGCCTTTCTGTGGGGTTTCGAAGCTTTTTTTAATGTATTGTGCAATCATCAAGGTATCAGGAATTACTTGAGGAGGTTGTATCTCCTTAATTTTGTAAACAATTGTAGATTGATGCTTGTAGTTTTAGGTTTTCATCTGCATTATGGCTCAATTTAAAAATGTATCCTTTGCATGTAACTTTCTCTCCTTAAACGTTAAAGGAATAAGAAACAAGTTAAAAAGGGAGAGAATTTTTACCTGGATTAGAGTCAGATAAACGAGCAGATATTATTTTCTTACAAGAGACGTATAGTACAAAAGAAATCGAAGACGAATGGAGAATGTTATGGGATGGAAGTCTTTATTTTAGCCACGGGACAAGTCATAGTAAAGGAGTCTTAGTTTTAGTCAATTCAAAGTTAGATATTCAAGTCCATAAGGTATGTACAGACAAGGAAGGACGGTGTGTGATTATGGAATGTATCATACAAGGTCAAAAGATGATTATTTGTAATGTGTATTTTCCTGTACGAGGCAAAGAGTCGGAACAAAATCATTTTTTGAATGATTTTAGTCAGTTGTGGAAAGGAATGTATGTCCAAGATGATTTTACAATTATAGGAGGGGATTTCAATATGATTAGAAACATGGATTTGGATTATATGGGAAACAGTAAAACATCATATCAGTCTAGATTTTGTACTTTTTTTGAACAATTTATGGATGATTTAGATTTACTTGATATTTGGCGAACAAGGAATGGAATGAAGAGGCAATTTACGTATAGACAAACTCAACCCTTAATGCAAAGCCGGCTTGACTACTGGTTTATAACTGAGAAACTTGATGAAATAGTTGTAAAATGCAATATTATCCCATCTATAGCTCCAGACCATTCGGCTATACAGTTACAATTTTATAATAAACGTCAAAACTTATTGAAAGGCAAAGGATCTTATTGGAAATTTGATAACAGCTTACGTAGAGATAATAAATTTATAAATGGAATGAAAAGGGAAATCACTGAATTAGAGGAAAAATATAAGAAAGAAATTGCAGATAAGAGAATGTTGTGGGATTTTATGAAAATGAAGATAAGTCAATTTACAAGAAAATATCCTAAAGAAAAGGCTAGACAACTAAGACAAAAAATTGAGGAACTGGAAAAGGATATTGGTTGTATCGAGAACGAATTAGGAAATAGTATCGAAAAAGAAAAGGTTCGAATATTAGAAAGTAAAAGGAAACAGTTGAAGGAATGTTACGATTTTATTACTGAAGGCCTTAAGATTCGATCAAGGGCATCCTTTTATGAAAGTTGTGAGAATGACATGAGATACTTTAACCAGTTAATGGAAGCTAATAAAAAGAAAACTGTGATACAAAAGTTGTCAACAGAAGATGGAAAAATAACTCTTGATGAAACGGAAATACAGAAAGAAATACACACATTTTATGGTACACTATATACACAACCGGTAATATATTCCAATACGTCCGATGAAAAATCTTTTTTTGGAGGTTTACCGAAATTGTCTGATGAGTCTAAAGAATTATGTGAAGGAAAAATTACTACAGCTGAATGCATGTCGGTTTTAAAAGAAATGAAATGTAATAAGTCTCCAGGTAATGATGGTTTAAGTGCAGAATTTTATGTAACGTTTTGGCCGGAGATTGGAGAAATGTTAGTGGAAGCAATTAATTCAGCTTTTGAGCAAGAGGAACTGTCTTCTTCACAAAAACAGGCCATTATAATTTTGATTCAAAAGGAGGGGAAAGACCCGTTACAAATAAAAAACTATAGACCAATATCTTTGTTAAATGTAGACTATAAGATTTTAACTAAAGTCCTTTCAAGAAGAATAAAAAAGGTATTAAATGAAATTATCAACGTAGATCAGGTTGGATATTTAAAAGGGAGATATATTGGTGAGGCAATTAGATTGATAGACGATATGATTTTTCACACTACAGATAATAATTTGCAGGCATTTTTGTTGACGGTAGATTTCGAAAAGGCTTTTGATTCCGTTTCACATAATTTTCTGCAAAATGTTTTGACATCTTTCGGTTTAGGATCATCATTCTGTAAGTGGGTTAGGACTCTCTATAATAAGGCTCAAAGTTGTGTATTTAATGGAAATATGTCAACGGGATATTTCAGTATCAGTAGAGGAGTAAGGCAGGGAGACCCCCTCTCCCCTTATCTTTTCATATTATGTATTGAGACCCTTGCTCATTCGATTCGTCAGGATCAAGAAATTCATGGAATCAAATTA
This sequence comes from Heliocidaris tuberculata, assembly GCA_025618425.1. Lineage (NCBI taxonomy): Eukaryota > Metazoa > Echinodermata > Echinoidea > Camarodonta > Echinometridae > Heliocidaris > Heliocidaris tuberculata. Next base: position 4,158,758 of record CM046833.1, read on the forward strand.
GAAAATGCATATTTCAAACAAATATTATATGCAGATGACATGACACTTTTTGTCAAAGATCTTGAATCGATTAAAAAGCTAGATGATTTATTTAAACGTTTTGCTAGTTTATCTGGACTAAAAATGAATAAAGACAAAACTTTCATTTTATTAATGGGACCTCAGTAGTTCGAATATTGTAACTCCTTTTGGTAAAATAGTGCCAATGATAAAAGTATTAGGTATATATTTTACATTAGATATAGAAAGACAAAAACAATTGAACTACAAAGAGATTCTGAGTAAAATAAAAAGACTGCTCTGTTGGTGGAAACAAAGGGACCTTACCTTAATGGGAAAAATCCAGTTAATGAAGACTTTTGTTTTATCAAAGTTAGTGTATGTTTCCTCACTTATGCCAGTACCGCAGTGGGTTTATGAAGATATTGACAATTATCTCTGATTTTTTTATGGGATGGGAAGGATAAGATTAAAAGAGAGGTACTTCATTTGGACTACAATAAAGGGGGGTTAAAACTGACGGACTTTCGATTATTCATCCGCTCTCAAAGAATCACTTGGTTAAAAAGACTGATAAAAGGAGAATTAAATATGGGTTGGAAACATTACTTCAGACATCAAACCAGGAAAGTGGGTGGCCTGCTTATATTTTTTTCTAATACTGCATCGAATGTGCTTAGTCTTTCTGTTCCAGCTTTTTACAGAGATATGATGGAGTCTTGGTTTTGCACCAAAGAACTTTTGTTGAAAAAAGAAAGTAATAGAAGAAATGAGCTTTTATTCAACAATAAATTTATTCGTGTTGACGGAAAAACAGTCTTTTTGGAAAACCTGTTTCTTAAAAATATATTTAAAATACATCATATTGTAGATGAAGTAGGGAATTTGAAGTCCATCAATGATTTTTTAAGTATGGGACTAGATATGTCAGAAATTAATGTATTACAAAATTTGTTTCATTCTGTACCTTCCACGTGGAAAAACTTTTTGAATAAGAATGATTATCCAGATGAAGATACAGAATTAAAGTTAGAATTTTGTTTTAATGAAAGAAAGTTGTCACTGTGGGATATAACATTAAAGCGAATATATACAGTTCTGTTAAATACTAGAACAGAACATTCATATGCAGTGCGCAATCTTGAGCACTTATATAATGCTTCAGAAAAAGAAATACAATATTTTTTCTTGACACCGAGAAGGTCCACCCTGAATAGCAGGCTAAGAGAATTCCAGTTTAAATTATACTATTAATACATGGTTGGGAGTGCGTTAGTGAGATCTGGCAACACAAAGGTTTTTATCGTGGTGTACTAACGCACGAGGCGTAGCCGAGTGTGTTAGACACCAGAAAAAAAACCTGCGTGTTGCTGGATCGTACTAATGCACGACCTCACAACCATGTATTAAAAGTTTTATAAAACGGGTCTACAATCTTAGTGTTTGATCCGGATTAGCCGTGCGTTAGTCCCTTCGCCGTGCGTTATCACTTTTTTTTTTGCACGGTCACGTGGTGTTATTTGACCAATCAGGATGGCTACATTCTTGAACCCGTTTTATAATACTTTATAACCTCGTTTATACTAATAAACATTTGTTTACCTTTAAAATTGTAGTAAGTAATGCATGTTCGTTTTGTAATAGAGAAGAAGAAACGTATGAACAATTATTCCTTTTATGTGAAAAGGTAAGATGTCTTTGGATAGAATGTGGAAATTTGTTTGATATCATAGAAATTATAAACATTGATTGGAAAAGGGTTCATGTGGGAATACAGACTTCCAGTATAGTAAAAGATCAGTTGTCAAATCATCTTATAATTTTGATAAAGTATATGATATTTACGTGCAGTAAAAAGAATGGGATGCCTCCGACGTCACAAGATATTATGAAACGAGTAATAGAAAGTAAAAATGAAGAAAGAAAAATAGCTGAGCAGAAAGGAACACTAAATAATCATTATAGGAAATGGGAAAAAATGGAGTCATTGGCTGCTCTCGCTGGAAACGCAACACAGATCTGAGTGTGCATTACCGGGGGGGGGGGGGGGGGGGACTTTTGAAGCTACGCGTGTGTGGATGTGTGCGGTTTGAGGGAGGTGATGTTTTAGGTGAGTGTGTTGGGGTGTGGTGAATTCGGGGGGATGGGGGATGGGAACGCGCATTGTCGTGTCCTATTTGGGGAGTGTTTAGTGTGTTTGTTTGTGTTTTTTTTCGTTTTTGTTTGTGGTTGTTTTTTCTTGGGGGGGGGGGGTAAAATCACCTCCACTCCATTTTCCTTTTCTTTCTTTCTTTTTTTTTTTCCTTTCTCTCTAGACAGAAGTTGAAGTATACGCTACATACATAATTTTCCCTTGATTACTGTATTATTATACCAATCATTTATTATTCCAAGGTATAACTTGTTAAAATTTGTTTGCAATTCTGTTGTGAGAAAATTTATCATAATTTTGTACATGAAATGTGAAACTTAATTACTTGCAGTTATGTTAATGTGAAGATTTATTTGTAATTATGTATTTATGGAATGTGAAAGTTTACGTGTAATTTCATTTATGTCAAAAAATTATTTGTAATTTTGTATGAAATGTTAAACTTCATTTGTAATTCTGTTTGAGAGAAAGGAATAAAAAAAAAACTTGTAAAAACAAAAAAACAAACAAACAAAAAAAAAAGAACAGCGGTGTTGGAGCTCGATTTTAGAATTTTTGCTCTAACACCAACATCAAACACCAACACCGAACGTGAAATCATCCAATGTATTAGTGTTATTGTATTCATTTTATGTTGCACTACAGTATTATGTTAATATGAATGATTGAAAACAGTCAATAACATCAAATCAAATGAAGCTACAAATTACAAAGCATCAGAACATGATTCTTTAAATTTTGCCCGCTTTCCCATATATTATGCAAATAGGGTTAAAAGTTACCCATGTTCTCATGTTTTTTTTATTTTAGAGACCCTTTAATGGGTTTCGATCCCGGGTGGATGGGGGGGGGGGGGTTAATATCCCCCCCCCAAAAAAAAAATGAGGTGGGGGGGGGGGGTGGCCTGTATTATCACCCCCAATATTTTTGGATAAAATGAATAAGTTAAATAAGAATGACGATACATTAACAAAACTAATAATTATCCAAACTCATTGGCCCGTATTCTGATAGCCGGGTTTAACTTAACCCCAATCTAGCGAGGTTTAATTAGTTTAACCTCAGTCTAAATGTGGTAACAACTCCCTCGAAATTTAGACTCGCGCAGGGGGTACCGGTAAGCGGTAGTTTAAGTCGGGTTTAACTTAACTGTGTCGCGTAGCCAGAACGCTGCAGTTACCGGGTGATCTCAGTTAGGGTGTGTTTATCGGGGCGATTCTACCTTCTAATCGGCGACTCAAGTCCCTGATTAGCTTACCAGTTACCGGCCGTAACCCTCGATAAACACGAACGCGACTTGATTACCTCATTAGCTTACCAGACTTGAGTCCCACAAAAAGGTGGGATTTGATTACCGTTTGAGCCAAATACGCGACTCTAGTGCCGTCGATAAACACAACGTGATTTTATTTGCGAATACATTTCGTAACTTCACACTCCCGTTTCCGGTTAGGACGAAAGCGCGCGCCTACTAGCCTACTAGCTAACTAAACAGCAAAGTACACGTGTCGCCGGAATTGACCTTTACTTCCTAGGTCATTTAGCTGGATCCTGCGTGATGCAAAGCAACGGGCTATCCCAGTTTTGAGTCGCGACGATAAACACGGCATCCTGAGAAACAGCATTCATGGGCGCGATCGTATCCACGACTCTATTCGCGAATCAAGTACCCTTTTCTAATTTCTAGAAAACGATAAACACACCCTTAGTGTAGCGAAACGAAATTCACGCCGACCTGGCATGAAAAGATCGTTTACCGTATTGAAACATCGTCTAACGTTGGACCCTAAATTATTTTTTAATTTTTTGCAGCGAAACTGCCTGTATTAGAGTCCAGATCGACACAAAGGCGGCCATTTAACAAAATGTTGAAGAACAGATAGCGTAGATCTACGGCAGATTATATTTCTAAACAAATTTTAGTTTCCTTATTTTGTGTGTGTGCGTGGCGAGTAACGCTATTTAGCGTTTTTGTTTTTGTTTTAGTATAGATCTACATCTAGGCCTAGATTTCTATCTAACAGATTCTAACTTAAGTTAGATCTAACTGTTAACGTTAGACCTAGTATTAGTAGGAGTTAACGTTCAGACTCTAGTCTCTACTGTCAGACTCTAATCTCTACTTCAAACATTACCGTAGATCTAACGTTTGATCGATTTCCCAGTGTTTTAACATTCCATCTAACTTTAACTGTTATGATTCCAACGTTAACACTAACAGTTTACTTGGTTAAACGTCTAACTTAGATCTAACTTGTTATGTCCAACTGTAAAGTAATAGTTAACATAAACATTCCAAAACAGACCCAAGACCTAATTTAGTTCTGAAACTAGAGTTAGTGATGGACAAATTTATAAACCTAGCTCGAGAACTTCCCGAGATGTGACATCAAACATAGGCCTAAAGTTAGATCTAAGTAAGTTAACGTTATCTAACTTAATAGGGTGTGTTTATCGGGGCGATTCTACCTTCTAATCGGCGACTCAAGTCCCTGATTAGCTTACCAGTTACCGGCCGTAACCCTCGATAAACACGAATGCGACTTGATTACCTCATTAGCTTACCAGACTTGAGTCCCGCAAAAAGGTGGGATTTGATTACCGTTTGAGCCAGATACGCGACTCTAGTACCGGCGATAAACACAACACGATTTGATTCGTGAATACATTTCGCAACTTCACACTCCCGTTTCCGGTTAGGACGAAAGCGCGCGCCTACTAGCCTACTAGCTAACTATTCATGTCCATGCAGGTTCGGTCCATGCATCGCCAACCATCTCTGGAAAAACACACCTTCCTAATCCTGACGTCTCCCGGCATGTTTCAAATCAAATAGCTTAATTCAGCAGACAACAACGTAAGTAAAGCAAAATGAACTTTTCCTGTATTTTAATTTGATGGTGGATACGGATTCAAAATCGAGCTAAGCATGCAAACAGTGACAATAGTGGGCGCGGTTAGGAGAAATTGAAAAGGTGCGCGCCGGAATTGACCTTTACTTCCTAGGTCATTTAGCTGGATCCTGCACCCTGCGCGATGCAAAGCAACGGGCGCTATCCCAGTTTGAGTCGCGACGATAAACACGTCATCCAGAGAAATGGGGGCGATCTAATTTCTAGAAAACGATTAAGTAGATATTTTTCTTAACAATATGAAGGGATTAAACTTAGAATCTAAGATCTACAAGTAATTTCTCTTTAGCTTAGCACAAAAAATGGCATATAATTTCCTATCATCTAATACTTTTTTAAAGTTAGTTTGAAAATAACCAGTGCGTTAAAAAAATGCGTTGAAAAAAAAAAATTAAGTTAGAACTAACTTTTTTTAAAGCTCGAATTTAACATCAAGTCATAAACGGTTTTCTACTCATCATTTTGTTATAAGCACTGTCCGTTCTGTAACCGATGTAGATCTAGATCTATATTCTCCAGATGATCTAAGTCAGTGTACAGTAGATCTTACCTGTAAAGAATTGAAATTCGTAGACGAGACTGTCACATCATGTCTAACGTAGATCATAGGCCTAGCCTAGCCTAGCGCCTGCGTTAGTATGCAAATCCTGATGCAAATACATGTACAATAAGTACCGAAAATGCGCTTTGCGCTGCGCAGATGTGCGCTTTAAGCAAGCGTTACAGTACAGCGCGCGCGTAGTAAAAAAAAGGCGCCATCGGCGCGAAGAAATAACCGTTCCCGGTGATGTTTGGACTTAAAAAGTGGCGTATACTGCAAAGGGCAAATAGCTATGGATATAAACGGCGTATGTCACCCCTTGTCACCCCCCCCCCCAGTTTGAAAGCCAAGAAAAAATAAATAAAATAGGCCTAACTACTTAAGCAATTAAAAAGGAATTCCATCCTTGATCTATTTTTTTTTCACTTTCTAGAAACACCTACAAAATGTGCAATTACGCCACTACCCCCAATGAATCAAACATAATCACAGCATTTAGACCCTATAATATAAAGAATTATAAAAGTTATGGAGGAGAAAAAAAAAGAAAAGAAAAAAGAGCATGTAACAGTTAAAAAGAACGTAGCCTACATACCAATGCATAAATTTTCGGATTGCCACTAGCCACTATATACCATAATAAATTAATGCACTACAGGTAAATCCCCTTGGCCGGCCTTGACAAGTCGCGGATCTTCTAGCTATCCATCGCACGCGCTGTGAATATTCATGAACAAATGAGCTCTACTGAGCATGTGCAGTAGATTATCCATGGTAATTAAACCTGGGCGGGGCATTTAACCTATGGTTAAATTTCAAACCTAGGTTTAACTAAACCTGGCTATTAGCTATACCAAATAATGTTAAAACTACCCTTAGACTGGAGGTGAGGTCTAAGTGTAGTTTAGTTAACCTAGGGTTAACTTAAGTCTAGGGTTAAATTAAACTTACTGTCAGAATACCGGCCATCATGTTTGATCTTATGAAATATCATCACATTCTTTAATGATTAGGAGTAAGGAAATAAGAATTGCCATAATTTCAATGCGAAAATATTAAAAAATTGTTCGCTCGCATTATAATTCTCAATTAAGGGGTTCCGTCCATTGGCGTAGATCCGTGCATTCCTTCTTTTCATTAAGAACCATTTTGGAATGCTCTAAAATGCAAGTTTCATAGACAGATTTTTAAAAAGTCATAGTCATCCCCCAATCATGAACACGGATCGATCCTTTCCGAACCTAGAATGGGGAAGTGACTACGGAACAAGCGTTAGTTAAATGCGTGTATTCCAAAAAACAGTTTGTGTAATAGGAGTCATACGCCTGGGGGGGGGGGGGCACTCAGGTATTTTTTTTTCATCCAGGACGCGTAACGCGCGTTACGTGTTAAGGGGTCCGAAAACGCCGATTTTCAACAAAAAGGGGGTGCTGAAGGGAATGCGGCCAAACGCGTTTAGGGGGTCATTTTCATTCCGGCGGCAATGGTACGAACAAAACCCTACATAATTGAAGTAAATAATAACGTTTGTAATTTAACCAACAGCAGATCCTATATGTGCAGTTTATTTTGTTTGCCTTGTGTGAAGAATTTATCCACCAAAGGTGAAGAATATGTCAGTTTGCAAAAGGTGATCTTGAATTCAAGTGGTGTATTTTTAATGTTGGTTAAGTTAATCTTGTTTACTAATTAGGGAGTAATATATTTAAGACAAACTTGTTTAGGGGGTAATATTTCAATCAAACCTGTTTAGGGAGAAATTTTTATGAAAAAATACGCGAAATCCTCGTTAAGGGGTAATTTTTACGAAAAAAAATCACGCGAAATCCTTGTTAAGGGTTGTCCTTTCACCAAAGTATGAAACTTGTTTAGGGGGCATTTTTTAAAATCCATGGACACGCATGTGTACACCAATATACCTGAGTGCCCCCCCCCCCGGGTCATACCATCAAGAAGCACTGCCGATACTCCGTAATTTGATTTTAAATCGATACTATTTGATCTAAAACAAAGTGTATATATATGTATAATAATTTTTAATTAACAGAAATGCCAACTCTTTTTGGAAATAATTTGGAATATTTCAATAAATAATTCACGAGAGAGCAAAGCAGTCGAGAGATCTATTTTATCATGAATTTAAAACAGTTGAAATACCCATTTATTTGAACTTTCTTTGATTTGATGGAGACTGTAAAATGACATTAGTCTGATGAATAAGCAGTGCATTCTCATAATGCAGATAAACTGAAGCACATAATAGAAAAAGTGCATCGTGGGGTAATTTTACACTGTAAAAAATTTTGCCGTATTTTCACGGGAAATTTCCTGGCAGTCGGGATGCCGGGAATGCTTGTTTTTCCACAGTACATGCAAAATAACACGGTAACTTGTTCAAATTTGAGAAAATGTGTTTTTAAACAGTGTTTTATGTAGGGCAATTATGCTGATTTCAGGTAAACCAACAAACTTGCTGTTGTTTTACAGGAAAAAGACTGTAAAATTGAAATTTTCGAGGGCCAGAAAGTCTGTAGTTTCACAGTTATCATTTTCAGTGCAACCTATCCTGCTTTAATTTATCCTATTCTCCATCCTATTGTGTTAGTTCGATCTAGTGCAATCTCTTATATACCCCTTATAGTTTTTTATGCCTTTGATGACAGTGAGTGAATCAGGAAACCCCAAACCATACGCTACTAAAAATTCATGAATATTCATATTGTGTTTTCCCCAGCATTTGGTAATTTAACAGGGTAACTTGTTAAAATATGAGAAAATTATTTTTTTTTTATCCAGGTTAACAGACAGTTGTTTTATGTCGGGCGATTGTAAATATATGCTGATTTCCGGTAAACCAACAAACTTGTTGTTTTACAGGAAAAAGACTGTAAAATTGATATAACTGCAATGACTTGTAAACCTGTCGTTTTACAGTTATTTTTACAGTGTACACTGTGTCCCTCACCATTGAAAAATGTTGGGGACATTTCCCCGGGATTTGTTCCCATGCTCTCTCACAGTCCGTAATGGCTGCACATAATGAGTAAATTGTAACAAGAAAATATATCCGGTTACTTACTTTCGGGGATCCAGCCTGCTCGTCACTACCCAGTAAACATTCGAGTCTAAGATCCCTGCTCTCAGAGGTAATGATGTTCATAGTTTCTTCGGGGGCTATTGAATGGTTTTTATGATTTCTTTCCTCCCTCTGTATGTCCTTTTCATGAGGAAAACAGGGAAAGAGAAGACTACAAATTTAGCTTTTCACACCAAACCTCTTTCGATTCTTTCTTTGGTCTTTGTTCTTTATTATCCGTTAAGAAGACATTAGATTTAAGTTTATACTTACGTCCTTTGATCCTTTCAGATCGTCGAATAGGCGGACACGCAGTATCGGTTTTCGATCATCTGGTAACCGATCCGGAAGAAAAGGTATGAGTAAAATCCTTTTTCCCTTGGGGGCGACACTTTTACCGCATGATAGACATGGTTGCTTACGGCAAAAATGCTGGAGATATATCCACATTTTGTCTGCGTTGAAACCGTGCAGTGCAACATGAGAATCGTCCCGCACAAATGTACACCCCTGCTCCTTGTCTTTTGAAGTATAAGTATAACGCCAACTTGGTTAAACATGCATGGACATATACGTATCCACATTTGGAGAATTTCTTTATTGTGTGTTATCGGTGGTACAGATCCTGAGAAACCTATGCAGTTTCCTTCATATAATTAATAACAGGTATGGTCATTTAACACCCAAAATGGCACAAAACATGTTTATAATTTATACTCGGGTTTATACTATTCATTTTTAAATGAATTGATCATCTTAACTTACAACTGAACAAAAGTACAAAAGACATATATTTTTGTAGTTGTTGTTTGCTCAAGGGATATTTTATAACTTTATCAATCAATGAAAGAATGAATGAATGAATGAATGAAGTTATTGTTATTTTTTTGGAGGGGGTTGGGGTGGGGTGAAAGCTTGAGCAAGGGGATTTTTAATTTCTATGGGATCTGACAGCCATTAACTGATTAAAATTTTATCATTTTTTTTTTGGTAATGTATAGTCATACTCATGTTTTCTGACAAACTAAGTACATGGGCTTTGACTGGAAAAAAATAACCACACTTTTTAGAAGCATCTTACATCGACTGTTTTTTTCTTCTGCAGTATTTCGTGTTTTATACCGCATACCTACAGTACAGAAAATTCTTTGTTCGCACATGTGCGACCTTTCAAAATTTTTTATGATGATAACCCATGTAGCTGTGAAATATTCAAACATACATAGGAAGTGAAATTACTCATTGGTCTACAACTGCTTACCGTTCTTCTCACAATACAGGATGGTTTTTGCGTTCTCTTTATCGGTTATGTCGGCGCAGTGAGGCATCTCTATTTTGACTGGTTTGGCAAATGTTTGACCAGTGGGTGAACACTTGACACCATAGCTGACAACTATTTCATCACTTTTCATCTGTAATTTGGCACGTCCTGTCCATTCGGTAAGGACCCTGATTGACAGAAATGTGGTTCGGTCCAATGCGCCTTTGGGGACGGTCAATGTGAAGCCGTAGGATTCCACACACAGCTCTCCACCATGGTGATCAATGTTTCCCCAAGTGTAATCACGCGATTTCCAGAGCACGGTAGTGCCTGCATCAGAGAAATTGGTAAAATAGCTCAAAACGAGAGATTATAATTGTGGACAAATATGAGGTGGTATGTCTTTTAAAATAATATCAATGATATCGGCTATAAATGATGAAGCAGACGATAATCATGTTGAAGATGATGATAATGATGGTGGTGATAATGATGATAATGATGATGAAACACTGACCTGACGTCATTAATATTCGTAGAGCTGATTATGACTTTAATGACTATTACTGTATCAAGTTTCAACTTGATTGAAGGTGCCGTTTTGGAGAGATACTCATAACCATGTAACGTCAGAACATTTGTACGCACTACAGACGCAACATTGACGTGACGTCATTAATATTCAAAGAGCTGATTAAGGACCATTAAAGATTAATCAAAAACTGATCAAAGGGCCCCTGCAACCAAACACAACCCAAATGCAAGTTTTTTGGTGTTGATGTGAAGGGATGCATGCAACTAATATTCTGTTAGTCAAACATCTAGATATGTTTCATAGATTTTTAAATGTTTTTTTGAAATATTTGTTCCAACCTCCTAAGCTCCACCCTAAAAAAAAAAAAAAAAAAAAGCTCCAGATCTCATTCCTGCAGTGACATCACCTGTCAATCCTCAGCTACACTAACATTCTGCAATAGACAGTGGAATGTAACTTCCCCCAGCTCAGCACATGATCACAATAGAATTGCATGCTTTCAAACAATACCTCCTCATTACTATTTTTACCTGGTGATGCTACAGCATATCTGACATAGCAACTACTATGTAGGCAATGTATGGTCTATTAGAACAGATGGTCATCTCTGGTAAAGCTACTTTACCACTGTCTCTCCTTAGCTCACTAATGACAGATGATGTCACTGCAGGAATGAGATCTGGAGCATTTTTTTTTTCAGGGTGGAGCTTAGCATGTTTGAGAAAATGATTAAAAAATATTTAAAAATCTATGAAACATATTTAGCTGTCTGAATAACAAAATATGAGTTGTATGCATCCCTGCACATCAACAGAAATCAACTTGCATTTGGGTTGCAGGGGACCTTTAAGGACTTATTAATGACCGATTAAGGGCTATTAAAGTCTGATTAAGGACTGATTGAAAACTCCTGATGCAACAGTGACATGACGTCATTCACACTCATAGAACTGATCAAGACTATTAAGAACTAAAACTGTACCAAGTTTCAACTTGATTCACGGTGCCGTTTAGGAGATACAGACTAACCGTCAGTACAACGTTTTGACGCAGTACTGACGCAACATTGACGTGACGTCATTGATTCTCATAGAACTGATTATGACTTTTAAGGACTAAAACTGTACCAAATTTCAACTTCATTCGGGGTGCCGTTCTGGAGATACAGACCTAAGGTCGGGACAACGTTTTGACGTTCCGCTGACGCAACATTGATGTGACACTATTCAACTTCATACCTATTTCACTTTTAATGAAGGGTCATCATTTTGATAAATTTGAAAATTTTTCACATTGCCGTTTGTAAGATATGACCATGTGTATATATTTACAATAGAATGTCTATGGAAAACGCGCGCGTATACTTAAAATGACCTGAAACATATGCAAAATGAATCTGTCCATGACAGACCACCTAAGAAAAAAAAAAAGGAGAATTGAGAAAAAAAAGTTTGTGACGCTACGCGGATTCGAACCGGGACCACGGGCATGGTAAAGGTTATTCCGCTATACCAAAATACCTTCCCATAGACTTAACACATAAAGCTGAAAAAGGGCGTCAGTATAGTGAAATTTTAACTTTCAATTGAGAATTTTAGTATGATCCCGACATCTGATCTAAAAATGGGGGGGGGGGGGGAGGGACACATTTACCATAGCCTATAGTTTTAGCTATAAGATACTAAAATTTGGGAGAAAATAGAGCGAAAACAACCGAATTACTGGTCGTAGAACAATTTCATGTAGATTCATGATGTGAAAGAAATTCACCTTCCATAGGCATAACCCGCAAATACAGACATTTCTGACATGTTGCCTTTTAATAATCAAAATTTTCCCCATGATGACGTCATCAAAATGAAAACAAGAGGGCATATATCTCGTAGAAAATTGTCTCAGCTATAACATATCAAAATTTGTAAGAAAACCGACCACCTATCGCCCACCTAGTGAAATATTCTAAAATGAATATACACAAATATGACGTCATATTCATTTTTTAAAGTTCATATGCCAATATGATGACCTCACAACATCCGATCCAAAATTATACATGAATTCTAATTTACAACTCATATGCTTTCAGAATATTTAACAAAATTTTGGGGTCACTGTCCATTCTGAGGAGCTATGCATGGCGGATTCCAGATAGGCATGTTTTTTACCTGTTTTTTTTTTTTTTTTTTTACATTATATTGCCCATTGGCGAGCGCGAATTTGAAAGTTTGACTCGCGCGTGTGGCAATATGGTATTTCGAGAATGACTGTAAATAGTTGGAAATTGTCAAAAATAGTATCAGGAACCCAAACTATGTAAAAAAAAAAAATAAATAAATAAAACACGGCGTTTTTACTTTGTGCACATGTTGCACACGCGGGCGTATATATATATTTGAAATGCTTAAAATGGCCTCTTTTCTGTCTATTTTTCCCTTTTGCTAACATGATGATGTTGTTGTACTGGTGTTTTATAATAGGAGAGCACCGAGAATGGGCATAACGATTTGGTCGACAGAGACCATTGCATTTCCTAAATCACCGTTGGTTATAATCTGGAAGATGTGAAAAAAACCCCACAGTACTCAGTTCGATTTCAATATGATTTTGATTAGCTATACTACAAGAATTACGTGTACCTCCACGAAGATGCGGACAAACCATCTTTACGAGTCTGATGCGTCGTTCTTCTTGGATCTTCGAATAGTCCATTGAGCAAGCTGAGAGCTTCAGGTTCTGCAGTGAAGGCAGGAGCATCTTACCAGCTTGGACGTTATGTAAGTCACCAAGCAGGTATTTCGCTGCTTCTACCTCAAGACATGATAGTACAGGACAAAGCGCTGGCAGTAACATAAAGAGCTCTCGCAGATCCATCTCTGACTTAGAGTGAGTTACTGAAATTTGTATGATTTTAACATGCGCCCATTTGGGAGGCGATCGCGGTCGCTGGGAGCTTCTGAGCCACAGCATGCCTCCTTCTATTCCAAGTTCATCCAAGGATGGATAAAGCTTCGCCGTCACCTGTAGTATAGTTGTTAAGTTAGAGAAGAAATCGGTGCCGTTCAGTGAGAGGACCTTCAAAGTTAAGCTACGTTGAGAGCCTTGTCTGATTGGCCAGCAGTGAATATCCTTCGCTGAGCATATCTCTAGTCTGCTAAGTTTTGGACAAACACCGTTCAAAGCAAGAAGAAGTGCATCCAAATTTCTTATTGGTCCGTTCGTTGATATCTTGAGAATGTCAACTGCATTATGTTGATTTAGTCTGGAGGTGGAGCAATCAATGGATATGTCCCGTCTACTAGGACAATACACATGGGTTTCATAATGGTCTGGGTAGTGCTTATCAGCGTCGATTAGACTGTCAACGATGGATGTATCCAAGTCTAGAATGCTGATTTTCACGATCTCTGAGGTACTATCAAATTTCTTCAATATAAAAAAAAACAAAACAAAACAAAAAACAAAGACATAAAGCGTATTTTCAATTCATCTTTTTCTTCAGTCAACACACAAACTGCATTTATTACTAAATACCACGAAATTCGTAATATGACTTAAAATCATTTTTTTATATAACTGCTTTTATCATCCGACCCTTTTCCACATTTGATTTTTTTTTAAATTTGTTTTGTTTAAACAATAGCTTGACTGCGCCATTGGCGTACCGTCACGACAAAAAAAGGACGTATTTCCCATGAATATGCATTTTTTAAAAAATGCCTCCATATGACGTACCACATTTTCTCCAGATGTATAGGGTCCAGGTTCACGTTTTGTTCCTTTAGACAGTTTGCGGCTAGTTGGCCTACCCATTCTTGGTAAATCTGTGAGGAGAAAAAGAAAAGAAAAAAAAAAATACTGTATAAAATATGAGGCACTTGCCGCGCTTACTTCGAGGTAGAGTAGAGCGGGAATTCTGAAATGAGTAGGGGTCGGATAAAAAAAAAAAAAATTTATCTCTCAGAGTTGTGGACTGAATATATTAAAGATAAGTTTTATTGAATTTTATGGCGTGTGACCATCTTTTGCATGCTGCCGGATATGATGGGCGCTGGACAAATCCTCGTACCAAAACAAGCTTCTTCAAAGACAGAAAGATGTTTGAGAAAAAACAAGACGCCAGTAATGGTTATGTAAAGATATATCAGAAATAGTCTTTCGGGAAAAAAGTTATGGCCCTTTTCACAATCTGTGAGGTCCAGTCGAGTTGTTGGATCTTCAACTCTGTGATAAGCTAAACCCTTTTTAAAATGATTTTCTAATCAAGAAAGGCATACTTTAGAGAAGGCTCAAGTGCGGTTCTACCCACATATCTGTTTATGCGTATCTGTACACTTTAGCGAAGATGGCTGACGTCTTTTGCCCCCAAATTAACTTCAGATTCTCTGAGTTAAAAAAAATCAACACTTTTTGCAGAGAAAATGTAGAGAAATTACATATTTGGGCACCTTCCTCGGGGGGGGGGGGGTGGGGGTGTCACACCCCCCCTTCACTCAAAATTGCTGTCGGCAAAAAAAAAGGAGGGGGGAGGGGAGAGGGAAGAGGAAAGGCAAGAGAAAAGATAAAGGAGAAGAAAAAAGAATAGAAAAAAGAAAACGGAAAGGAAAGGAAAACAAAAAAAAAAACAGTATGAAATTGACCGGGAAAACCTATAATATACGCCTTACATGAATGTGTGTACACACACACATACAAACACACACACACATAACATAACACACATAGATATAATAATATTCATTAAAAAGTTCTGTAATTTAACTAATATCTCTCTTGTTACTATAGCTATCATACTTGAATTTGGTATCATCGAAGAGCCTGTTCATTTTTCCTTTACAATGATGCCCCATTGGTAATGATTATACAATGCGTCCCCCCAAAAGTTAACAGTTGGAAAGAGTCTCCCCAAATCAATATTTCAGAATATTTTCCAAAAAGTTTCATCCCTGTTGATAGATTAGGGTCTCTCTTATGCAATAACACCCCCAAATCTGACTTGTTATTAAGCTTGAGTGATTAAAAAAACAACACTTCTGTTAAAGGGTGCAAAATTCAGACTTCACAAAAATTGGTATTTGTCCAGGCTGGTATGAACGAAGTTGAGAACCGTTTAAAATTGGCTGTTGCTAACTTAAGCGTAGAATATTGGTTGATATTTTGGTGGCATTTCATAGAGGAGACCTTAATGAAAATTTCCTTTGAATATTTTAAAACATTTATTTGGGGTAGACTTTTTCCAACTGTTAACTTTAAAAAAAAAAATCTGGGACGCACTGTATAATCATGGGATGTGCAGAAAAATAACATGATATTGACAAAGAAGACGAATATTTCTACACTGCAGTATCTGAATACTACTTCGTATGCAAGGTTAACACCATTTTACTGTTACAGTAGAAAGCCATGTGGAGGAAAATGTATGTTGAAAAGGATGTAGAAACCAATAATAAATCAAATCAAACAATAAAAACAGATGTGTAAGAAGATAGAAAAGGAAATTAAAAGCATCAAAGCAATTTATTCGTATGTAGTAGGAAAGAAGAACTGAACTCATACAGTGCGTCCCAGAAAAAGTTAACAGTTGGAAAAATTCTCCCCAAATAAATGTTTCAAAATATTTCAAAGAAATTTTCCTATCTGTGGATAGCTGAAGGTCTCTTCTATCAAATGACACCAAAATAGGTCACAATAGTTTACGCTTGAGTGAGCAAAAGCCGATTTTGTGAAAGGGTGCAAAATCTAGTCTTGACAAGAATTGAAATTGGCTCTGGCCGGTATCAGCCGAGCTGAGAGTCATGTAAAGGCTTAGAAATTACCATATTCTGATCAATAAAAGACAATTTATGAAATAACGGGCTATGTTCTCTGTATATCCTTACACATCCCATCAACATTTTATGCTTGATTGAGCCATTAACTACTTTGCTGAGTCTTTTAAACTGTTACTTTTGGTGGTATTTTAATTTCATCTGGCTGCTCACTCAGCCATAAAGTTTTGATGGGATATATCAGGAAATACTGTGAACAAAATCTGTTCTTTCATAAATAGTTTTTCAGTGATCAGAATATAAAAGTTTGAAGTCTTTTCATGACTCTTAACTTGGCTCATACCAGCCAGAACAACAAAAACATTTTTCAAGAATGGATTTTGCACCATTTCAGAAAAGTGGCTTTTGCTCACTCAAGCGTAAAATATTGTGAAATATTTTAGAATCATTTGATAGAAGAGATCCTAAGCTAACCACAGGTATGAAATTTTCCTGAAAATATTTTTGAAATATGTAATTGGGAGACTTTTTCCAACTGTCAATTTCAAAAAGTTCTCAACTTCGTTGATGTCAGTCAGAACAAATACCAATTCTTGTCAAGTCTGAATTTTGCACCCTTTCACAAAAGTGGTTTTAGATCACTCAAGCATAACAACTAGTTAGATTTTTTTGGTGTTATTGTATAGGAGGGACCCTAAGCTATCTACAAGAATTAAAATTTATTGAAAATATTCAGAAATATTTATTTGGGGAGACTTTTTCCAACTGTTAACTTTTTGGGGGGACGCATTGTATAGATGTGAAATATGAAGGAGTTTAAAACATAAGCTATGCTTGTATGTAATAGGTTCCAAAGAGTAACATGACTTATATATTCTTTCAAAATGATCGAAATCGATAAAACTAAACTTCATTCCAAGAAATTCCACTTTCATTGTACATGAGCATGACATTCATAATAAGTCGTGAAAATGAGCATTAATTGTTCGCGATGCCGATATCTGTAGTGAACATGGCATGCATGGGGTTTTACAATTCAAATATTGGCAGAACACTTGTGGTAAAGATAAATACCAACACAATTATATGATTCTGCTAACTTTCGAGATATCCAGCTAATTTAAAAGCCTTTGCTATTGTAGAAGCTGTCGAGTGATTTTGAAATTGATGTTGTGCGGTAGAACAGTATGTCTGCTGAATAGACCAGTTCGTAGTTAGCACATGTCCCAAATAACCCCTAAATATCCACAGATCTTTTAGACATGGAGGGGTCCCTTTTTGTGCACTTCAGAAAAATAACTCTGGGAGTGATAGAGGTGCCTCATGAATAGCTTTTGTTTCCCATTTTAAAAAGAATACTTCCACCTGGATATCATGGAATGCACGATTAGTGCATAATTGAATAATGATTACATGACATTCATGAGCACATATCAAATTTTCACAGATGACCTTTATCTGCTCATGCTCAGATTGCATCTACGAACTGGCTTATTACATACAAATTAAGAAATAAGACCTTTAGCTGCTGAACTCAAACTTATACGAATGATGGAAACTTAAAATTCAAAATTATATCCTTTAGCACGGGCCCATCATAATGAATAACAAAATCTATGAATATATTGAGAGCATTTTTTAATGCATGATCATCATAGCAATACATCCGCCATCACAACATCTGCACGGTTGGCCACGCACAAACTGGGTGATTTCAAGTTCGGTGTTGGTGTTGGTGTTGGTGTTGAGAGCGTGAATTGGGCTGCTGATTCTAGCCCCAACACCGAATTCGGGTTTATAAAAATAATACCAATCACATTATTGATAGTTCAACACCTAGTGAAGTCAATCCTAGCACCAGCTTCATTTCAGGTTCGGTGTTATGGCTGGTGCTACTTTTGCCCCAACACCAACACCAGCTTTCAACACCGAACTTGAAATCACCCTCTGTATACACTGTGCGCACAATACTGTCCAGGAGATCTCTTGATAGTGATACATGGATACTATGGTTACGTTGTCACAGGAAAATTAGACACGTCCAAATTGCGTAAAGCAGCAGCGTACACTCTAAAAACTAAAGTGTTAAATCACCATTTAAAAGGGCCGAGGAGTGACAACTTTTTCAAATTGGTAGATTCTTTCAAATTGCTGGATTCAGCCTTTATAGTGTTGTATCCAGCATGTTAAATGTGTTAATCTACAATTTTGAAAAAGTTGTCACTCCTCGGCCCTTTTAAATGGTGATTTAACCTTTTAAAAGGTGTTTTTAGAGTGTACTAATAACTTAATTCAAGCAAATCTGCAAGATAAACTTGCATTCTTACAGTTTTCACAGTTTGCTGCCATTTTTATGCCTTTTTACGCTGGAAAAGCACTTTCACCGTTGTCTTACCTTCATGTGCTTGCCTCAGGGGTCAGTTCTTGGACACATTTGTTGGAGGTATAATAGAAAAGTATAATGTCTGCGTACTCAGATATTTGACGTGCCATAGATAAGGATGAAAGCGAATGAAAGTTCGAGACATGTACTATGTCAGATAGCGGAACGTGTGCAAACTGATGTTCAAAATGATACATGGGCCTATCAAAATAACTGAAAAATCAATGTAAACACATTGACAAAGTTAAATGCTTGATCATTTCAGTAATCCTCCATCCTTGAATATGAACGACGACAACACGCAAACTTTACTCACACGCACAGTGTACCAATGAAGCTGACAATTTATTACTTGTACTATAGGTGTTAAAAAAAGACAGTTGACACTTTTGATCGTTAAGAACTAAAAAATTAGATGGGGTATTAGACTGAGATTTTTAAATTTTAAAGTTGAAGGATGTAAAATATACTTGGAGCAAGTTTAATGACATTTCTGTGAATACTTTTCTGAAAAAAATAATCTGAATATCCAATTAGATTTTTCACTTTTTGAAAAACTCAAGGCCACAAAATCTGTGTGTATCAGTAATTATTTCAGAATACAACAATTGCCATTATGCATTGCAGCTGAAATTCCAGAACACCTTTTTAACTCCGACAGTCATGAACCATTAATGACACTGGACAGTAAAAGGTTGGCAGAAATGACAGAAATGGCAATAGACCTGTTCACAAAATTATTTTAATACATGGATGTTTCTTTCCTGGGGACCTAGTAACGAGGTATTCCATTAACCTGTTATTAATGAATGAACTACAATACTTGGAATCCAGTTTGCATACATTACTTGTTGATATGTCTGACAAACCTCTGACAAGCTTTCAGGTTGTTTTAAAAGTATGCATAAAATTTGAATACATTTTGAACAGGTCTATTGTTGTGTTCTGAATTAAATACTGATACACACAGATTTAGTGACCTTGATTTTTCAAAAAGTGAAAAATCGAATTGAATATTCAGAGCAATATTTTAAGAAAAATATTCAGATAAATGCAATAAAACTTGCTTCCAACTATTTTTTTTTTTACATCCTTCTACTTTACAAAGTAAAATCTCAGTCTGATAGGAGGTACAGTTTTGAGTTATTAACGATCAAAATTGTGCAATGTTTTTTTTTTTCAGTACCTAGTACACATGACGTAAATGACTCAAGGCCAGCTTATATATCCCATTGATTATGTCATTCGTGTAGCCATATAAAAGGGCCCAACCGGTTCCAGTAGGAAATGGGTTAAAATTACAGTGAGAAAAAGTGTTTTATTTTATGCGTAGATTGCCTTGAAAGTAGTCCAGAAGGATATGGTGCGTAACACGAATAAAATGGTAGACTTTTTCATAAAAGCACGACAATTGACACACATTTGTTGAATAATTTTTGATATCGAGTCATTTGAACCTCCCAAAGATACCGCCGAATAAAAAATGTATGCCAGTGTGATGAAATAATCCTATGGCTATTTGCACCTAAAAAGGTTTACCTTCCATCTTAAAATAATATGTCAGTACATAAAACATGTACTGACAAAGTATATCTTTAAAAAAATGTTAGATCAATAAAGGTTACTGATAATGTTATTTATGTGGTACGAAGGAAATAAAATACAAAATGCAATTGCCGCAATATGTTCTTCATTCAAGGAAGTAAAAATGAAAAATAACTTTTCTGTAATACTTTGTACATGTATGCGAAAACGTGTCATTTAAATTGTCGAAGTTTGGCTTCTTAATACATGAGCTTTCATGATTATTTTAACAGTTTAAATCACAGATTTTTAATGTAATGCTTTTTCAGAAATATGGTTCAAGCAAAACGTTTCATCAATTATGATGGGATATTCGTTACTACACCAATCCAGAAAAAAACCTAGTAGTATTTGTTAGTATGCAAAGTAATTGTATTTCTTATTCAACCACAAATGAATCACTTTTGTCAAGAGTAAGCTTTGAAGGTGTTTCTAAGGATTTCAGTTCAAGGAATTGGTTTTGTGTAAACAGATGGGGTGATGCCAAATAAGATAATTCCAGTATATAAGAAGAATGATCCTAATTCAATTCAAAATTACCGTCCTATGTCTCTCTTACCAACTTTTTCAAAAATCCTTGAACGTATTATATTTAAAAGGCTCTATAGTCATTTGTCCAAAAAGAATATCTTAACCAAGTATCAGTTTGGATTCAGACCCAACCATTCCACGGAATCGGCTCTACTACACGCCATAGGACATAGCCTCACGTATAGCTAGATAAAAGAGAATTTACCTACAGATATGTATCGACTTGAGTAAGGAATCTGACACTTTGAATAACAAAATTATGTTGTATAAACTGAAACATTACGGTGTACGTGGAATACCATACGACTGGTTTGTTAATGACTTTTGTAACCGGAAACAATTTTATAGCTTTAAAGGTGTAAGTTCTGAAACGATGCCTGTAATATGTGGAATACCACAAGGGAGTATAATTGGTCCGTTGCTCTTTCTTATGTATATGAATGATATTATTAATAATACATCTGAATGTTTACATTTAATTTCACATGCGGATGACACTAATAGATTTATTTCACATTCTGATAAAAATACGCTTCAAAATTGTACAAATATTGAATTAAAAAAGAGGTCTCTAAATGGTTCAAAACGAAGACTATAATAAATTAATTAGGTATACAGATAGATGATAAGCTCAGCATGTCCATAGGTATGTTGAGTAAGCTACGTTATTTACTACCTCTGAAAACCCTTTCCACTTTGTACAATGATATTGTCATGCCTTATTTAGCTTATTGTAGTCTTGTATGGGAAGGGGGCCAGCTCGTGTCATTTAAACCTGTTAATCGATAGAAAGCTATTCGTTTATGTCAAACACCCATTATCTTGCCCATACCCCACCTCTTTTTAAGAAACTCAGTACGGTCAATCTGTCTGATAATATAACAATTAAAACAGCACTTATGTGTCGTTATATGGACAATATGATACCAGCTGCTCTCTTTAATGATTATTTTATTACCATCGATAAAAAAAGCAAAACACAATGTCAATACAAGACAAAGAGATAATAATCAAGATTGAAATTGAGACAGGTAAATTCAAAGTCGTGAATATTATCTCTTTGTCTTCTAATGACGATTGAAACTGCGACAGGTAAATTCAATGAAATATAAAGGTGCTGAATCATGGAATAATCTTGATCTCTTACCTTAAAATATGACCACCGTAAACACTTTAAAAGCCAAAATCAAGCTGTATCTTCTTGCCACCTATCAATGTCATCCTTCCGACATAAAAATTGTGATATAACTTACGTCCTTAGGTAAAGTTTTTGCTTTTAGTATTGTAATTTTGTTTTATGTTCTGTATTTTGTACTTTTGTTGCTTGTTTTGCGCTTTTCTACTTACTGTATCACCAAACTGTCATTTATATGTTATGGATCCCCCCCCCCCTACAATCTCAAGCCACTGGCTTTTTAGGGTGTTAGATCCTCACACTTTTCGATGTATATATTAACTCGTGTGATTTTTTTATGAAATAAAAAAACTGAATTGAATTGAAATATTCTACAAGAGAACTTGGAGTAATCATTTTTTCCAGGGCTGTACTATAATATATTTTTATTTTTTCATGATATACTCCAGATCTTTTGTTGAAATTTCTATGATATTAAGAAAACATTAGCCAAATCTCTTCTTCGATTCATTCCTTGTGAAAACTTACTCACTAACATACACGAGGTTGGGCGGCGACTGGATGACTTACGTTTTAAACACCTTAGGGCTCGTACACAGCGGCCGTCTAACACGGCCATGTTTCTTTTCCCAATTCCCTGGGATTTTTTACCCATCAATCTCCGAAATAGCTTAGTTCTAGATAATTTTTTAAATTGGAA
Source organism: Heliocidaris tuberculata (assembly GCA_025618425.1). NCBI lineage: Eukaryota > Metazoa > Echinodermata > Echinoidea > Camarodonta > Echinometridae > Heliocidaris > Heliocidaris tuberculata. The sequence continues at coordinate 4,181,333 of CM046833.1, forward strand.
ATTTATCCTCAGAAACCATCTCACACGTCTCGATTCAATTAATTGACTCTCATGAATAATAAATTTGTACAGTACTAAAATGTTCTGGCTGGTTAAGTAATATTCATGTAATAACGTAACATAGTAAACTTTGCATTTTGTTAGTATTTCTAGACTATGTTATATTAATCGTATTTTGCTTATTTCCAAAATAGTTGGCCATGCTTCTCAAATTTGGTACGCATTAAATTCTCTTTCATGTAGATTAGTCACAACTGCAAGTACATTTGCCCCTTTTGCATCTTGCTAACTATGTTAAATTTATAATGGTCATATCCACTTCAAACACTTATTTTACATATATGTATATGTATGACACTGACATTGTAAGTTAAGAGCAAGTGTTTTCCATACTTACATTATGGTCTTGCATAAAGTATCTTTTCAAATTATAGATCTGAATGTCGAACTTTACAAACAGAGTTAATCTGAATGGGAATTTTTCTTTATTTCTCTATTTGTCACAGTATCATTTAGTATGGCTTACTTTTTAAACTGTTAAATATCAAATCTTGCAGTATATAATTAATTAGTATATTCAATGCACACTGTTCTTGTATAATTTTGCTCATACCAATAACTGAAGAAAGATGTTTAAATTATCAATTACCCAACATTCACAAAACTGTACTCTCGTCAAGGTTGTTTTAAATATCCTTAATAACACATAATAATCCGTTTTAAGTTGATATACAAGATTCATATTTTTATGCAGTTTCATATATCTATGCATGTATTTATAATATTTCTTGCCTGGTTGCGCTAGCTTGGTCGGGGAGGAAGACCTCCGACTGGTGTGATATATTAAAATGAAGGGGAAAATAGAGAGAGAGAGAGAGCGAGAGAGAAAAAGAAAATAAGAAAGGGAGAGGAAGACGGCAAAGTAAATATACATTTTACAAGTTTTCCCACATTTACATTGCAATAATTATGTTATTTGAAGAAAACAAAAATTGATATGCAAGATTAAGTTTCAATGTCGCGCTACCACAAAAACATATTTATGTCACTGCACCTCATCATCAGCATACAATACAAAGTATGCTTGCTATGTCGCTAATACTGGGTTATTCATTCAGTCTTATCTGGTTCTCACGCAATGAAGACCAATTTCCCCCAAAAAAGAGTGAGTCAGAAAAAACTTGACACTTTTATTCTAATTGACTATTGTTTTATGAGTGAATAGCAATAGCAAGGACTTATGTAATGTGTACAGAGGTCAGTTAAGGTAACTGGGTAAATGACCTTTGGAACAAGTCTTACCCGTCTCAACGTGAAAAGCAGTGCTTACATGACCATTTCAGTCCTAAGTTGGTCTGTCACGGGATTCAAATTCAGCAACAACAACAACAACAACAACAAATGGAGTTGGCGTAAGTGGGTCTTGTCCCAGTTACTTATAGTCTGGTTCACTATGTAAAAAAATGGGCTTTCGTTCAAAATTTTTGGAGATTAGCAATACTATACATTTTTGTCATCGTTAGAACATGGGCAATTCAAAAATTGATGTTGGCATTTGCACAAATCACCGGCATAGCGGCCATTTTGGATTTTCAAAATGGCCGCTATGTGTAACTGGTATTGAACAAATTTGAAGATATTTTTTTGAACAGAACCTCATCTTACCATGTATTTATCATCGTATTAAAGGGAATTAAATTTTCTCCAACATGATACCACATTTAATGGGTTTGGTGATGATATGTGATACAATTCTTGGCAAAAAATGTGATTGTTTACATAATTTTTTACATATATGAATTTCTTCAAAATACGTATTTCTCATTATTTCAAAAGTTATTTTCACTGATTAGTTCAAACTTTTCAGAAAACTTTCCATATGTACGATTAATAGCATATAAAAATTACAAGTTCATTGCTTATCAAACAAAACAGTTATAACGCTCTAAAGTTGACACTTTGATATTAGCTAAAGTAAAGAATCGATAACAAAAGTGGTTACTAAGAGCTGCCTCCTCCCTGACAATGGTAACATTGAGAGACGTGAATGGATTATTTCTGTAGATGGTTCAGTACGATCATATTGTTTTAGTGATATACAATTGTTTATTAGTTCCCGTTGCTATGATACAAAATTAATGTGCCTAATAACCGATGATGTGTGTTGAGAAATCAATAAGGCTAACTGTCCAATAATATATATGAGGAAAGCTTGTTTCAAGTGATAATCATGATTCACACTCCAACGCACGTATGTACTAGATTATACAAAACTTGCACCCCCTACATGTCCATGCCTTCCCCTCCCCTTCTCTGCTTTTAAAACGAGACAAATTGGTCCAAGTAATATTCATAAAGTACTTTGCATAATGGTAAGAAAATCAATGAGCCTTGACAAATCATTTAAAATCTCATGGTTACTGGAAAAATATCTGCCAATGCCTTACCATTCTTCCCATCCCCCCTTCCCCTCTAAAGTTTAACTTAAAACAATACCTACAAGTATTATTGGTACAAGGAAGCAATTTAGGCCATCAGTGAAATAACATGGGACCTGTATTCACGTGATAGACAATATTTACACTCTAAAACATGTAGATGCTTGGTGGTGGGGTTCAAAACCAGCAGCCACACCCCCCCCCCCCCCAGCTCAGTTGTACAGGGAGGTCCACTGAACATATTGAAGCTAACCAGTCTTTAACATCAATCCAAGTCTGGTTGACCCCCGAAATTGGGTCCCCTGTAACATTTCCAAGCACTTGCAGTATTAAACAAGCGTAGTCTTACGAGGTGGGGAGCGTTGGGGCTAGGGGCTGAAAGTAAAGTTTACATTCGGGCAAGAGGCGTCAGCCCCCCCCCCCCCCCTCCCGCTCAGTTGTAGACAAAATTCATCGATTGGTCTCAATCAGCGCATTTCACGCCTCTCTAAATTTTGACTTTCTTCATTCAGCATTGCATATATATTTTGCCATGAAAGAGCAGAACTGAAAGCGAAAAAAAATGTGACTTTTTGAGATTTTTTGTCTGTTTTTGTACAAAGTCGTTATAACGCGATATTTCTTATTCTATTTGTATATCTTTATTTCTCCTTATTTATGTTATTGAGCTTTACTATTTACCTCAAAAAGCAGAACTGAAAGTAAATAAAGTTGAAAAACAATATGACATGTAGGAAATGAGCATTTTAAAGGTTGTGAGCCGTCTGTGCTGTAATGGCGTGATCCTACATGTATACAATTGTAATGGATTAGCCTAATTGGAGTACCCTAAAACGTCATTGGGCCAAGTAAAGTATGTAATAATTTGTTGTACACTGTAAAATACATTTATTTAGTTTGCACATGCTGGTCGACATATATTATTAGATGAGGCAGTCTATCTCTAGTTTGATAGAGTATAATTGATTAGTTGGTTACAATAATACAGCTAAAGAACTGCACTTGGTATTTAATTCAGGGGGTAGTTATCCGGGGGAGGGGGGGGGGGGGGATTGACCGGTGATGACAGTCGATGGGAAAGTTAGTAGACTGAAAAACAAAAGTCGTTTAAAGTGACTTTATTTCATGGGCATTCAATTGTATTTCAACCATATTTCTTGCTTTATAGGTCTTTTATTAGAGGGTCTTTTTTCTAGATCAATATTCAGATAGAAAAGGGATAATAAAAGAAGAAATTACAAATGATCTACAAAGAAATAAAATCAAATTGCTGTTTTTTATTCAAATTGTACAAAAATATAAATTCTTGCCTGAAGAGAAGAAAATTAGAAACCAAAATATAGATGGCCGTATAATTTTTTAATCTTGGTGTCAAAATATGTGCAAGACTTCAAGGACAAAAGCCAGAACGTGGCACGGTTTCAGTTTAGAGACGCAATGAAATTTGTCTGAGGGCCCCTAGCCGCCCCAAAGGCTTAAAGTGAAGGAAGACTCAAGATTATGATTTTGAGATAGCACCAGATATTTCCCTTATCAAGGAAACATAGGCTTATCATATTTCATGTAGTTTTTATATTGACCATGTAGAGAAAGCGAAAAATATGCATTTTATGTCGGTCATTTTGAAAATCCAAGATGGCCACACGAAGCGTTGAGATGGGAAGTCTAATGACGTTACCAATGTTTTTCCTGACCCTGGAACATAGTATTAGAATATTCCAATAAGTTTCTAGATTGCCTTGAAGCAGAGATAGGGCAATATAATATTTCATGGCGGTCAATTTAAAAATCCAAAATGACCGCCATATGTGATGAAGTGTCGGGAGTAGAAGTCTAGTAATGTCATAGGTTGTTTTCTCGACCCAAGAAATGTAGGATTGGAATATTTCGTTCAGTTTCTACATTGAAAAGAAGCCGACGTAGATGAAAAAATGAATTTGTGGCGGCCACTTTGAAAATTAAAAATGGCCACCATGTCCAATGAAGCGTTGAGATTGGAAGTTTAATTATGTCACTAATCGTTTTCCTGACCCAGGAAACAAAGTACTAGCATATTCTGTTAAGTTGCTATAGGTTGACTGGAATATATATATATAAATTATATATATATATACATGTATATGAAATTTTAAAGAGTTGCCAAACGCTTTCAAACATATTTATACACGGCTGGTAGCCCACTCGCCCCTTGTTTTGGTTTTGCTCGTCATTGTGACGCAACAATAAGACTGTTTACATTTTTGTCACGAATTTGGCGCCTCTAGACAAGGCGCGCTTTTGTGGCCCGTTTCCGGATGCGCGCCTCCTTTTGCACACGGAGCGCATAACACGCGAATGTGGAAGCGTGTACTCATATTGGAAATTGTGTCATTCTCTCTTGGCTTTTGGTAGAGGCAGGACCTGTTGATTTGGACAATCCAAAATATAATTGGCTCCTTACCGGAACTAACTAACGTTGACTTTGTTTTTACATCGGCAGTGGAAATCCCGTCAATTTCCTTGAATACATTGTTCGACTTTTGGAATTCGCTAACATCAATTTTGTTATTAACTCTAGTGGAGAGATGATTAATTTTGGTGCTGCACAGTGACTTCGTTTGTACGTATAGATTAGACTGCAGGGGCGGATCTAGCTTTTTTCCAAGGGGAGGGTTTGAGGGGCTGAGCTGGGTATTGCGAGGGAGCGTAGCGACCGAGCCCGAGCGAGGGGGGAGGGTGTGGGAGGGGGGATACCCCCCTCCCACAGTAGGGAGATTTTTCATTTTTAGGGTTGCCAGCTTGCGATTTTAAGCATACTTGCATGCTCTGTTTTTTCTCTTTTTGTTTTCCTATGCACATTAAATGTTTACTTGGCAGCCCAAGGGGGGGGGGGGGGGGGTTAAACCCCCTAAACCCCCCCCCCCCCGTAGATCCGCCACTGAGACTAGACCTTACTTTAGTCCGTGCTGTAAATTGGAATCAGCAACCGGCATGCCGAAAGTGAAGGAAGACGGGTACGGTACCACTGTCAAGGCGAAGGAGTCCGGACGAAGTGAGCGATAGCGCCGTAGGCGAAGTAGGCCTAATTCTATATCAGCTGGTTCTGCAGGCCGAGAAACATCATAACCTCCGGCAGCGGGCTCAGATCTTGCGGACCAATACGACCAAGACCAAGCCCAAGGCCAAGTCCAACCCCAAGGACCGTCCAAGCCCAAGGACCGGAACCTCAACAAGTATCCGGTGAGTCGGGAAATGGTATTGATAGATCAAGATCTGGGGTTAACAAACGTCGCATCTAGTCAGGGCCGAGTTTAGGCCTGGGCTCCTAACTTAGGGTAGGGCCTGTTGACGGAGGTCGGATCCTGCAATATCGTTAACCTTAACAATTACTAGAGAGAATTGTTGCGATGATTCTAATGCTAGACCTAGATCTACTCTTGGCTCAACTTAGAGCCTGGAATATTAAGCACAGGATCTTGACCTAACAAAGTAACATCAACATGGGAGGTGAAAGTAGATTTATTTCTCTGTCTGGATCTAGATGAAGTGGGTTGAGACACAGCAGGATTAGAGTTATGTTGGAAGTTTTCTCCCTTAGCCGTTGGTAAGCCTTAGATTAGGGTTGAATGAAAATACATGGCGGGGCGATTATATCGCCTTGTTTTGCTGCAGAAAATAGGAACAGCTGCCTTTCCAGGCAGTAGGCCTAAATGACATCGTCGTCGGGGCTGACCTGATTTAATCGGATTCAATTTATCAATATTACCTAATCACTGTCACGTCCAGTCATTTATATCATTACATTGTAGGCCTACCGACTATTGGTAACGATAGGGAATTGGTATATTGGCAACATGCTTATCGAAGTTGGCCCAAGTTCATCCATTTCAATTGCAAAAATTTTCCAGCGCCTTTGTAGCCTTAATGTAGACTAGTTAGAAATAGTCCTTTGGATTTATTGTACGGCCGAGTTAACCTTCAAATATTTCCTTATCGGTTCATAATTAAGTACCGGTATAGATTTCTAAATTTCCTTTCGTTGACTACATTTATGTCCGGTTATTGACCTGTAGTCGGAACGTTGTGCGTTTATGAACAACAGTAGGCTATTAACTGCCATACAAACGTTATTCTGTGTTATTGCTATCAGTATGGTTATTATTATTATTAGGCCTACTATGATTGTTATTATGATCACGATTATTATCATATTCGTACGTTGGTGGCCTATAGCATAATGCTTTGCAAATGAATTCATTAGAAAGCGTACATTATGTGCACTATGTCTATGAATGAATGAATGAATGAATTTCATAATACTGCAGAAATCTCCATGAACACTACAATTGACTGTATTCATAGTTCGAATATCGAATACGGATATCATAGTCAATAACAATTTCAAGGTAATCAAAAGTGAAAGTTACATAAGTCAATAGAAAAGGCAGTATCATGGGAAAGAACCTATGGAAAAGCACAGCTAGGTCCCCGATTAAAGAGAATTACAACATATGTAATTATGTTAGGTGTGCGTGAAAAAAGAAAACACACATAAAACATGAAAATGAAAATAAGCTTTTATTTTCTGAGTATTAATTTCAGCCTATTGGGTTTATAGTGGACTCTAGTAGAAAATCCAGATACACATCATAGTGAGTATGTGTAGGTATGATCGAAATTTGTCTCGATGGAAGGGTTTTGTTTTTGTTATGTTTAGACAAAGGCAGAAGAGCAAATAGAAATACAATTGGTATGAACTTTTACTCTAAGAGTTGATTAGATAATGTTTCAGACTTCTTCAAAAAGATTTTAGAGAGGAAGCTTGCTTTAGAGTTGAATCAAGATGATTCCAATAAATGGGCCAATTGTAAATTAATGTTTTCTGGGCAAGGTGAGTACGAAGAAATGAAAGAAAGGATTGGCGTGTACAATGTCTATGCACTCCATCATAGTCGAGGCTTTTTCAAAATCATTCTCATCACCCATTTTGTACAATTGAGAGTCTATCCAATTGAGACTTTAAAAGCAGAGTTGTCCCAAGCAAGAACACCGTAATTTATGAAGGGTAGAACCAGTGGAATACAACAACAGTGAGGAAAACAAGGATTTCGTTGTGTTTATAATACCAACATTTCTAGAGAGCAATTTGTTTAGATACACAGGCTCTGGTTTCCAAGATAACTTATTATCAATAGAAGTAAACCAAGAACCTTTAACTCCTCAACCATTTTATTGTAGTGTTTTTAAGTAATACATTGCCACCCAGAGCTGAGACTGAGTTATTAAATAACATACGTGTACAACGATTTTTTCCAAATTGAGAGATGGTATATTGGCACTATTAACGTAAGTGTGAATGCATCAACTCAACACTTAAGATACTGGGATTATATTACAGGCTCAAGATGCCTGGAAATTTTTCGCAGGTTCCAAAGAGTTGTACAGAGACGCCAGTGGGGCGTACTTTTATCAAACGTTTGTCGGTAATTTTTCCAGACAAATTTACTCTCAGCCAATCGGATGCAAGCATTTTAGTAGCTTTTAACAGTTGTTGCAGCTTGTCATTGAAGAGTGAAGACAGGTTTTATGCAACTGGGCCCAGGACACATTCTAATGATTGTTAAAGGGAAGGTTCAGTTCTGGGAAAGGTGAAAAATAATTTGCGGGCTTTCTCATTCTTCCCATGTCAATTACATTGAATTATCATAATAAAATGGTCCACTGCTGAGGATTACTCTTCTAATGCCCTCATATTGGGAATATGACAGGTATTACCCGAAATGGGACTGTTCGGCTGAACATTCATGCCAGATTTGGGTGGTCCCTCATACTTGTTTCTGTGTGCAGCGAAACTACTTGTCGTGGAAAGTGAGAGAATTTTGTGTCAATTCAACAATCCTAAAAATCTCACACCATATAGGCACCGGTGTATGTTCAACTAATGGAACTTTCCCAGTTGCTTTGAAACAGTTTCCTTTACATGAAAATCACAGGGTCAGAACAGAATTTATCTTTCAGTGATTGTGATTACATGTCCCTAGTGCAAGATACTCCCAAAAGTTTTTCTTAATTTTACAGCCCCTGCCGTATGGATTGTGCGGGACGCCATAGTGCATTAGACGGCCCGGCGGGTTCAGCAGAAGGGCAGCAGGGAGCTCGGCTGTGGGGCGGCGATTACCAATCTAAGACTCCATCTAAGCGAGACAATGGCTTTCCTATCGTCACTTTTTCTTGGCGCGGGTTCGACGCCGTCATATAACTTCACGTGGCGACAGATAAAATGATATCGAGGCAAAGAGAAAGAGGGATTTTTCAAGAGAGCTAGAAGTGGTCAATAGCAGGGCCTCGTCGACCGCTAGCGGCGGTTATTGAACAGGTATGCAAGGTCCCTAGTTGGGAGGTTGAATGGTAGCTACACAGAGCACCCGGAGATGGTACATATCTCTCGCGAGCTTTTCGTCCGGACGGGGTATGTTTTTCAGATATGCAAGGTCCCTAGTTGGGAGGTTGAATGGTAGCTACATAGAGCACCCGGAGATGGTACGTACATACCTCTCATGAGCTTTTTCGTCCGGACGGGGTACGTTTTTCAGATGCTGGGACATATTTCTTCGTCTTGGACATTGCTAAGAGGTTCAGATGTACAATTAACTATTGGTCACGCCCACTCCCAAGCAGATCGGCACGGACAACGAGTTCCGGTCAGTAGGGTTTTGACCCCTTTCGGGACAAGAATTATTTAAGGGCTAAACCGATCACGTTTTGTTCTTCAAATTGGCAACAATCATTTTATTCTTTTAATGCTACATGGTACTATTAAATTGTAATATATTAGAAATATATACATGGTTAAGAGCTTTGGCAAAAAGTTGAGAAAATTGCCAACTTCTATTAACCCCCCCCCCCCAAAAAAAAAAAACAAAAAAAACAGTAATTTTGAACCTCTGAACGTTTTGCCAATTTAAGGATTTTAACGCTTACTCTCCTTTTTAAAAATTCCTGGCATCTAATGCAATATGGTCCTCCAACAAAAATGGACACAGTATATGCATAAAGTTTTGCTCTTTCTACTTATGCGTTTGGTGTATTTTTACGGCTCTGAATCAGGAGTTGTTGAGCCGTGACGCCAAAGGTGGTCCATTGTCTCGAAAGGGTTAACGAGCAGCTGCCCTTCCTATTTGTATACATGTACATCCCTTTGATGTTTATTGTGTCTTACCTGCAAACGTTAAATATGAATGTTTTATTGTCTGTGTCTTTTACTCGGTGAATGAGCAAAGAATTAATAGAGTCGAAGATATCCTCTATCCTCTTCTCTCCCTCTCTTTGTCCCTTTCTTCTTTTCCTGTATTAATTTATATTTTATTAGTGTATTCAGTCGTACCCGCTGCCCTTCCTATTTGTATACATGTACATCCCTTTGATGTTTATTGTGTCATACCTGCAAACGTTAAATATGAATGTTTTATTGTCTGTGTCTTTTACTCGGTGAATGAGCAAAGAATTAATAGAGTCGAAGATAGTCCATAAAGGGGGTCTCTTTAGCCTAGAGCCCTTATGAGTTTTACCGTTAACAGGCTTGTTAATATGTTATGCAACGGGTCAGATGAGAGTTATCGAGGGCTCGTTTGCGTCATAGCCTCCTCACAATTTTTATACTTATGCAGAGCTCTCTCACTTTATGGTGGTAATTAGTGGCGGTTATAAAGTAAGTAAGGAGTTATGTCCGGATTCCGGTTAGGTACCGCATGGCAAGATATTGCATTTCGAAAATTAAATGCAAGGCTGCCTGCGGTACCCGGATATATGGTTTCCGTGGTGTTTATACATTCGTCCTTGCTAATTAGTTGGCTTCAACCATTGGTGAGAATTTTCACCTCGAGCTGAATTCCAGTGAAACCGTGTTCTTTGGCGGCGAGCTATTTAATTTGCTCTTTGGCGGAATTTATCAATTTGGGCCTTCATCACACTTACATATATTAGCAAGAAATTATATTACCATTCGTAAGACAAGTAATATCAGGAGCCTCGCTCGATTTTACATGCGGGGAGATATACCTGGAGGGAAGTGATGGGGCCCGGTTGGCAACACTTTTGCTGGAATCGTTGATGAGAGCTGGGAATGGGTGGTGCATCCGGGTTACATAAAAAACTTCCCCGTCTGATCGGGCATTCCTGACGGCTAGCAAGGGGGGCTCGTGGCAATGCGGAGGGGACATTCGTTTACGAGAGGGGGTTTCTAGCCGTGGGTTTAACCCTTCTCTGGCTACACGCTTGGATTTCACATATTTTGATTTTAAGGTTTATGTATGCGGTGCAGATTACATTTATTCACATGATTCCTCATTTTTTCAGCATAGATTCCAGCACTAGTTCTGTATTTGGTTTGGATACTCAAATCTGTGTGTAATACAATTATAATATTGGTGTGAATTCATGTACCGCCATGGTAAAATGATACATGTGGAAATGACAGTAACCAATGTTAAATAAAAGCCACGAAAATGCACAATTGAACAGTTTGTCGATTTCTCATTTATCAGCCGTGAATAAATAAATATATATATATATGTATATATGCCATTTTTAAAATATAAAATGGCCGCCGTGTGCGATGACGCATTAAGATTAGAAGTCTAATTATGTCACCAATTGTTTTATCGACCAAGAAAACGGAGGATTAGAATATTTTTGCTAAGTTCCTAGGTTGACAAGAAGCAGAGATCAGGCAACTTATATATTTCACGTATGCCATTTTGAAAATCCAAAATGGCCTCCATATGCGAGGAAGCGTTAGAAGAAGATGCCAACCGATGCCGCCATTTGTTTTCTGCACCCATAAATAGTAGGATTGGCACATTTCATTACGTTTATACCTTTAAAAGAAGCCGTGATAAGGCAAATTATGTATTTTATGGCGGCCATTTTGAAAATCCAAAATGGCCATCATGCCGATGTTTGTGCAAATGCCAACATCAATATTTTGATTATCCATACTCTAACGATTCCGAAAATGTATAGTTTTGCTAATCTCCAACAAATTTGAACAAAAATACATAATGAACCTGACTAGAAGGCAGCCCTCGGTATTATTTTCTTTGTTTTAGCAAATATCAAAGTGTTAACCTTAGAGTACTATAACTTTTTTGTTAGATAAGCAATGAACTTCCCATTTTCATATGATATTGACCCTATATCAGTGTTGGGTCCAAGACCAGAGGGTCCGAGATCAAGATCAAGATCAAGATCAGACAGTCCGAGATCCAGATCCAGATCAAGATCCGCAGCTCAAGATCGAGATTAGAACATCTGAGATCAAGATCAGATATGTCAGAGATCAAGATCAAGATCGAGGTTACTGATGCCGACTGGTCTCGAGATCTGGTCTCGATATCAAGATCGATCTCGAGGTACCCAACACTGAGTCGTGTTTTCGCCGATTGGTGAACGATTTAAAAAGCCTTTTCGTTTGATATCGAAGTACCCAACACTGCCCTATATATGGATGATTTTCTGTAAAGTTGGAAGTCATTATTGAAAGGAACTTTTGAAATATGGAGAAATATGTATTTTGATGCAATTCATATTTTTGAAAAAAAATTGATAAAAATCACATTTTCGGCCCGAAATTGTTATACAAATCATCACCAAACCCAACGAATGTGGTGTCATGATGTAGAGATTTTAATGCCCTTTAATATGCTACCACAAAAATGATAGAATGAGGTCATTTACAAAAAATTCTTCAAAAGTGTTCAATACTAGTTACATATGTCGGCCATTTGAAAATCCAAAATGGCTTCTCGGTCAGGGTTTTGTGCAAATGCCAATATCAATTTTCGGATTCCCCATGTTCTACCGATTCCCAAAATGTATAGTTTTGCTAATCTCCAAAAATATTGAACAAAAATACATAGTGAACCTGACTATTAAGTCGACCCCTGTGCAGCCAACCATAAAATATCACCCCCTGAATACCCTACAAGTACATATCACATACGTCCGTATTTACAACACCCTCTTAAAACAATAGACAGTTATAAATGTGTCATTTTCTTTTTGACTCGCACTGCATAACTTCCCATGCAAGGTTAAGTTTTGATGTCGCGATACCACAAAAAACAATGGTTTACGCAAAGTGTACCCCGTCATCTGTATACCATGAAATATGTCGCTATTATTTTGTGATTCGTTTGGTCTTCTCTGGTTCTCACGCAACGAAGGCCAATCTTTCCAAATATAATTCCCATATCCTACAAGAATCATGCGGTTTTGGAGCATGCGGTGATAACTCAAAGGATAATGGAAGTTCATTGAAGAATAATTACGGAACGTTTTTTTTTTTTGTTTTTTTTTTGTTTTTGTTTTTATAGGGACGCGTTTCACTAGTGACAAGGGTAGTGGTACTGGGGAATTTTAGGTATCATAAAGGGAAACCAATTCGGCGTGTTTGTTTTTTTATGCGTAAATCCTTTTTGGCTTAGTCAGGGAGTCATCATAACTGTTTGGCACTCTATCCTTATATAGCATTATTTAATAGGCACTCATCATAGTTCAAAAGGACATGCGGGTAAAACGATGATAATGAAAAGAATGCAAGATGCCTTTGTCAGCATTTAAGTAGCTGATGACATGTCATGCTAATTTAAATGGGCACATATTTTAGTTGAAATATTTTCACGTTACTTATATAAAAAGGACTTTATCTAGAGAAAGAGAACTTGATTAAAAGAAAACATTTTGATGTCATGATTATGATATTATGGAGTAGTAAAGGCTCTACGTAATTTTCTACGTAATCTTCTTGCATTCTATACAACTCCATTATGATTATTACTATGTTGCAACCCTCTTCCTTTCTCTCTACTCCAAGTTCCCTATCCTCTTCTCTCCCTCTCTTTGTCCCTTTCTTCTTTTCCTGTATTAATTTATATTTTATTAGTGTATTCAGTCGTACCCGCTGCCCTTCCTATTTGTATACATGTACATCCCTTTGATGTTTATTGTGTCATACCTGCAAACGTTAAATATGAATGTTTTATTGTCTGTGTCTTTTACTCGGTGAATGAGCAAAGAATTAACAGAGTCGAAGATAGTCCATAAAGGGGGTCTCTTTAGCCTAGAGCCCTTATGAGTTTTACCGTTAACAGGCTTGTTAATATGTTATGCAAGGGGTCAGATGAGAGTTATCGAGGGCTCGTTTGCGTCATAGCCTCCTCACAATTTTTATACTTATGCAGAGCTCTCTCACTTTATGGTGGTAATTAGTGGCGGTTATAAAGTAAGTAAGGAGTTATGTCCGGATTCCGGTTAGGTACCGCATGGCAAGATATTGCATTTCGAAAATTAAATGCAAGGCTGCCTGCGGTACCCGGATATATGGTTTCCGTGGTGTTTATACATTCGTCCTTGCTAATTAGTTGGCTTCAACCATTGGTGAGAATTTTCACCTCGAGCTGAATTCCAGTGAAACCGTGTTCTTTGGCGGCGAGCTATTTAATTTGCTCTTTGGCGGAATTTATCAATTTGGGCCTTCATCACACTTATATATATTAGCAAGAAATTATATTACCATTCGTAAGACAAGTAATATCAGGAGCCTCGCTCGATTTTACATGCGGGGAGATATACCTGGAGGGAAGTGATGGGGCCCGGTTGGCAACACTTTTGCTGGAATCGTTGATGAGAGCTGGGAATGGGTGGTGCATCCGGGTTACATAAAAAACTTCCCCGTCTGATCGGGCATTCCTGACGGCTAGCAAGGGGGGCTCGTGGCAATGCGGAGGGGACATTCGTTTACGAGAGGGGGTTTCTAGCCGTGGGTTTAACCCTTCTCTGGCTACACGCTTGGATTTCACATATTTTGATTTTAAGGTTTATGTATGCGGTGCAGATTACATTTATTCACATGATTCCTCATTTTTTCAGCATAGATTCCAGCACTAGTTCTGTATTTGGTTTGGATACTCAAATCTGTGTGTAATACAATTATAATATTGGTGTGAATTCATGTACCGCCATGGTAAAATGATACATGTGGAAATGACAGTAACCAATGTTAAATAAAAGCCACGAAAATGCACAATTGAACAGTTTGTCGATTTCTCATTTATCAGCCGTGAATAAATAAATATATATATATATGTATATATGCCATTTTTAAAATATAAAATGGCCGCCGTGTGCGATGACGCATTAAGATTAGAAGTCTAATTATGTCACCAATTGTTTTATCGACCAAGAAAACGGAGGATTAGAATATTTTTGCTAAGTTCCTAGGTTGACAAGAAGCAGAGATCAGGCAACTTATATATTTCACGTATGCCATTTTGAAAATCCAAAATGGCCTCCATATGCGAGGAAGCGTTAGAAGAAGATGCCAACCGATGCCGCCATTTGTTTTCTGCACCCATAAATAGTAGGATTGGCACATTTCATTACGTTTATACCTTTAAAAGAAGCCGTGATAAGGCAAATTATGTATTTTATGGCGGCCATTTTGAAAATCCAAAATGGCCATCATGCCGATGTTTGTGCAAATGCCAACATCAATATTTTGATTATCCATGCTCTAACGATTCCGAAAATGTATAGTTTTGCTAATCTCCAACAAATTTGAACAAAAATACATAATGAACCTGACTAGAAGGCAGCCCTCGGCATTATTTTCTTTGTTTTAGCAAATATCAAAGTGTTAACCTTAGAGTACTATAAATTTTTTGTTAGATAAGCAATGAACTTCTCATTTTCATATGATATTGACCCTATATCAGTGTTGGGTCCAAGACCAGAGGGTCCGAGATCAAGATCAAGATCAAGATCAGACAGTCCGAGATCCAGATCCAGATCAAGATCCGCAGCTCAAGATCGAGATTAGAACATCTGAGATCAAGATCAGATATGTCAGAGATCAAGATCAAGATCGAGGTTACTGATGCCGACTGGTCTCGAGATCTGGTCTCGATATCAAGATCGATCTCGAGGTACCCAACACTGAGTCGTGTTTTCGCCGATTGGTGAACGATTTAAAAAGCCTTTTCGTTTGATATCGAATTTCCCAACACTGCCCTATATATGGATGATTTTCTGTAAAGTTGGAAGTCATTATTGAAAGGAACTTTTGAAATATGGAGAAATATGTATTTTGATGCAATTCATATTTTTGAAAAAAAAAATGATAAAAATCACATTTTCGGCCCGAAATTGTTATACAAATCATCACCAAACCCAACGAATGTGGTGTCATGATGTAGAGATTTTAATGCCCTTTAATATGCTACCACAAAAATGATAGAATGAGGTCATTTACAAAAAATTCTTCAAAAGTGTTCAATACTAGTTACATATGTCGGCCATTTTGAAAATCCAAAATGGCTTCTCGGTCAGGGTTTTGTGCAAATGCCAATATCAATTTTCGGATTCCCCATGTTCTACCGATTCCCAAAATGTATAGTTTTGCTAATCTCCAAAAATATTGAACAAAAATACATAGTGAACCTGATATTAAGTCGACCCCTGTGCAGCCAACCATAAAATATCACCCCCTGAATACCCTACAAGTACATATCACATACGTCCGTATTTACAACACCCTCTTAAAACAATAGACAGTTATAAATGTGTCATTTTCTTTTTGACTCGCACTGCATAACTTCCCATGCAAGGTTAAGTTTTGATGTTGCGATACCACAAAAAACAATGGTTTACGCAAAGTGTACCCCGTCATCTGTATACCATGAAATATGTCGCTACTATTTTGTGATTCGTTTGGTCTTCTCTGGTTCTCACGCAACGAAGGCCAATCTTTCCAAATATAATTCCCATATCCTACAAGAATCATGCGGTTTTGGAGCATGCGGTGATAACTCAAAGGATAATGGATGTTCATTGAAGAATAATTACGGAACGTTTTTTTTTTGTTTGTTTGTTTTTTGTTTTTGTTTTTATAGGGACGCGTTTCACTAGTGACAAGGGTAGTGGTATTGGGGAATTTTAGGTATCATAAAGGGAAACCAATTCGGCGTGTTTTTTTTTTTTTTATGCGTAAATCCTTTTTGGCTTAGTCAGGGAGTCATCATAACTGTTTGGCACTCTATCCTTATATAGCATTATTTAATAGACACTCATCATAGTTCAAAACTACATGCGGGTAAAACGATGATAATGAAAAGAATGCAAGATGCCTTTGTCAGCATTTAAGTAGCTGATGACATGTCATGCTAATTTAAATGGGCACATATTTTAGTTGAAATATTTTCACGTTTCTTATATAAAAAGGACTTTATCTAGAGAAAGAGGACTTGATTAAAAGAAAAAATTTTGATGTCATGATTATGATATTATGGAGTAGTAAAGGTTCTACGTAATTTTCTACGTAATCTTCTTGCATTCTATACAACTCCATTATGATTATTACTATGTTGCAGTCCTCTTCCTTTCTCTCTACTCCAAGTTCCCTATCCTCTTCTCTCCCTCTCTTTGTCTGTCCCTTTCTTCTTTTCCTGTATTAATTTATATTTTATTTGTGTATTCAGTCGTACCCGCTACAAGCGTCTGCTTACCATTCGTCGTTGTATTGCAAGTTCTTGATTATGTTTATACTACATGTACTTCATATACATGTGTGCTATTCGAACAGATGTTGAATGTTTTCAAAATCAATGGAAGACAAAAAAATGTTAATTTGCATTGAATTGAACTGAATGTGTACGTCATTTGGGAAGAATAGTTGAGCTAAAGGAATTTTTTTTTTAATCTTCTTGAATCTTTACCTACTTCCTCCTTTCTTTTAAAAAAAATATTTTATTATCTTCTTCTTCTGCCATTTATCCAAATCCGCTTCCTATATTATGCATACAATCCCCAATGGGAAATATTTTTTTTTTTCAACGTTTGAACGTCTTGTTCGTTATTTTAGCACTGTTATTACTCTCCAAAGGAACGTGTACCAATCTTTTATATCCGTCTTGTTATGGGTAAAGAAATCTGTAGTATATAATTTGGGGAATATATCAGATCTCGCTCACTCCCTCTCAGTGCCTTCAACAAAATGGAGCGTAACTAAAGGTTGAATGAGCAGAACAAGAAGTCGGATTGAACATAATGACCTAGAATAACAAATGGAGCGTAACTTTAATGGTAAAGAAATCTGCAGTAGATAATTTTGTGAATATATCAGATCTCGCTCATTCCCTCTCTGTCAGTGCCTACAATAAAATGGAGCGTAATTAAAGGTTGATTGATGATTATAATTTTTTGAATGTTAACAGGATATATGGACGAGGGGGGGTGGTGTTGCGCTATTTGTGAAAAAAGATATACTATATACTGTAAGAACATATATCGTTTATAATCAAGAATGCAATTTAACATGTGAATATTTGTTTATTGATTTCCTAGATGTAAACCACAAGAGGTGTTGGTGTCATATATAGAAAACCAGGATGAAATCATGAAATATTTTTTGAATTTTACAACAATGCTATTAATACATTAAGTAATGAACATAGGAATATTTATATCACTGGAGATTTTAATATTGATTTGTTTAAAGATGATGATACTGTTAATGAGTTTCTAAGGCTTAATTCTGTACTTGGTATATTCCCGATTATACAAACCCCAAATCGTATTACATCAAGCACTGCTACCCTTATTGATAAAGTATTCACCAATGTACTTGATTCAGAATTTGACTCAGGTAGTCTCTGTTCTGTTGCTAGTGATCATTTACCCATTTTTCTAGTCTATAAAAGTTCTAATAATAATACTTATCAGCCAAGTTCGATTCGTTTTTGGTTTTTTTTCGTAAATACACAGATAACAATATACATAATTTTCAATATGATCTTTATCATGAAGAGTGGACCAATCTTTATACTATATTACAAATGCTAATGACGCGTATTCCATTTTTATTAACCGTTTCACTCAGTTGTTTGACAAACATTTTCCTTTGTTAAAAAGTAAGCACAGGAAAAGAGGCATGAAAAAACCATGGATAACAAAGTATTCATTGAGATGCATAAAGAAAAAAAAATCGGTATTATAACCAATTTCTCCAAAACAATACCTTGGATAATGAAAGAAAATACAAAATATATAGAAATAAGTTAAATAATCTGTTAAAGCATGCAAAGAAATCATATTTTTCTAACAGATTAAAGTCATTTAAATATAATACAAAACAGACTTGGTCAATTATCAATTCATTACTAAAAAAGCCTAGAACATCTTCGCCTGAATATTTTACTAATGAGACTGGAAATGTTTGCGATCCACAGCATATACTAACTGAATTTTATCAACATTTCATAAACTGTTGTAGACAGATAACCAATTCAATGACCAGTTCTCCCAATAATACTTTAAAAAAAGACTATTGTCACGATTAAATTAATGACTTTACCAATTATGTTAGAGCTTTTAATTAAAGTCTGGAGATTTCAGGCTAAGCGAACGCATTCGTGTTCGTTAGATTTTCTTATGCCAAATATTTGGAATCATCTTTTGTTAGGGTAATGAACTACGCCCTGATCTTACTGTGTCCGGTACTGTATAGCTTGGTGTGCATTACGTTCTGTTGATTTGTAGGGAGCGGTCATGTTATCTCCCAATTTGTTTTTCGCTTTATGGCATCGCCATGTTCATCTCATTTCATTTCAGCAGCAATAAATGGAGAATTTGATCTGTTTTATTGTAACGACATGTGTATATGCTGCTTCGTTTGTCAGAAAGGAATTTTGGTGATTTTCAAGATGTTTTTTTTTACCCACTTATTGTGGTAAGTTGTAAACTTTTCCTATCAGATGATTTATGAATCTATGTATGAAGAAATTTGGCATAAAATAAGTTGGAGAATAATACTAATGAAATTATAAAGAATTAGGAAGCTTTACATGTTATTGCTTGCTTGAAATAACTACTCTTTTCATAGGTTTGATTACATAATCGTGTCGCATGTTTTATGATATGCTATTTCTCCATATACGGGACGGATACAGTTAGTTTTGTGTAATGGAATAAACTTAAAGATCACATAACTGTTTTCATTTCAAAACGCTGGATATATAGATTGTAAACATTTTATAGTGTGGTCAGTTTTGATAGAACCTTCATTATGCGAAACAAATTCGTAAATTTATTGATTGATTAAATCATTATACTAGAGGTGAAAATCCATATTTCCATCATTATCGGCATACTCACCTGTCCCTGTTTAACATTGCTATTCACCCCACCCCACCCTCAACAACACCGGTAAGATCTCCCACATAATTTATGCATGCCCCTGGCACGTACAGCGTGCAACCCGTCAGGGGTCACCTCGTGACCTACATCCCTCGTCACTTCCTCTTTCACTACCGCGCGCCCTTACAACAACACATAAGTGCATCGTAGAGTGATAAAATTCAACTTTTGTGCCTCTAATTTTCATTTTCTTACACCTCTGCCGATGTCTGAGAAAAAGAAAAGAACCAAAGATAACCCCGGGTCGGGTATGAAATCAAGAACACAGCCGGGTTCGGCGGAAGAGAGTTCAAATCCGCCTGATAACGAACCCAATATTGCGGTGGGCATGGAAACCCCACCTAGTACTGAACACGAGAACACAACCTCGCCGGCGGGCAGGGAAAACCCGCCAGCAGGCACAGAGAGCGCGGGTGCGGCAGCTACCCGCTCCAATTTTCTCCCATCATTGCCCCAGCCTAAGAAAGGGAGTAGATCGAAAAAAATATCCAAGGATAAACCTATCGCTAAACGTCCCCTTGGGAAAAATGTCGGGAAGCCCTCGGAGGCAGAACCTCCGACTAAAAAGACCAGAAAAGATGATAACTCCTGTAATCCTATCCCCAAGTCCCTCCCCGAGCCAGGTACGAATGCGGCGGGGATTTGGTTCATGAAAACTCTGCAGGCGTTATTGCCCCCTAGCTCCACATGCACAGTAAACGCACCTAACCCTAGTTCCAGGGCTGGGAAGGACCCCCCGGCGGTCCCCTCCTTCCCAGACCCCGACCCGTATGATCAACACTCCATCGAGCCGGGTCAGGCCCAGTCTGAACGTTCCTCTCGCTCACGCCAGCGTTCCCCTTCTTATGCTCAGTCTCGAAGAAGAAAGGAAAAGACACGGTGAGTAACCGCGATTCCCCATCTCGGGCAGCCCTGTCGATCGCGGGAGAGTCGGACTCTGAATTTGGGTACCACCGACCTCAAATTTCTCGGAGAGATAAGGGATGGGGTGATTACTCCGCATCGTCTGCCTCTGTTATTTCTTCCCATACCTCTCGCTGCGATTCGGACACAGCGTCTAATTTTGAGCAAAAAGTTGATAGGGAAACCCCTTATTCTCATACGGCTCAACAGTCAGTGGGAGAGAGAATAAACGCGGCCACTGCCGTCATTCTGAAATACTGCCCTCAGTTGGCAGCTGAGTGGACAACCCAAACTCAAAACGAAGAGGAGGTCTCGATCTTCCGCCTATCTTCGTCGCTTCAATCCTCGAAAAAGGGTGAATTTTCCACGCTAAAAATGGATGCTCCCTACAAAAAATGCTTCAAGGACCTTGACAAACTGAGAGGAAAACTGAATCCTTGCCGGTCGGAAGTTCAAAAGAACGCTAGAATAGACGCCAAGGACTATGAACGGTTCTTACAAACTCCGGCCATCCCCGAGGTAGCCCGCCGGGTAGCGGAGGCAGCGGCCTCCCGTAACCGCACGCCCAACCCGCTGAACTCGCGCACATTCAGACTGAATGACGGGTACTTTGATAAGCTGGACTCATCAGCTAGAGTTGCAATGAGACTAGCCATGCTTCAGGGATACCTTTCTACAGCTCTGGCCGATGCCGATAGACTAAGAGTGACTGAGGAAGATAAAAGAATTATACTGGATACAATCAGTCTTATCTCAGACCTGCAATTTGACCAGGCAGCCAGATCTGCACTACTATGCTGCAGAGTTCGCCGCACGAATATCACAGAGGCTTTGAGGATGGACAAGAATGTGAGTCATGCCCTCCTCAAACAACCCAATGAAGGTAAGGACCTCTTTGCTGGCAATTTCCAGGCTGTTTTGGAAGATAACATTTCCGCTAGCTCTACTGCAGCCAAAACTTACTATAAGCTATCTAACATTAGACCTAAGTCAGCTCAATCCCAGTCACCAGCCCTTCAAGGCCAATATCAGAACCCACAGTCCCACGCCAACCCCCACGCTGGCAGTGGGCAGCCCCATAGGCCCCATCACAAAGGCCGTAACTTTCGTAGCAGGGCCCCCTCCCCTCTCGGGGAACCATTTCGCTTTCGTCCAACCTCAGGCCCCAAATTCAAACAAAGCCAATACCATGGCGAGAGATCAAGCAGACAGTCTCGCTTCCCCTTTGGAGAACAACAAAGGAGGAATTTTAGAGACCCTCCCTCCGGGGGGGGGGGGGGGGGCCCCACAATTCTGACTATGCCCTGACCCACAACCACATTCCGGTAGGGGGAAGACTGTCCCATTTTTCCCAAGCCAAGACCTACAATCAAAAATTATTCCAATAACAAAGAAAACAAGAGAAGCTATTCTCTTCTGGGTCAATCCTACCATGTTATACCAAGGGAAAGAAATGCAGCAAATGCAGCCCTCCCTTACAGTCACTACAGATGCCTCCTGCCAAGGGTGGGGGGCCCACTTCAAAGACGTTCACCTAACAGGCCGCTGGTCAGGGGTGGACAGACGACGTCACATCAATTACCTGGAAATGAGGGCCGTCCAATTGGCCTTAATCCAACTTGCCCCCAAGCTGAAGGGCAAGACCATTCTCATCAAATCAGACAACAAAACCACAGTGTCCTACATCAACAGACAAGGGGGAACGAAATCCAGGACGCTGTGCTACCTAGCAGTGGAAATGATCCTTTGGTGCAGAGAGAACCATATCAACATCAGAGCAAACTACATCCCGGGTCGGGACAACTACATAGCAGACTTCCTCTCGAGGGGGAAATACCTTCCCTCGGAATGGACCCTACATCCACAAATAGCAAACACCATCTTCGCAAAGTTCGGGCAACCACAAGTAGACCTATTTGCCTCGACCCTAAACAACCAACTTCCAGTGTACTGTACTCGCCACGCAGACCCGTGGGCCCTCACAACGGACGCGTTCTCCATTCCATGGACGAACTTCCTCGGTTACGCATTCCCTCCCTTTTCATTAATCCCACAAGTCCTACAGAAGGTCAAAAGGGACAAAGCCTCTCTCCTCCTAATCGCTCCACTTTGGCCGAGGAGACCATGGTTCTCAGAACTGTTGAAACTATTACTAGAACCTCCCAGAGCTCTTCCTCCCAGGCCAGACCTGTTGTCACAACCAGGGACTCAAACTCATCATCCAGAGATCAAGAAGCTGTCTCTCACACTCTGGATCATCTCCGGAGAGCAGCAGTTAACGCAGGCCTATCAGACAGAGCTGCAGAGATGTCAGCAAAGTATCTACGAGCCTCCACACGATCTATCTATGACACCCGACTACTACGATACATCAAGTGGTGCGAGACACAGGGCATCAACCCTAGTTCTGCCCCTCTAGGTAAGATTTCAGACTTTCTAGTCTCGCTCTTTGATGATGGCCTGTCTCTATCCACAATAAGGGGATACAGATCCGCCATAGCAGCCATCCATCAAGGGTTTGAAAATGGTGAAACAGTCTCCACCTCCTGCTTCTTATATCGATTAACAAAATCCTTCTTCCTACAGCGGCCCCCTACACGCAAGTTAGGACCTCGATGGGACCTGCCTCGAGTTCTCCGGGCCTTATCCCGTCCCCCCTTTGAACCTATGCACAGCTGTTCCTTGCTAGATCTCTCAGTTAAAACCGCATTTTTACTTACCATAGCTTCGGGTCGACGCAGAAGTTTCATTCGCGCCCTCAGCCTAGAGAAGGGTCATATTCGCTGGGAAAAAGACAAAGTACGATTAATACCTAGTCCAGGGTTCATTGCCAAAAACCAAACCGAAAGGTCTGGACCTTGTGAAATCGTCATTCCTTCCCTGTCCAACCTCTCTTCCATACCCGAAGACCGCTTATGGTGCCCAGTCAGAGCTCTTAAATGGTACACTCACAGAACCAAAGATATCCGTTTATCCCCTCAACTATTTGTTAGCTCCACTGCCCCTCACAAAGCAGTCTCAGCAGACACCATCTCCCGATGGATAGTCCAAGCAATCAAGTCAGGAGGTCCCCAGGCTATCTTTTCGGACTCTATACGGGCCCATGACACTAGGGGTATTGCATCATCTTGGGCCCTCTTCCAAGGGGTGGGAGTAGAAGAAATTCTGCACTCAGCTTACTGGGCCCACCCCAATACCTTCACGTCCTTTTACCTCTCAGACGTGGTCACCCGGGGAACAGAATTTTCCCGCGCAGTCTTGTCTTGCCCCCACTCTAAGTAGGTCCTGTCTCCATTTAGGGGCTCCACTCTTTTACAGAAGGGTCTTAATGACAAGTCTTCACCCTTCTGTTATGTAGTTGCTGTTCATAGTTATACAGTTCATTTTTATGATGCCTTATGGCATTTAGCTAGTTATGGGTTTTTGCTGTTTGCAGCTTCTTACTGTTACCCTTACTATTTGGCAGGTTTGCCTAAGTGTTATGTAGTTACTATAATTGTTTGTATGGTTTTTGACGGTTGAGCCCTCTGAGGGCCATTTGGTAACATTTCGGATCACGGTCCTATTTTCATTGTTACCTCTCATTATCACGATCCGAAGTTTTAATGCGATTTTCTGACATTGTATTGGAACTAATTTGAGTAGGCCTATCCTCCGCTAGTCCTTTTGTGGTAATCTAGCAATGTTAAACAGGGACAGGTGAGTATGCCGATAATGATGGAAATAACGACACTCAATCAGTGAGTGTCTTATTTACGAATGAGGCATACTCACCTGTCAAGTCTCCCACCCTACCTCCCCGTCGGATAGGTTTCCTGCTGTGTGAAAGAGGAAGTGACGAGGGATGTAGGTCACGAGGTGACCCCTGACGGGTTGCACGCTGTACGTGCCAGGGGCATGCATAAATTATGTGGGAGATCTTACCGGTGTTGTTGAGGGTGGGGTGGGGTGAATAGCAATGTTAAACAGGGACAGGTGAGTATGCCTCATACGTAAATAAGACACTCACTGATTGAGTGTCGTTGTTCATTATTTGTTGTAGGGTTTTTCGTGGTTCGTGCTTAGAGCAGAAAACGAGCCTTGTCTATGACTTGTAGAGCCGAGGGTACAGAGAAGAGCGACGAATGGAGCAGAAGCATCGGCGAATCTTCTTCCAATGTGACGTCACACATGAGTCATCGTAGCGGCTAGTAGGAGACGCAAGCTTCATCACTGTACGACATTCGTCGAGATCTTCAATGACATGGGCCCCAACGATTTGAATTAGCTAAGGACTTTATTCTTATTTTAAATGAATTTCACCTCAGATTATCTCTGAAATACCATGATTTCCTTTACAAGGATATAATGTGAAAGGCTATTCAGCATAAATCTCATTAAAGGTAATTTCTTTCTTGATTTTGTGATTCAAATCCATTCTCTACCTTAGTCATTTGTTGTGTAACAGTACCTAGGCAATTTCCTTTTACTCAATAGTATTTTGTCCTTTGGTATTGCATTGGGCTTGTGACAAATGGGGGCACGTCCTTGGAGTGAGTAAAATAATTTGATTGCATTATACTGTCAAACAGAAATTAAGGAAAGAGAATGGATCTGGAAAAGTATTTGGAAATTGGTAAAGCTTGTGGTCTAGAAGGAAAGGAATTGTTAGATTTCGCTTGTAAAGAACGGGATAAGGTTCTTGAAGAAAAGCGTAAGGACGAACAGTTGGAAAGAGATGAGCGAAGACTTAGAAGAGAGGATGATAAAAAAAGGCTAGAAGAGGTTACGAAACGAAAGGAGTTAGATTTAAAGATTAGTGAAAGTAGAAGAGATAGTGGGATAGCATCTGAGGGCTTTACTAGTAAGATCCCCTGCATGCCAGCGTTTCGAGCGAAAACCGACGAATTGGATGCGTACATAGATCGTTTTGAACGGCACGCTACTTTAAGTAAATGGCCGAAGGAATGTTGGGCGTCCGCTCTAGGTAACTTGTTGACAGGCCCCGCTCTAGATGTTTATTGTTCAATAAGCGCAGAGGAGGCAACCGATTATGATCTCCTTAAGAATATGCTATTGCAATACTTTTCTCTTACGAGTGAAGGTAATTGGAAACGCTTTCGCGAGGCGAAGAAAGGCGGCGAAGAATCTTATTACCAATATGCTAACCGTTTGATTCGTTACGTCACGCGCTGCATTGATTTGAGCGGCAAAGCAAAGACATTTGATGCATTGTTAGATGTAATTGTTCGTGAACACATTTATGAGACTTCAGATCGCTCTATGTCTGTATTTCTGCGGGAAAGGAATCCTGAAAACGTTCAAGAGCTAATCTTGCTAGCGGAGCAATATCGGAGTGCGCACGGGTCAGCTCCTAATTATGACTCTAGTAGACGCGTACGCCGTGAAGAAAAGGCTCGCAATGAGAAAGGCGGTAACGCTAAGGATCAGTGCGACAAAAGTCCTTCCAAAGCTTGTTATACTTGCGGTAAATCAGGCCATTTTATGGCGAAGTGTCCTAACAAAAGAGGTAGTAGTTTGAAAGATAGTGTAAGCAAGTTAAGCTCGGAATCGCGTAAGCAGACTGTGAACGCATGTGTAGTCGGCGTGTGTCCGGAAACGTCAACACCTGAGATGCAAGGTGTTAGTCCCGATTCAGCTACGGTAAAGCTGCAGTGTGGCCATGAAATCCCATTGCTTTATACGGCTTGCACAGTAGAAGCAGATATGCCCACTTGTGATGGCAATGTGAATGGCAAGAAAATAACAGTATTGCGTGATTCAGGTTGTAGTTGCGTAATTATTCGCACAGGTTTAGTGCAGAAGGCTCAGTTTACATGACAAACAAAGCTTTGTATGCTAATTGACCGAACAGTTAGACGGATGCCAGTGGCGACACTTTATGTAAGTACGCCATATTTCCAAGGTAATGTGACAGCATTATGTGTTGATAACCCGTTATATGATTTGGTCATCGGAAATATTGCAGGTGTCAGGAAACCTGGAGATGAGGATCCGAACTGGATGTACACTGAGACGAGTGACGGCGAGTCATCCATCAAAGAGGAAGATGAATCTTCTCGTGGCGGCAATTCTGATGACAGAAAGGAGACAACTGTGGGAGAGCTGAGTGCGCCCTCAACGTTGGTAGCCACAGAAGATGATTCGTCAGGCATTCCGCAAGTACTAGATGAAGAGAGTGTGACTGATGTATCCCAGCTGCATAGCCAGGATGATGTCATCATTCAAGAGCAACCAAGTGAGTTGACGAGTGAGTCACCTACCCCTGAACAGATGGAACGAGGAGCAGGAGTAGAGACTCGAGGGATGAAGAGACGCAAGGATCGACCTTTTATGAGTCTTGGATCTTCGCAGCAGCCAGAGAGTACTGCAACTCGCGAAGAAGTCATCGCAGCACAGCAGGCAGATCCAACGCTGAAGAAACTTAGAGATATTGGAGCAAAGGGTGAGTCAAAATTTGTAGGGAAGAATAGCGAAGTGAAATTCTATTTCAAGAATGGTCTTCTCTTCCGTGAATACAGGTCACTAGGTCACTCCCAGGGGAAGACATTTAACCAGCTGGTGGTACCCAAGCCGTTCCGATCTCAAGTTCTTCGACTAGCCCATGATTCTGCACTGTCTGGACATTTGAAGACGAGGAAGACGACTGACAGAATCCTCACGCAATTCTTCTGGCCCGGATTACAATCCGATGTTAAACGGTATTGTGCGTCTTGCGATGCATGTCAACGTACTATGCCAAAAGGGAGAATTGGTAAGGCACCACTTGTAGTTCCCCCTTTGATAGATACTTGTTTCAAACGAATTGCGGTAGATTTGATTGGACCCTTAGATCCTATTACAGATCGTGGGAATAGATATATCTTAACTGTAGTTGATCTAGCTACTCGTTATCCTGAGGCAGTAGCCCTACCCCGTATTGAGGCTGAACGTGTGGCTGAGGCCATGGTGGAAATATTTTCACGCTTAGGTGTACCCAATCAGATATTGTCCGATAATGGTACTCAGTTTGTTTCGGGAGTTATGAAAGAAGCTGCCCGATTGTTAGGAGTTAGCCAGTTTCACACTACCCCTTACCATCCAATGGCTAATGGGGCGTGTGAACGATTCAACGGGACCCTTAAGCAAATGTTGCGTAGGATGTGTCAAGAATGCCCCAAAGATTGGGATAGATACTTACCCGCGCTTCTATTTGCATATCGTGAGGTTCCACATGAAAGTCTAGGGCATTCCCCATTTGAATTGATGTATGGTCATAAGGAATTATGGTCCACAGAAGTCCCAGAGGAAGAAGTCAAATCTACTTATCAGTATGTCATTGACTTGCAGGAACGACTAGAGTCGACATGTGAGCTTGCGAGGAAGGAGCTTATGAAGGCATCAGTGAAGTACAAGACACACTTCGACGTTAAGGCGAAGGAGAGGAGATTTGAGTGTGGCGATCGCGTCCTTCTGCTTCTACCCACCAGCAGCAACAAGCTACTCATGCATTGGAGAGGTCCGTATGAGGTAGTGAAGAGGGTTGCTAGGAACAACTACAAGTTGATGGTGAATGGAAAAGAGAAGACGTATCACGCGAATCTTCTGAAGAGGTATGTCGAGAGGGACGACGAAGACGGTAGTCGAGAAGTTTCAGCTCAGGCCGATCAGGTTGGTGCTATCCACATCGTAGATGAGGATGACGGGATTGATGGTTCTGTGAGAATAAGTTTCCCGGCGGTTGAGCAGACGGAAGGCATCGAGGACGTGAGGTTTGGCGACGACGTACCCGTCGACAAGCAAACTCAGATGCAGGCGCTCTTCCAAGAATTCACCGACGTCATGACCGATGTCCCTGGGAAGACAGACATCATTAGTCATTCCGTGGAGTTGACTTCTGACGAGCATATCCGAACACGCCCCTACCCAGTACCTCAAGCATTGCGAGAGACGATTAGAGAAGAGGTTGAGACGATGCTTAAAATGGGAGTCATCGAGAAGTCGACGTCGCCCTATGCATCACCCGTGGTAATCGTAAAGAAAAAGGACGGTAAGAATAGATTCTGTGTTGATTACAGGAAGATCAACGCCAAGACAGTAATCGACAACGAACCGATTCCTAACATAGAACAGGTAATCGCAGATGTGGGAGACGCCAAGTATTTCACTAAAATTGACTTGTCAAAAGGATATTGGCAGATTCCAGTGGTAGAGAAAGACCGCGGGAAAACAGCGTTTGTTACACCTGATGGCCAGTAGGAATTCTTGGTACTTCCTTTTGGCATGGTTAATGCCCCTGCTGTGTTTACGAGAATGATGAGGAGGTTTCTAGAGGGACTCCCTAACGTCCTTCACTATATCGATGACATTCTCATCTACAGTTCGTCATGGGAGGAGCATCGGGAAGATGTAAGACGAGTCCTGACTCGACTAAGGGAAACTCACCTCACTGCTAGACCGAGCAAGTGTCATGCTGCATGTAGTTCAGTAGAGTTTCTTGGACACATCGTGGGACAAGGTGAAGTGAAACCTACACCAGAGAAGATCCAACAAGTGTTCTCTTCATCACGCCCGACGACTAAAACGGAGGTAAGATCTTTCCTAGGTCTAGTGGGGTATTATCGAAAATTTATACCCAACATGGCTACTATTGCTGCCCCCTTGTCGGATTTAACGAAGAAAAACTGTCCAGTGAAAGTGAAGTGGGAGGAAGTGCATGAACATGCTTTCCAAACACTCAAGAGTCGTTTAAGTCATTTTCCTGTACTTAGATTACCGGACATCGACAGCGAGTTTGTAGTGCGCACGGATGCATCCGATGTTGGCATCGGCGCTGTGTTGATGCAAGCTCATGAGGGGAAACTGTTTCCTGTTTGCTTTGCTAGCCGCAAATTGCTTGACCGAGAACGCTTGTATCCAATAGTAGAGCGCGAATGTCTTGCGTTAGCGTCGGCTGTTAAGTTTGCCTACTTCTTACATGGGAGGAAGTTCACGTTGCAGACGGACCACTTTCCTTTGGCATACTTGTCGCAAGCGAGATTGAAAAATCCAAGAGTGTTGCGCTGGGCGTTGGCATTGCAGTCCTATAATTTCCATGTAGATGTTATTAAGGGATCTGATAATGTCGGAGCAGATTTTCTCAGTAGATGTCCTGGAGATTGAACTTTTCACGAAATTGGGTGAACTAGCTAAGTTCAGATTCATAATAAAGAAAAAATCTCTAAACTGGTAATGTCATTTTGGTTGGGGGTTGTTTGTCACGATTAAATTAATGACTTTACCAATTATGTTAGAGCTTTTAATTAAAGTCTGGAGATTTCAGGCTAAGCGAACGCATTCGTGTTCGTTAGATTTTCTTATGCCAAATATTTGGAAGCATCTTTTGTTATGGTAATGAACTACGCCCTGATCTTACTGTGGCCGGTACTGTAGAGTTTGGTGTGCATTACGTTCTGTTGATTTGTAGGGAGCGGTCATGTTATCTCACAATTTGTTTTTCGCTTTATGGCATCGCCATGTTCATCTCATTTCTTTTCAGCAGCAATAAATGGAGAATTTGATCTGTTTTATTGTAACGACATGTGTATATGCTGCTTCGTTTGTCAGAAAGGAATTTTGGTGATTTTCAAGATGTTTTTTTTTACCCACTTATTGTGGTAAGTTGTAAACTTTTCCTATCAGATGATTTATGAATCTATGTATGAAGAAATTTGGCATAAAATAAGTTGGAGAATAATACTAATGAAATTATAAAGAATTAGGAAGCTTTACATGTTATTGCTTGCTTGAAATAACTACTCTTTTCATAGGTTTGATTACATAATCGTGTCGCATGTTTTATGATATGCTATTTCTCCATATACGGGACGGATACAGTTAGTTTTGTGTAATGGAATAAACTTAAAGATCACATAACTGTTTTCATTTCAAAACGCTGGATATATAGATTGTAAACATTTTATAGTGTGGTCAGTTTTGATAGAACCTTCATTATGCGAAACAAATTCGTAAATTTATTGATTGATTAAATCATTATACTAGAGGTGAAAATCCATGTTCATTATTTGTTGTAGGGTTTTTCGTGGTTCGTGCTTAGAGCAGAAAACGAGCCTTGTCTATGACTTGTAGAGCCGAGGGTACAGAGAAGAGCGACGAATGGAGCAGAAGCATCGGCGAATCTTCTTCCAATGTGACGTCACACATGAGTCATCGTAGCGGCTAGTAGGAGACGCAAGCTTCATCACTGTACGACATTCGTCGAGATCTTCAATGACATGGGCCCCAACGATTTGAATTAGCTAAGGACTTTATTCTTATTTTAAATGAATTTCACCTCAGATTATCTCTGAAATACCATGATTTCCTTTACAAGGATATAATGTGAAAGGCTATTCAGCATAAATCTCATTAAAGGTAATTTCTTTCTTGATTTTGTGATTCAAATCCATTCTCTACCTTAGTCATTTGTTGTGTAACAGTACCTAGGCAATTTCCTTTTACTCAATAGTATTTTGTCCTTTGGTATTGCATTGGGCTTGTGACAACTATCTAATTGGTTTTATCAACAATTCTATTTACTTTAATCCCATAACAGAACATGAAGTTATAAACATTAGTAATTCATTACACAACAGTAACTCTGCTGGATTTGATAATCTTAGTACTAACTTAATGAAAAAAAATAATATTTTATATTGTACATCCATTGATTTTTATATTCAATCTCTCTCTTTCTACAGGCATAGTTCCAGATAAACTAAAGATTGCTAAAATAACCCCTGTATATAAAAAGAATGATCCTCATAAATTCGATAATTATAGGCCCATTTCTATTCTGCCATCCATATCAAAATTGTTAGAAAAATGCATGTACAATCGGCTATATTCGTTTTGTTTAAATGATAATATTCTTACACATTCATAATATGGGTTAAGGAAAAATCATTCAACTACACATGCTTTAATAGATTTACAAGATAAAGTTTTATCAGCAATTCATACTAATAAATTTTGTACTGGCATTTTCAAGGACCTCTCCAAAGCTTTTGATATAGTTGATCATAGAATACTCTTGTCAAAATTGGAACACTATGGGATTAAGGGCTTACCCCTAAGTCGGTTTGAAAGTTATCTTTGTAATAGATCTCAATATGTAGTTTATAACAATTCTTCCAATTTTTCTTCTCTTACACATGGGGTACCACAGGGTTCAATCCTAGGTCCTTTATTGTTTTTAATTTATATAAATGATCTTTCACATTCATCTGACAAATTTGATTATATCATGTACGCTGATGATACCACTTTAATTTACACCCAACCTAACACTTGTAATTTGCAAATTAATATCAATACTGAAATAGATAAAGTAACAAAATGGTTCAAATCAAATAGATTGTTGATAAATCCTAGTAAAACAAATTACATTACGTTCTACCATAGGCAGTATAATCTAACTGATTCACTTGATAGTTTACTTCTTAAAATCAACAATGATCCAATAAATAAGGTTAATAGTGTTAATTTTCTTGTGGTATACATTGATTACAATATGCATTGGGATACACATGTCAATAAGGTCACTCAAAAGGTATCTAAATGTATCGGTATATTGTATAGATTAAAAGAATCGCTTCCGCTTTCTGCTTGAATACTATTATATAATTCATTTATGCTCTCATACCTAAATTACTGTGTTGCTGTTTGGGGTAATTGTAGTCGAACTAAATTAGATAAATTATTTAAATTACAGAAAAAGGCCCTTCGCATATGCCTGGGATGTCCCTATCGTGCCCCTTCTGCCCCATTGTTCAGAAAATTGAAAACTCTTCATATTTTTGATTTGTACTATTACTCCCTTGCTCTTCTTGGTTTCTTTTACTTTAAAAATAAATTACCCTCTAATATTTCTCAGATGTTCACTCTTAATTACCAGATACACAATCATGATACCCGTTTTAAGAATTCTCTTCACTTATGGCCAGTAAAAACAAATAATGCAATGAAATCGGTACGACATAATTTCCCTGTAGTTTGGAACTCAATCCCTAAATATATTTCTAATTGCAATACAATCACTTCTTTGAAAAAAACAAAAAAGGTTGAAGCATTTTCTTTCCCTTAAATATGTACAGTTTTTTTTTCTGTTCCTATTTTTCTTTGTTGTCTGTATTTGTGTTATAATTTTGGTTTTAGTTTTTGTTTTTTTCTATTTGTTATCTACATCATTTTCGCAATATTTTTCGGGAACAATGCTTGCACAAGGCCCTAGGGCTTTATTTATGTAGTTCCCCATTTCATTTTCTAATTTCGTTTATGACTTATTTTGTATTTGTTTTGAATGTACTGATTTAATGTGGTAGTAGTAACGATATATGGTTTTATTTTCCTATATAGGGTAGCAACTTCAAACATTTCCCGAGGGCCTTGCAGTCATTTTTACCCCAGCATTGTCAGTTACCCATTTAATTCACCTGGGTCAAGAGAGATAAACGTGGATTAAAAACATTGCCCAAGGATCCAAACACGGTCAATTACAATTTCGTCCAATGGCTTTTGATCCGATGGTAAAAATGATCTAACATCATTCGGCATAACATCCTTTTGTCCATCAACATTTCCTCCAATAACCATTTCGTCCATTTATTATTTTGTCCAATAACTATTTCGTCTAATGACCAATTAGTTTATAACCATTTCGTCCAAGAACTATTTGGTCTTGTTTAGGGGTGGGTTGCTGATACCATGTTTCACTCTCTCGTTTTAAATCTTACAAGGGGGCATGCGGACAAATTGCAGTAGATGAGGCAGAGGTGTTTTGAGAGTGGAGAGTGGTATGTCCATGGGTTATCATACATGTATATACATGTAGAAAGCATGGAGTAGAACGGTTTTTAACGGGCTAACCGTAATAACACCTATAGGTGTAATCAAGGTGGGATGGACCCACAAAATACGGTGAGGGAAAAACATGTATGGAAAGTATATATCTTTAATGGACAAACATTCAATGCATCTGACTAGATTCTAGATAGTTGCAGGTGATTTTTCTCTTACTACGTAGATGGTGATGCAGGGGGCGAATGAGTAAAATAATCATACAGCAGAGTGAGCAACTTTTGATACAACACAACTGCAGCAACAACAAAGTCGTTATAATCATATGGAATAATGGGTATCAAGTGCGTTGATCTCCCAAGGCAATTGCCGATTAACTTGAAGATAATGACATTTTCAAATTTGATCACCGTTGGGAAACCACTTTTGACTAAAATAATTAAAACTAGAAATTTAATTCGTCACTGAAGACGAATTAGGTGGTCTGTCACTGTGGGAAATTTTTTTGTCAGATGTGATAATATTTCTGCAAGATTATAATCATAATGTTGACGACAATGATGATAAGATGGTCATATAAGTGATGACAATGACGATAATGATATATTGATAATGATGATCATAATGACAATAATGATGACAATAACCACGATAACCTAAGTGGCATAGCGCCCCTTCAGGTTCAATTTTATGGGCGATTTTTCGAAAAGTGCTTGAAATGGCATGAAACGTCTGCAAAATGAATTTGGGATGATTTGGATATCTAAATTTTGCGCACGCACGGACGCGCGGACGTACGCGTACGCGCGCGTTTAACGAAAAGACCTTGACTGGAATGACAGTGACCTTAACCATGCCAAATATGAAAGAGAAATGACATTTCGTTATGAACATATGACCATAAGTTGATTTTCACAAAATGGCGCCTGGATGACGTCACAATAACCTGATGACCTTGAAAAAGATGGGGGAACTTGACCTTATTAGGACTGATGACTGACGAAAATATGAAGAAAATTGACTTAGCCGATTTTGAGAAATCGGGATAACGAACTGGACGATTTGATATTGCAGGACATGTGGGAGATTATCCCCTTAGCTTTAATACACGACAGGGAATGAGATTGTACACAAACTACTGCACACTACTTTCCAATAGACATAACACGCAAAATTAGGCAGTTTATTACATTGTTTGTGATGGTATATGTTATAATAGTCGAAGAAGATGGTAAAATGAAAGGCAAAAAAAAATTTTTTTTTTAATGGACCCACCGGGAATCGAACCGGGGTCGCCGGAATGGGAGGCAAGTGCTTTACCAATGGACCAAAATATTTCCAATAGAGATAACACGTAGACGAAAAAAGGGATTCTCAAATGACATTTTGTAGTTAAAAAATGGGCATGATCCCGACATCTGATCAAAAATTGGAGGGCACACTTGTGAAAGCTTATAGTCTCAGCTATAACATATTAAAATTTGGAAGAAAATCGAGCAGAAATTACAAAGATACTGCTCAAAGAAGACGGGAATGTAGAATCAAGATTTGACAAAAAGTCATGTCCCATAGAGAATACACGCAAAATGAGAAAAATTGACATGCCTCCTTTAATCGCAAAAATACGCCATGATCCCTTTGTCAAAATGAAAAATCGTGATGACTAATCTTGTAGAGAATTGTCTCAGCTACAACATATCAAAATTTGGAAGAAAATCGACAATCTATTACTGAAATATTGTCAAATGAATACAAAAATTATGACGTCATTTTTTCAAAATCAAATTTTTGAGTTCATAGGCAAATATGATGACATCACAAAATGCGATCAGCCAAAATTTTGCATGAATCCAAATCTACAATTCATAGGCTTTCAGAATATGTAATAAAATTTGGGGGTATCCAGGCATTCTGACGAGCTATGGCGGATTCTAGATAGGCATGTTTTTAGCACTTTTTACATTATATTGCCCATTGACGCGCGCACGAATTTGAAAGTTTGACGCGCGCGTGTGGCATTATGGAATGTCGAGAATGACTGTAAATAGTTGGAAATTGTCAAGAATTGTGTCAGGAATACAAACCATGCAAAAAAACGGCGTTTTTACGTTCTGTACGAGTTGTGCACGCGCATAACGCGCGCGCGGACGCGCACGGACAGAAAATTTTGAAATGCTTAAAATGTCCTGAACCATACTCTAATTTGATTAAAAAGTAATTTTGAGCATTTCTAAATTTTGACGCGCGCGTACGTGCGCGTCATGATGCGCGTGCGGATTTTGTTGACATTTTATGTTGACCCATGACCTGAAGTTAATGTGTGTCGAATATGGTTTATTTTTGATGACTCGTTATGAAGATATGATCGATAATGTGATTTCACAAAATGGCGCCTGGATGACGTCACGATGATCTGATGACCTTGAAAAAGATAGGGGCACTTGACCTTGATAGACCTGATAACTGACGAAAATTTGAAGAAAATTGATCCAGTTGATTTTGAGAATTTACGGTCACAAGAAATGGGGAGAAAAATAAAAAAGAATAAACTAGAAATTTAATTCGTCACTGAAGACGAATTAGGTGGTCTGTCCCTGTGGCAAATTGCTTTGTCAGATGTAATAATATTTCTGCAATATAATCATAATGTTGACGACAATGATGATAAGATGGTCATCTAAGTGATGACAATGACGATAATGATATACATGTACTGATAATGATGATTATAATGACAACAATATTGATGACAATAACCACGATAAACTAAGTGGCATAGCGCCCCTTCAGGTTCAATTTTATGGGCGATTTTTTGAAATGAAAAAATGAATTTGGGAGGATTTGAATCATTTCTAAATTTTGCGCAAGCACGGACGCGCGGACTTACGCGTACGCGCGCGTTTAACGAAATGACCTTGACTGGAATGACAGTGACCTTAACCATGCCAAATATGAAAGAGAAATGACATTTCGTTATGAAGATATGACCATAAGTTGATTTTCACAAAATGGCGCCTGGATGACGTCACAATAACCTGATGACCTTGAAAAAAGATGTGGGAACTTAACCTTATTAGGACTGATGACTGACGAAAATTTGAAGATAATTGACTCAGCCGATTTTGAGAAATCGTGATAACGAACTGGACGATTTGATATTGCAGGACATGTGGGAGATCATCCACTTAGCTTTAATACACGATAGGGAATCAGATTGTACAGAAAGTACTGCACACTACTTTCCAATAGACATAACACGGAAAATTAGGCAGTTTATTACATTGTTTGTGATGGTATATGTTATAATAGTCGAAGAAGATGGTAAAATGAAAGGCAAAAAAAAAAAAAAAAAAAAAAAAGAAATGGACCCACCGGGAATTGAACCTGGGTCGCCGGAATGGAAGGCAAGTGCTTTACCAATGGACCAAAATATTTCCAATAGAGATAACACGTAGACGAAAAACGGGATTCTGAAATTACATTTTGTAGTTATAAAATGGGCATGATCCCGACATCTAATCAAAAATTCGAGGGCACACGTGTGAAAGTTTATAGTCTCAGATATAACATATTAAAATTTGGAAGAAAATCGAGCAGAAATTACAAAGATACTGCTCAAAGAAGACGGGAATGTAGAATCTAGATTTGACAAAAAGTCATGTTCCATAGAGAATACACGCAAAATGTGAAAAATTGACATGCCTCCTTTAATCGCAAAAATACGCCATGATCCCTTTGTCAAAATGAAAAATCGTGATGACTGATCTTGTAGAGAATTGTCTCAGCTACAACATATCAAAATTTGGAAGAAAATCGACAACCTATTACTGAAATATTGTCAAATGAATACAAAAATTATGACGTCATTTTTTCAAAATCAAATTTTTGAGTTCATAGGCAAATATGATGACGTCACAACATATTTTTGGCCAAAATTTTGCATGAATTCAGATTTACATCTTACAGGCTTTCAGAATATTTAATAAAATTTGGGGGTCACCAGCCATTCTGACGAGCTATGGCGGATTCTAGATAGGCATGTTTTTAGCACTTTTTACATTATATTCCCCATTGACGCGCGCGCGGATTTTTAAGTTTGACGCGCGCGTGTGGCCTTATGGAAAGTCGAGAATGACTGTAAATAGTTGAAAATTGTCAAGAATAGTGTCAGGAATAGATACCATGCGAAAAAACTGCGTTTTTACGTTCTGTACGAGCTGTGAACGCGCATAACGCGCGCGCGGACGCGCACGGACGGAAAATTTTGAAATGCTTAAAATATCCTGAACCGTACTCTAATTTGATTAAAAAGTGATTTTGAGTATTTTTAAATTTTGACGCGCGCGTACGTGCGCGTCATGACGTGCACGTGGATTTTACTGACATGTTACATTGACCCTTGACCTGAAGTTCATGTGTATTAAATATGGTTCATTTTTGATGACTGGTTATGAAGATATGATTGATAATGTGATTTCACAAAATGGCGCCTGGATGACGTCAAGATGACTTGATGACCTTGAAAAAATTCGGGCACTTGACCATTATATGCCTGATAATTGATTGAAATTTGATGAATAATGAGTTAACCGAATTTGAGTAATCACGCTCACAAGAAAGTGGTGGAAAAATAAAAGTAAAGAAATAAAGAAAATTCTGACGAAATTAAGAGGTGATCTGTCTACGACAGACCACCTAATAAATAAATAATGAAAGAAAATTCGTACGAAATTAAGAGGTGATCTGTCGATTACGACAGACCACCTAATAATATTACGTTATTTCTTTTTTTTACAAAACATAATTTCAACAGAAAATCGAGCTGATTTAAAAGCTAATGCTATTTGTAATAGTTTTTAAGTGATGTATTAGTTGTTGCGATGCCGTCGAAATTTGTAATATCTGGTAAACCCGTTTTGTCATTCCATAAAAACTATGAAAACTACGCAATACTTACCTTTAGCTGCTGAATCACTAGACAGGTCGGGTTTGACGAAATATGTTGGCAAAATTGAAGTTCAAAATGATGCCGCTTTGTAAGGGCTCATAAATACATTTTTTTTTAAATCAATAAGAACACAGTGACAGAGTATTTTCCAAGGCCTGATTATTTCAGACGTTCGCCATCACAGCAGTTGAAACTATAGTGGCGACGAATAACACACATAAAATGTAAACACACGTATAGTGTATGAGTCATCAGGTCATCCGCACAGGTCTAATCAAAAAGGATGTGATGCGTTGATGCTCGCGCGCACATCTTGGCAAAAAATTAAACTGCTCTATATTCTGTAAGTTAGGTGTTCCATGTCGATAAACTAAATTCAAAATATGAGCTTCGAATACTGCTTCTATAAAGATATGTTGCAAATTTAAATACACTTTCAATAAACATAAAAGCGACTTGTGAGTACTAACTTCGGTATATTTTCAATGGATTTCAAGGACATAAATATCCAAATACACATGCAAAATCAATATAGAAACGTATATACATTTGTATACATACACATACATACATGTATATAATTATTTTAACATGTACATGTATCTCAATAAATTCAAAATTTACCTGCCCCCGACAAAGCAATTGATTAATGGAGAAAGATTTATCAATCTGTTGGTAAATTGAATATGGTGTCGCTGAAACCAGGGGCGGATCCAGTATTGTTAAAAAAAAAGGGGGGGGGGAGAAAAAATGTCAGCTCTAAAGGGGAGTGGATCACATTTAAAAAAGGGTGCGCGCAATGATCATTTTTTATTCAAAAAGGGGGAGGCACGGGCCCTAAATGCCCCCTAAATCTGCCACTGGCCGAAACCACTGGTCCTTCTTCATGGCCAAGTGGTTAAGGCGTTCTAAGCCACGGAAACTTGTTCGATTCACTTAAGAGAAACTGTTTTCAACCTTCAAAATCTGAAAAAGGGAGGGCAGCTCTGGGGAACTCTATTTGGGAACCATATATATATATATATATATATATATATATATATATATATATATATATATATATATATATATAAATATATATATATATATACACACACACACACACACACACATATACATTATATATATACAGTGCTGGTCAAAAGTTTCGGTACACCCTGGATTTTGAGATGACATTTCACTTTGGTGTCTATTCCCCACATAATGAGCTTGTCTAGGGCTCTGACAAATGTGCTAAAGGTCAGATGTTACATTAAGGTATGGTTTACTTTAACTGTCATTGGTTGGATACACACAACTGACGAAAAATGACATAACGATATAAGCAATTTTCACGTCCTTTTCTGTTCAAAATCAAAAGAAAAACAATTCACACTGAAACTGTCCAAAGTAGCCATTGTGTGGTTATGGTCTTTCAAATGTAATATATTCCTTTAATAAATTTCATCATAATTACTACTTGAAATGTCCATTCAGTATTCTAGCACCACTGTTCAGGAAGGATGCTTAGATCTTCCTTTTTAACTCGTCCAACACAAGCTGTATGGGGTTGGGTTCCAGACACATAACTTGCCAAACCATTGAATTTTTAAGAACCTTCTTTGCATATTTCTTTCAATTACACATAGTTCCCCGCACAATAAACCCAGCGCTTCGCACTATGTGTAGCGTATTCTATACACACAGCAATCCTAATGTGAGTAGTGTGTGTGGCCGTTGTTTGAATTTACATCCCCTCTTTTTTGGGCCAGGGATATTTATTACTTTTCACCTCTCATTCAGTAAATATTTCACTTGAGGAGGAAAAAACTTCACAACATCTTAGTTATGTTAGTACCCTGCTTTTTATTAAGTAAAATCAAAGAAATCTCACGAAAAGTTTTTGAGGGCCTCCCAAAACTATTTGTTACCTTTAAGGCTTCAGGTTCAGCATCCCTCTTTCCACTTGTCCCAGATCGTCGTCGAAAAGTGATCTCCAGAAGATAGACGTAATATGCGCGAGCTGAGAGCTAGAGCGCTAGCTAGATAGAGAAGGCGCTGGAGTTAGAGCTGCTATAGAAATCATCGATAACCAACGAATGCGCGCAATTTCACAATTTCAATGTGCGCGCGCAATGTGCGCGCGCAATGTGTACCCGTACCATAGAGTTAAATACTTCTTAACTCTATGACCCGTACGTACTCCCAGCAATTCCCGATGTAGAGCTCTGCCCCCTCAAACAAATAAAGGGCTTCCAAATTTTGGGGACTGGCCCAACCGCCCAAAATGTCCTTATTCTGCCGCTCTTTGAAGGGGCCAGGCGGCCTTATCAAGAGTGATTTAGCACTAACCTTATAGAAAATAAACCTTGACATCTATGTGTGGCCGGCCCCTTTATTCAATAACTGCTTCCGAAGGCCCCATGAATGACAACCTCCTCCCCCCCCCCCCCCCCCGGATCTTCCGATTGCACTTCTGCAGGTTCTACTGCACTTTGTAGGGGGCTGGGCTCGACCTTATCATGAGTGCTTTTACATATCCCCCATACCTTTGCTAGACTCCTACTCAAATGTGCACCCCAATGCGGAGCGCAACTGAACATGTGCACACCCTACCCCCCCCCCCTCCCCCATTCCCTTATCCAACGCTGCCGTCACGGCCGGCCCCCTCTTTTCAAATAAATTCTTCAGGAATGGCTCGAAATTTCTTTGGAGGGGCATTATCGTCAGCGCATTTGCACTAAGCATTTCAGACACTGCGTTTAGGCTGAGATTTTTAGGGGAAATAGGTTGCATCCCAACTTAATTTTCCACAAGCCAGGACCGGCCCGGGTTTCGCACGTGCTTGACCCCTCAAATGTCAATGCCCCCCCCCCCCCCTGCATTGTTACCGTCACCGTCATAGGTCGTATTTCTCTCCCCCCCCCCACTCTCTCTCTCTATTTTTCTCTTTCTTTCTTTCTTTTCCTCCTTATCTTTTTTTTTCTTTCTTATTTTCTTTCCCCTTTTTCTCCTTCTTTCCTTCTTCCTTTCTTCTTCTTCTTTTTCTTTTCCCCTCTTTTTTTTCCGCCGCCAATAGGGGGGGGGGGGCCGCGGCCGATTCGGCCCCCCTGGATCTGCTAGTGCTATCTTTTTCAAAACCATAATGAGCTAAACGTGGCAGCCATCCACTTATTTTGACAATTGGGTTTCTGACACTGCCACTTCAGACTGTCTGAAATCGGTCGTGCTTGAATTATTGGTCATGTTCTTGGCACCATTTGGAAGACAAGAAAATTAGCTTTCCAAGGATGTGTACAGAAAGCAAAATATGATTTGGAATTACTGAGTAATTTTCACTATCAGCATGGGTTTCCCTTTTTTCAGGGACACCCTGTATATTCCTGACTAGAGACTAAACTTTGTAATTCTAATGAAGGTTACTGAGGGAGAGAAGTGTAATTAGCTAATTTTAGCATAAGAAACAAAGAAATAAATTAGGCCTACATAATACACAAATAAAATTCCTATCATATTTTCATTTTTGATAACAATTAAGCCAAGGTACAATATTCGTTTCCTGTTTGTGTGGCAAATGGTGAAAAAAAGAAGGAATCGTTCGTGCATGTCGGCTTGTCTTTATTTGTGCGCATTTCAATCTGGTTATTAAACGTCCTGCGTTATTTACGTAAGCAGAATGCTCACTGAAAAAACCCCCCCCCCCAAAAAAAAACAAAAGTGAAAATCTGATAAAGTTTAAAAACATTTGATCAAAACATCGTTTCTATTTGGATTATTTGTGGTCGTTAAATTGAACCAATTACGGTGGCGAGTAGGGTATTTTTTCAATTTTG
Organism: Heliocidaris tuberculata; assembly: GCA_025618425.1. Taxonomy (NCBI): domain Eukaryota; kingdom Metazoa; phylum Echinodermata; class Echinoidea; order Camarodonta; family Echinometridae; genus Heliocidaris; species Heliocidaris tuberculata. The sequence goes on from CM046833.1 coordinate 4,223,479, forward strand.
GTGTGACAGTCAAACTATAGTTTGAAGTGTGCTTTATAAGAAAGAAAATACGTTATGAATGAGAAATATCCGTATTTCATGGGGGGGGGGGGGTGAATCGAGTGTAGATTTGCTATGTCAGTCAGTTTCTTGAGAATGACAAGGCACATTTCACTTTATAACCCTATACATTATACATTTTATTTCAACCCCTATTTTTCTCAAAATCGTGGTTTTGAGCACGGACAATGTATAAACTTTAAAAAGTTTTTGTCCAATTTTCCTCAAACTTTGCCAGGCTATCAGAATGAGGGTGATAAGCAAATTATTATAGCTTTTTAGGGATAACCGTAAATAAAGTCAAGTTAAGTAAAAGAAAATGCTTCAAATCTTGATTTTCAGGGGAAAAAATGCCATGAAGAAAAGCCATAATCAGAATATTTGAAATCCCAATATAACATAACAATGTAACAATGTAACAAAATGATATAAAACCTCTACCTTTAGAAAAGTTACACCTATAAGGATCAACAGAGTCAACTGTATTCATAGATTGGTTAACTCGGTTTCATCTGGACACACTCTGACGCACATTCTTTGTTGTCATGGCTGTGTGCTTACCTAACCAACTTCACCAAAATGCGTGTATACTAATCGATGACTCTAGCTAACAAGAGAGCGCCCTATGAAGAAAGAAAATAATTTGTAGCAATGTCAAGCGGTGTACAAAGAAGATGAAAATGAAAAGCCTAGTTCTTTTAATTATCCTAAGGATATTATGAGCATAAGAAACAGAGAGATAGATAGATTGAGTAAGAAGGGGGGAGATTAACATAGGGACAGAAAGAAAGGTAAATAGAAAACAGGGAGAGAGAGAAAAAAAAATAAAGAGAAATAAAAGTAAGTGAGGAAGTAGTCCGTTATCCAGTGTTCAAAAAATAGCCTTTTGGAAAATTTTGTGAGGATTTTTGGAAGCATACATTTTTAGAAAGTTAATGCCATAATTAGAACCATAAATATTGCTTCCAAATTTTACAATGGGTCTAAAGTTACTTTTCAGGTACTTTTAGAATGCTGATTTTGGTCAAATTTATGATTTTTGAATCATTTTTAAAAAATACTCTTAACTGCAATACTGAGAGGAATTAAAAGTGTTTATATAGAAATGATATTGCAGATGATTTTCATGAAAAAATAATACAGAAAAATATATAGTTATGGCAAATATAGGCTTTTATTCATATCTAGGTTTAAAAGCCCTCTACGATAATCATGAAACATGTTGAACTTTCGTCAAACCGTATATTAGTGAAAAATAATCTATCAATAGCATAATTCATCATATCATAAACTTTGAAAATGTGCTGGCACATGGAGTGACAGTCAAATCAACATGGTATCAACAGAATTAAAATAGCGATATGCAACACGATCAACACTGATTGTACAACAAACAATAATTCTCGTGTTGATAGTTGCCTCTCTTAGTTTTGTCTCCCCTTTTGCTTGGTATTCTTTCTCCACATGAATTGTTTCCAAAATTACGACTCATTACATTGCTGTCTGTCATTCCATCCTGGCGTTGTGCATGACAACCTGCCCCTTTCATGAACCTAAAATGTCCGCCCTTCGGCATGCGATAACAAAAACATAAATTCCATTCATTCAAAAAGATCCAGAAGAGATAAGTTTGTCATACGTTGAGCTAAACATCAAGGTGAAAATCGTGATATAAATTTATATAATATCAGGTCCTTCATTATTGAATCTCATATTAAAATTTAGGTAGATAATTTATTTCGAATCTCATAAAGCTGTGAAATTTACCATTCCTGCTCAAGTAATTGTATTCAAGTGTGCCAATTTACTTGTAAAGCAAATTAAGATATCATAATTATTGTTGAATTATTATTAGAATTCCCCCTTCCCATTTAGCTAAACGATCCCCCCCCCTCTCTCCCTCTTCCTTCCTTTCTTCTTCTTCTTCCTCTTCTTCATTTTCTCTTTTCTTGCTCTTAACCCTTCTCCTTTTTCTTTTAATTCAATCTAAATATCATTTTCAGAAAGAATTGAATATCTTCCAATATACACTTGCAAATATATTCTACCGGTATACATGTATTTGACACCAAATAAAAACACCTTCAAAACAATGTTTCGGCAAATTTTGATATTCGGCAAATTTGCTTTGACAACCCCCCCTCCCCCCCCCCCCCCTCTCCCTTCTCATTGCCCATGATCTACTACCATTAGATAATCAAGCTTTGATTCTTTATCATATTGATAATATTTCCAATTAAAAGTCTTTACAGACAGTGACAGAGAGAAGGGTGTTAATTTTATATTATAATAAATTAAGAGAGTATGGAAGCCCAACGAAACACGCTTAAAAACAACTAAGGTATAGGTAATTACTATAACAAAAGAAATAAACTTATTATATTAATATATACCTTATTCTATACAAATGAAAGAAGGCAAATATTTCATTCACAGTGAATAGGGTGGAGTTGAAAAACATATATTTGGAGAATGTGTAGGAGAGAGAGAGAGAGAGAGAGAGTTTATCGATGTGGAAGGGGAATTGTGATAGCGCATTAAGATAAAAACAAAATAATTCTAAATACTACATTGAATCATAATATAATCAAAGAGTAGTGGTACACTTCAACATTTCCTACAATCAATAACTTTCGTAATGAAGATTTATTTCACAGCTTCATGAGGTTTGAAAGAAATTAATGTGAGTGGTATGAGGTCCAAGAATGCAGGCCCTGATGCTATAATAAGCTACAGCTCAAGAGACCAACATTCCAAGAGACCGGGACTTCTGACATTTCTTTTTTCTTTCTTTTTCTTTTTAAGAGTTCACTAGAAGCATGGCCAATACCAGAGGGAAATTTTCCCTTTTATGAAGGCCTATTTTTTGTTTTGTTTTTTGTTGTTGTTGTTTTGTTTGTTTTTGTTCTAGCTCGTGGGCTGTCGGTCTCATTTACAAACATAACGCCAGGATGCAAGTGAGAATAATATTTACTTTTAAAAACACCAATGGGAAAATGGGCACAAATAGATAGAAATAAAGAGGGGAGTTAAGAGTATGCTGATAGAAAACAAAATAATGAGACAAATTTTTTTAGTAAAACTAGGAAGAAAAGTGTGGATCTTGTTGTATACCACTCTTCTAGTAATTTTTTTCACATATAACTTTTGATTTTGACTGTCTCTCAACTTATGTGCCAACATATTTTCAAAGTGAATGATATAATGAATATTATATTACAGTTGTTTTATTATATCATATCATATTATTTAATATGATTAATATTATGCCACTGATCGATTATACTAATACTAGCTGAAGCAGCCCGTGGACATATCATCCACAGGCGCTAGCTGTGTTTATGATTAATCACAGTACCGTATATTTGTCACAATAATCAAGTGAATAAAGAAAAAAGTCGGTCAATGTGCTTTTTTTTTACCAATAAGTATTTACAACATGTGAGTATGTGTTATTCATCCAAATCTTGCATGAGTTCTGCTGAAGAAAATACATTTTCATCTTGATGAAGACTAAATGACGATTGTTTTACTTTATGAATGACTGAATAATGATATTTATTTATGTTACGTCGGCCCTGTGGCCTGTGGATGACACACGATCTCATTTACACCTGGGCGGGATTCTCGCACACAGAGCATGGATATAATTATGTTCGAATAGTATAGCCATGAATAGAGCTGAGCGATTTGATCTTGCCATGTTTCTGTGGTTTAATACTCAGAGAAATTAAGGCCATAAAAACATAACATGCATAATTAGCGGTACGTCCCTTGTAAAGGATGCAAAAGTTAGAGAGAAAAAAAGAATTTATTGTCATTTTCTTTTCAGGGGGATTATGGCCCCCTTATAAGTCTTGGGAGGACCGACGGATTGACCTTTCCCTACCGTACCCCCTCCCCGACCCCATCGGCCTCCCGTCACCCCCAGCGCGAGGGTTAGTATCCAATACGTATTCATATCATAGTGGAAATATTTTCGAAGGAAATTTTGGTGGGGGGGGGGGGGGGGGGGCTCCTTCTTTACACCGTGGCAACCGATATTCCTAAGTGAAATAAAGAGTCCTAAAATATGAAGTGGCCGAAATCCCCCCCTTTTTTTTTTTTTTTTACATCTAACAGTTATACGTTCCTCCCCGCTTCACCCTGTCTCATTGAACATCAACCCCCACAAAAAACAACAACAAACAAACAAAACAATTGTATCACAGAAAGAATTAAGTTCAACTAAGAAACAGCCCCCCCTAAAAAAACAACAACAACAAAACAACAAAAAACCAACAAACAAACAACAACAAAAAACCCTTGAAAGTTCAATTTATAAAGTAATGGAATGCTTACAAAAATCAAACTTCCAAAGGAGCCGAATTTTCACAAATAAAAAGCAGAAAAGATTACGGGCACCAGAATCGATCCGAATCGATCGCGACGACCGCCCCCTCCCCGGATGTCTCATTGAGACCTGTACATCATCCGCGTAAATCACTTGCTGAATTAAAAAGCAGATTGCAGTAGGAGCAGATTTTTATGCTCTTAACAGGGAAACCCGTCTATCTCTGATTTTTATACCATTATTAACGGCGATTTTATATCTTGCTTAAGGTATTTTACATCCTATCTGAGGATTACATCATCATCATAGACCTATTTTTAGCCAAAAAAGGAACCGTAAAAGAAATTTAACCTATTTTGGAACACACTACCGAACTATACCCCCCCCCCCCCTTCCGCGGATCTATCATCTCTGCATTTGCTACCCTTTTTCTTGATTTATGCTTTTTTTGATATCCTAATTAAACGCGTATAATCAGGGTTATGCGCTTATTGTTGAAAAGGTACCCTTTTTTACTCGTTTTCATGTACGTGTACCGGCTTCAATGAGACATGTCCCCACCCACCCCATCCACCACTTCAGCACTTAAAAAGTGCCTCCCAACCATCTGGGGACTATTCCCCGCCCGTGGGTACCAAAAGGTGGGGACCTATAAAGAGCCAGGGGAGGTACCTATTCAAACAAAAGAAAAGGCCCCAAATCCTTAGCGTAATATATATGAAGATACGATATCATGTAAGTATATAGGTTACACTGTCGGAAACAGTTTCAGTTTATAGAGCAATAGACAATGCCCCCCCCCCCCCCCCACGTTCCTAAACTTATGTACAGTTATTGTACAAGCGAGTTAGAATAGCGACCGAGTGGTACATATTTTGCATTGTAACCCCCTAAGACGCAATTTCTTTTGCATTTCACCCAGGAAAATTCGCTCTCAAGGGGTAGAGATTCGAATTTTGATCAATAATAAACAGTTTTATATTCACTCCCTTCTCGAATAGGGCGCGAAATTAACGGAAACACGTGAGAAATGATCAGTCGACGAATTTAGAAACGCAGCCCCAAAGTAGAAATTTCCTTCAAATGTTAAACCTTTGGAAATGCTATTTTATACACTTCATCCTACATCTTATGGGGGGGGGGGGCGGGATATTTAACATGAGGCCGATGAAGCGTACAGGACAGCTAGCAAAGCAACTAGAATTACAGTTTATTTTTCAAATTTTGAACCCTATAGAAACGCAACTTATAAACTACATCCTATACTGGGGCGCGGAATTATGAGAACTTGGAGCAATATACGCGAGGAAGCAAAGCGACCGTGCTTTATACAATTTTCGCATTTCAAACCTTCAACAAATGTATTTATAATGCATTGACCCTGCGGATTTAATCCTTAATTATCATACTTTTTATTCATTTTCTCCTCTATTACTTACTCTCATTTTTGTATATATATATATATATATATATATATATATATATATATATATATATATATATTGGGGGGGGGGCACTCCTTCAAGTAATGCCCGAGGCACATACCCCCACCCTGCCCTCCCGTAGATATGTCACTGGAAGGGGGCGGGGAGGACAAGATTATTTAAAAGTATATTATAACGAAATCGCTCTTAAAAACCCATAAATTTGGGATACTTTTCAAATATTATCTCGCTCAGTCGCAATGCGACCTCGCAAAACAACATTGTCAATTTGACGTTTTGAAGCCAACTATTTGTCAGGCCAAAAATTCGAAATTTTAACGCAACTGTAATGAATGGGAATAAAATCTGAAATATCTTCAAACATGCAAATCAGTTGTTTTGGCATGAAATACAAAGTCATCGATATGTATTAAAATACATGATATAGTCTGCTGTTAACTGGACACAATACGTGTGCCACGCTGCTTTGTTGGGCAATCACACAACAAAGAATGTGCGTCAGAGTGTGTCAAGCTAAAACGACTTGGCCAATCTACGTGTATAGATTGGCTCTGTCATTAGAAAATAACTATCACTGATATTTGTTGTTGTTGTTGTTGTATTTTCAACACTTTCCACCACTTGGATTTCTTAGAAATTTGTCCATGTTTTTAAGTGCATTTTTATGATACATACACAGTTGAAGTATTTTGCGATGCGATCAGTAGGAGGATCATGCCATTTAAAAAAAAAAAAGATTTTCACGAAATGACTGTACTAATTTGTTAAATCGACGAATAGCGCATCGTAATACACCCTTTCTTACTTTGTTAAATAGGCCTGTTCATAAATATATTCAAATTTTATGCATACATTTAAAACAAAGGTTGTCAGAGGCTTTTCAGACATAGCAAGAAGTAATGTATGCAAACTGGATTCCAAGTATTGTAGTTCATTAATTAATAAAAGGTTAATGGAATACTTCGTTACTACTCTCTCTAAAAAAAAAAAATATCGAGTGATCACTGACATCACTCCCCGGGGAATGAAAATAGAGTGAAAATAGAGTGAAACCCAACTCTTTTCCTTCTAGAGACCACTCGATAGTCACTCGATATTCACTCCTAAACAAGTAATCACTGACGTGACTCCCGTGAAAATTCAATCTTTTTTAGAGAGAGTATATAGGTCCCCAGGAAAGAAACATCCATATATTGGAATAACTTTGTTAACAGATCTATTGTAGTATGTAACATTAATCTTAAATTATTTTTTTTTGCTAATTTGTAGTTGTTTTGTTAAATTAGGGTCATGCTAACTTCAAGTTAGTACTTCCGCATTTATGCCTCACCTAGCTTATTTATCGCAAATTGTATTTCCCTTACTTTGTATAATATCAGTTAGTATTATAATAGTATGTATTATTTTTACATAGAAAAGATTATTGTCAACTCGAGAGGGCAGTATAGTAATTCTATTGTAATTCTAATGAAGGTTACTGAGAGAGAGAAGTGTAATTAGCTAATTTTAGCATGAGAAACAAGAAATAAATTAGGCCTACATAATACACAAATAAAATTCCTATCATATTTTCATTTTTGATAACAATTAAGCCAAGGTACAATATTCGTTTCCTGTTTGTGTGGCAAATGGTGAAAAAAAGAAGGAATCGTTCGTGCATGTCGGCTTGTCTTTATTTGTGCGCATTTCAATCTGGTTATTAAACGTCCTGCGTTATTTACGTAAGCAGAATGCTCACTGAAAAAAACCCCCCCCCAAAAAAAAACAAAAGTGAAAATCTGATAAAGTTTAAAAACATTTGATCAAAACATCGTTTCTATTTGGATTATTTGTGGTCGTTAAATTGAACCAATTACGGTTGCGAATAGGGTATTTTTTTCAATTTTGGTGTGACAGTCAAACTATAGTTTGAAGTGTGCTTGATAAGAAAGAAAATACGTTATGAATAAGAAATATCCGTATTTCATGGGGGGGGGGGGGGAAATCGAGTGTAGATTTGCTATGTCAGTCAGTTTCTTGAGAATGACAAGGCACATTTCACTTTATAACCCTATACATTATACATTTTATTTCAACCCCTATTTTTCTCAAAATCATGGTTTTGAGCACGGACATTGTATAAACTTTAAAAAGTTTTTGTCCAATTTTCCTCAAACTTTGTCAGGCTATCAGAATGAGGGTGATGAGCAAATTATTATAGCTTTTTAGGGATAACCGTAAATAAAGTCAAGTTAAGTAAAAGAAAATGCTTCAAATCTTGATTTTCAGGGGGGAAAAAATGCCATGAAGAAAAGCCATAATCAGAATATTTGAAATCCCAATATAACATAACAATGTAGCAATGTAACAAAAATGATATAAAACCTCTACCTTTAGAAAAGTTACACCTATAAGGATTAACAGAGTCAACTGTATTCATAGATTGGTTAACTCGGTTTCATCTGGACACACTCTGACGCACATTCTTTGTTGTCATGGCTGTGTGCTTACCTAACCAACTTCACCAAAATATGTTCATACAAATCGATGACTCTAGCTAGCAAGAGCGCCCTATGAAGAAAGAAAATAGTTTGTAGCAATGTCATTTGCCACACAAACAGGAACGAATATTGTACCTTGGCTTAATTGTTATCAAAAATGAAAATAAGATAGGAATTTTATTTGTGTATTATCATGATTATGTAGGCCTTATTTATTTAGATCAAAGCAAGCTTTATTTCTTTGTTTCTCGTGCTGAAATGACTGTACTAATTTGTTAAATCGACGAATAGCGCATCGTAATACACCCTTTCTTACTTTGTTAAATAGACCTGTTCATAAATATATTCAAATTTTATGCATACATTTAAAACAAAGGTTGTCAGAGGCTTTTCAGACATAGCAACAAGTAATGTATGCAAACTGGATTCCAAGTATTGTAGTTCATTAATTAATAAAAGATTAATGGAATACTTCGTTACTACTCTCTCTAAAAAAAAATAATATCGAGCGATCACTGACATGAAAATAGAGTGAAAATAGAGTGAAACCCAACTCTTTTCCTTCTAGAGACCACTCGATAGTCACTCGATATTCACTCCTAAACAAGTAATCACTGACGTGACTCCCGGGAGAGTGAAAGCAGTGAAAATTCACTCTTTTTTTAGAGAGAGTATAGGTCCCCAGGAAAGAAACATCCATAAACTGGAATAACTTTGTAACAGATCTATTGTAGTATGTAACATGTATCGTGAATTATTTGTTTTTGCTAATTTGTAGTTGTTTTGTTAAATTAGGGTCATGCTAACTTCAAGTTAGTACTTCCGCATTTATGCCTCACCTAGCTTATTTATCGCAAATTGTATTTCCCTTACTTTGTATAATATCAGTTAGTATTATAATAGTATGTATTATTTTTACATAGAGAAGATTATTATCAACTCGAGAGGGCAGTATAGTAATTCTATTGTAATTCTAATGAAGGTTACTTAGAGAGAGAAGTATAATTAGCTAATTTTAGCATGAGAAACAAAGAAATAAATTAGGCCTACATAATACACAAATAAAATTCCTATCATATTTTCATTTTTGATAACAATTACGCCAAGGTACAATATTCGTTTCCTGTTTGTGTGGCAAATGGTGAAAAAAAGAAGGAATCGTTCGTGCATGTCGGCTTGTCTTTATTTGTGCGCATTTCAATCTGGTTATTAAACGTCTTGCGTTTAATATTTACGTTAGCAGAATGCTCACTGAAAAAAAACCCAACAAAAACAAAAAAAAAACAAAAGGGAAAATCTGATAAAGTTTAAAAACATTTGATCAAAACATCGTTTCTATTTGAATTATTTGTTGTCGTTAAATTGAACCAATTACGGTTGCGAATAGGGTATTTTTTTCAATTTTGGTGTGACAGTCAAACTATAGTTTGAAGTGTGCTTTATAAGAAAGAAAATACGTTATGAATGAGAAATATCCGTATTTCATGGGGGGGGGGGGAATCGAGTGTAGATTTGCTATGTCAGTCAGTTTCTTGAGAATGACAAGGCACATTTCACTTTATAACCCTATACATTATACATTTTATTTCAACCCCTATTTTTCTCAAAATCATGGTTTTGAGCACGGACATTGTATAAACTTTAAAAAGTTTTTGTCCAATTTTCCTCAAACTTTGCCAGGCTATCAGAATGAGGGTGATGAGCAAATTATTATAGCTTTTTAGGGATAACCGTAAATAAAGTCAAGTTAAGTAAAAGAAAAGGCTTCAAATCTTGATTTTCAGGGGAAAAAATGCCATGAAGAAAAGCCATAATCAGAATATATGAAATCCCAATATAACATAACAATGTAGCAATGTAACAAAAATGATATAAAACCTCTACCTTTAGAAAAGTTACACCTATATAAGGATTAACAGAGTCAACTGTATTCATAGATTGGTTAACTCGGTTTCATCTGGACACACTCTGACGCACATTCTTTGTTGTCATGGCTGTGTGCTTACCTAACCAACTTCACCAAAATATGTTCATACAAATCGATGACTCTAGCTAACAAGAGAGCGCCCTATGAAGAAAGAAAATAATTTGTAGTAATGTCATTTGCCACACAAACAGGAAACGAATATTGTACCTTGGCTTAATTGTTATCAAAAATGAAAATAAGATAGGAATTTTATTTGTGTATTATCATGATTATGTAGGCCTAATTTATTTAGATCAAAGCAAGCTTTATTTCTTTGTTTCTCATGCTGAAATGACTGTACTAATTTGTTAAATCGACGAATAGCGCATCGTAATACACCCTTTCTTACTTTGTTAAATAGACCTGTTCATAAATATATTCAAATTTTATGCATACTTTTAAAACAAAGGTTGTTCTTGACAACCTGAAAGGTTGTCAGAGGCTTTTCAGACATAGCAACAAGTAATGTATGCAAACTGGATTCCAAGTATTGTAGTTCATTAATTAATAACAGATTAATGGAATACTTCGTTACTACTCTCTCTAAAAAAAATAATATCGAGTGATCACTGACATGAAAATAGAGTGAAAATAGAGTGAAACCCAACTCTTTTCCTTCTAGAGACCACTCGATAGTCACTCGATATTCACTCCTAAACAAGTAATCTCTGACGTGACTCCCGAGGGAGTGAAAACAGTGAAAATTCAATCTTTTTTTAGAGAGAGTATAGGTCCCCAGGAAAGAAACATCCATAAATTGGAATAACTTTGTAAACAGGTCTATTGTATGTTCCCTGTAGGTTTCCATGATGAGTGAGTATTCACAATTGAGGGTTTTTGGTAACACGGAGGCTCCCACATGGTGTGACCGAAAACCTTCAATTGTGGAAGGTCTATTGTAGTACGTAACATGTATCGTGAATTATTTGTTTTTGCTAATTTGTAGTTGTTTTGTTAAATTAGGGTCATGCTAACTTCAAGTTAGTACTTCCGCATTTATGCCTCACCTAGCTTATTTATCGCAAATTGTATTTCTCTTACTTTGTATAATATCAGTTAGTATTATAATAGTATGTATTATTTTTACATAGAGAAGATTATTATCAACTCGAGAGGGCAGTATAGTTCGGGCGTTGTATGGTACCTTGGGACACAAAATGAATATCATTCTCAGGATTTTTTTTTTTTTTCGAAAAGTGGTAGGGGGAGGATGGGGGGGGGGGGATCGCCCCCTGAAATTTTGAAGACTGAACAAAAATATGTATAGCAATTAATGACTGTAGGCTGTAACACCCTGTTTACGCTCTTAAGTGCTCTAAAAATGTAAATGTTCACTATTCAAAATGGCAAATTCTCTCGCTCGGTCGTTACGCTTTCTCGCATATAAGTACTGAAAACTGTGGAGTGTTGCAGAAGATCTCTAAGCCGTCAGGTATTTATTAGGCAGAGATTCCCCTGTGTTTTACAACAGACAATGTAATCTCCCCATAGGATCCATTGCAGGGTCAGCAATACAAGGGCATGGGGGACGCCTCTTCCTGGAATTCCACCCCCCCCCCCACCCCTCGATCCCACCCCTCGATCCCACCCTGAAAATTTGAAATACCCGATACTATTGTGTAGGCCTACAGTGTTGGTGATTCAATGCTTGAATTTGCCTTTATGATCGAAAGTGCTTTTAAAATCTGTTCCAAACCGCAAGTTTTCCTCCGTCACTCGCAAAATAATAAACATACTGTATTTATTGAGGAATCCGCCAAAATGTAAGGTTTTTATACGGCAAATCTCCTCCTCCTCCTCCTTCTTCTTTTTCTTCTTCTTCTTCTTCTTCTTCTTCTTCTTCTTCCTTCTTCTTCTTCTTCTTCTTCTTCTTCTTCTTCTTCTTCTTCTTCTTCTTCTTCTTTCTTCTTTTTTTTGGCTGGGGGGGGGGGGGGGGGGCGGGGGTAAACCGTCACAACCCCCCCCCCCCTTTCTCACCGATCGCTGGTCGCGTTCCCCCGGCTGTGACAAGAAATCGCCACCCTGACCATTATTGAGTTTCTGTCGAGTTCATATCGAATAACACGTACCTAGAGAATAATAACGACTTACTATTCTGGTTTAAACACGATAAAAACTATTTTCGAAAAATCAACTCAAGGCAATTTCAGTAGCCCTGTCTATCACCTTTAGAAATGTGCGAACATTACAATGGCATATTACGTAATCCGAACCTGATTTCTATGGGCAGTACAATAGGCCTTTGAAATTACCCTTGAGTTTATTTTTCGAAAGTAGTTTTTATCGTGTTTTTAGCACATACCACATTAAGATAATTATACTGTCCATAATCTGATAATCATGACTGTCCATCAAGGGGTCGTTTAATCAAACCAACTCCATGACTTTGCATTACACTGCAAAAACTTGGATATTGATTTAACACCCCAATTTTTGCAGTGTATGAATAAAAAGGAAAAATAGATGCATGGAAAATACAGACATATATAATGAAATGTCGTCATTAACCTTGGTCGGTAAATACAGACTATCCCGTTTTCATTTACTTGTAAGGGGGTGAAAAGGTGTGTGTATTATTTGTCGATATAAACATTGAAAAAAAAAACACAAACAAACAAACAACTGTTCAATGAAGGGAAGTGCTTGGTTTATCAGGAAGTCAATTTTACAGTGCGTCCCAGAAAAAACGAAACCCTAAAACAAAGGATTAATTTGACCAAACTATAGGCTATACGGTTATAATAATTGTTTTCTTACAAAGTTGAAGTAATATGCTTTCATTTGATACCTTGATGGCATCCATCCGTACACGCATCACTGAGTACTGTTGTTTTGAAAATGGCATGTCAAAACCCACTTGTGCCAGATTTTAGTAAAACTGTGGGATCACATTAAAACATGGTCAGATGAAAATGTAACCTTTTTAAACATAAAAGAAAAGTGAGGCAGCATGTTTGGAATTGAATTCATATTGTGATTCATGGACAACCATGTCCAGGTGGTGTGATCAGGTGGTGTGATAAGGTTGCTTAATCTTTTGTCCTTCCCAAGTTATGAATTATGGATTAAGTTGAGACATCATGCCAATGCAAAGGAGAATTTATTCACAGATGAATAACAGTGTTGTCCTTAGTTTATGCAAATATGAATGCTCCTGATGGGTTAAGCCAATGCACTGGTATAAGTTACATAAGCAGCAACATGGTGCAACTAACAACCGAGCAACAAGTGTTTGTGGTAACTAAATTCCACGAAACCGGGAGTATCCGGGCCACTCAGGAAGCATTTAGGGATGCCTTCCCAGATAGAGATGTACCGTCCAAATCAACCATTTGGCTCAATGTCAAAAAATATCAAGACCATGGGACTAGTCTCAATCGAAATAAGGGCCAGTCTGGTAGGAGAAGGACGGTGCGAACTGCTGGCAACATTGCTGCAGTTGCCCGTCGTCTCCAACAGCACCCAAGGGAAACAAGCGCTAGAAGGAACACTCTTGGATTATCCCACTCCTCCTTTAGCCTCATAACGAGATTAGACCTACACTTTCACCCATATCGTATGTGCATACGCCACCAACTCCTACCTGCTGACTTTGGGAGAAGGCAGGTATTTGCTGAGTGGCTATTAGCCCGTTGTCAGAGGGACGCAAGATTTCTGGAGTCTTTTGCTATTGGTGATGAAGCTGCATTCGCTATGAACGGAGAAGTGAACAACCACAATATTGTTGAATATGCACCTGCAGGACATCCCCCAGCATTCAATTTCGAAACAAACATGAGTCGTGAGAAAGTAACAGTATGGATATTCATGTGTGGAAACGGTGTAATCATCGGACCTTTCTTTTTCGAAAGAACTGTCAATGGTCAAGCATACTTAGACATGATAAACCAAGAAGCCGTGCCACAATTGCAATTGCATTTCGAAAGACAAGAAAACGGTGTTTTCCGACATTTGTGGTGGGCACAGGATGGTGCGCCTGCCCACCGACTTGTCGAAGTCAGGAATCGCCTCCAGGAACTTTTCAGGGACAGAGTGGTTGCAGTGAATCATCCTGTTGAGTGGCCTGCTAGATCCCCAGATCTAACTCCTTGTGATTATTTCTTGTGGGGGCACTTAAAGAGCAAAGTTTTCACCACTCCACCGGATAACATTCATGATTTGCGAGCGCGAATTCAACAAGAGGTGGATGTCCTACTTGATGACCCTGCAATGGTTAGACGTGCTGTCTCTGATATGCGTCGCCGCTGTGACCTTTGTCGCGCAAGGGGAGGAGGACATGTAGAAGGTGTCGGCGTATAATCAATGTAAGTGCTGAATACTTAATACAACCTGATAAAAATCTTCTCTCTTATGTTTTAAAATGTTACATTTTGTATCTGACTATGTTTTGATGTGATTTCTTTGTTTCCCCCAAATCTGGCACAAGTGGGTTTTGACATGCCATTTTCAAAACAATAGTACTCAGTGATGCGTGTATGGATAGATGCCATCAAGGTATCAAATGAAAGCATATTACTTCAACTTTGTAGTGAATCAATTATTATAATCGTATAACCTATAGTTTGGTCAAATTAATCCTTTGTTTTAGGGTTTCGTTTTTTCTGGGACGCACTGTATATAAATTTAGAGTTATCATTGTTTCGCTCCATGCACTAAAAGCTGACTTGTGACGGTCTTCTAAAATATATATGACAGGTTTTGAGTCACAAGTCAGTTGTCTGGAAAGTTGTCGCTGGTCTTGGCAAAGACGGCTTTGTGAAACAGTAAAAGGACAAGTTGAGCGACAGTGTCGACATGTTGCTGATCATTTACTTATGATGGTTCGTGAAACGACCCCCCGCTTCCGAAGAGCTTATAGGAAATTATTAGCCCGGTTTAGCTCTGGCAATTGTATTCAGCGTAAAGTCCATTTCAAACAATTATTCTACCAGTTACCAGTGGCGTAATGAGCCAAAAAATTTGAGGGGTCTGAGCATATATCGGGCCCAATTTCAGAATACCTGCGAGCGAGCAAAAATATTCGACCTTATTCAAATGAAAATGTAATTTTGTCATATATCTGGTAGGTAATTTCATTTTTTCCCCTTCCTCTATTTTTTTTTGGGGGGGGGGGGCAGGGGAGCGTGGAACTTTGAAGGGTTGTAGCCCCCCCCCTCCCCCACAACCAGTACGCCAGTGCCAGTCACCCACATATTACACCCGTGGCTGAATGTGGCAAATGTAAATTAATATCTTGTTATTAAGTCAATGAAGTGGCAGGGACTCTTACTTCTTACATTGTGGTCCACAATGACTTATCCACTAGATCATAATAAGTTTCATTAAGAACCTAGGAGAGAAAAGCAGTTCTGTTTAGGAAACAAACGGAGAGAAGGAAATAAAAGATGTTCTAAAGCCTGGCTCACTCGAGGCGTCATTTCGATTCCTTCCGGATCTGCGCTAATCGAACCTGTCAAGGCAATTAATCCATACGCCAGTGTAATAAAAAGTATTTGCACTGTTCTTTTTGCAATCATATTTTAAATACACTGACTCTTTCAAGACGCACGATTACAGCAAATGACGCGTCGTATGCGCCTGGCTTCAGGCGCATACATATTTCGTCCTTCAAATTGGCAACAATAATATTTTTCTTTTAATGCTACATGGTTCTAATAAAATGTAATGTCTTTGAAAACAATATGCATGGTTAGCAACTGTGTCGAATAGTTGAAAAAAACTGCAAATTTTGATAAAAACCAATTATTTTGAACCTCTCAACGTGTTGCAAATTTATGAATTTTAAAGCTTATTCTCGTTTTTTTTTAAATTCTTGGCATCAAACGCTATGGTTATGCAACAAAAGTGGACCCCCCCCAAAAAAAAAAAAAAAAAAATATGTGCAGACATTTTTGCCCTTTCTACTCATGCACCTGGAATATTTTTTAGAGCTCTGAATCAAAAGTTATTGAGCCAAACCACAAAATATGGTCAATTGTCTTGAAAAGGTTAAATAGCAGTTGAATACTGGTGCAACGGCCCAGTTGTTTCCACTAAAATGTAGTTACAACCTTGTCATTATCAATATATTTTTTTTTTTATTCGGCAAAGACAAAACCACATGGAGGTCGGGAAAAGTCAAACCAAATAACTATAATCCGAAGGTCTTCTTATCCAATCCATGCGACTTTACATACATGAAATGGGACAAAATAGTGAGATACAACAAATGATAAATTACACTTGTAATTAAAATGTTTGGAAACGACAATCATTGACTTACTTTTTGTAAAAGAAAAGAAGAAGAAATATTATATTGCTTTGTGTACATGCATTACAGCACCAGAAAAATAGTAGGTGAATACATGTTGGTTGGTTGGTTGGTTCTTGGTATGATGGCGCTCCTCAATCTCTTCAGATTATTCGCGCCAGTTACTTTCGTAGGCTTGGCGTAGGCGTTTTTTTGTGTTGTTGTTGTTTTTTTTGTTGTTGTATTACCCTACATGTATTCAAAGATGAAATCATACATGAAGATGCGTATATGCCCAGTGTACAGTGCTTTTTAGTTTCTATTTCATATCTTGCCAAATTAATCAATTACGCTTATTACTATTTTATTTTATTTTTTTTAAATTAATTCATTTAATTGTTTATTTATTTTTATCATTATTATTAGTAGTATTATTATTATTATCATTATTATTATCATTATTATTATTATTATTATTATAATCATTATTATTATGATTATTATTATTATGATTATTATTATTATTATTATCATTATTTATTTTTATTTATTTATTAATTTCTTATTTTTTAAATTTTTTTTGGAGGGGGGATTATTATTCTTCTTTGATCCTTTGATGTTACCATCAGTCAATGAAAAGAGTTATTCGCCAGAGTCTTGACACTCTTAATGGCATTCCTTAGACAGTCGAGTGGTGTACGCAATCCTTCATGAAGTAGATTTTATTTTTGAGTGCATGCATGGGAATTAAATAAACATAATAAACAAAGTAAGAGTGTGTGACAGAGAGAGTTGCAAAGGACTGTTTCTCTTCAAGGGTTGAATCAAGTAGTAAATAGATGATATCAAGAGTGCTATAAACCACCGGGTATCCAGGCGATGATATTTACGAGCAACCCGTATTGGTATTGTTGCCATATGAATAACGTCGCTTTCTCTCATATACCTCTTAGGAATATTACAGTGCCCAAACATACTTACCTGATTTAAGAAAGATGATTTCAAAATGATTAACATTGAAATAGAACAAAAAATTGAAAGACTTATAAATTTCAAACTATTATTTGTCTCAGCGATCAATTTCTCATTACAATTCCATGACCATGTTCATTTAATCTATTCAATTTCTTCCAACTACTTTTTAAAAAGAACACATATATTAAGATATCAGCATAAATTATGGAGAAAAAAACCATACAAATTTGCTCTTGATACAAAAATTCAAACAAGAAAAAAAAAAAGGAGGTTTTTCGAATTACAATCTAGGGTGAAGAAGATGTCAAACGCAGCATAATCAAAGAGGGTAGATAGAAAGAGAAAGATAGACAAATTTAAAGAGAGAAAGAGTGAGTGACATAGCATTGGGGAGAGATGGAGAGAGAATTAGATAGAAGAAAGAAATCTAAATCCAATATAGGAGAGGGTGGGTGTCAGAGATGAAAAATGGGACATATATGGCTTCAATTATTAAAGATTTTATGTGCTTAATGAAAGAGGTGCACGATTGTAGTCCTTATTGGTGACAGATAGATAAACGTAAATATTTAATTGTTTTGAAGAAACAATCCTATATCATATATTTTGTTACTGGAATATGGCCAATGTAGCTTAGCGAAACGCAATGGCGCATAAAGACGCGGGGAAGACGCATAGAGGAAAATTGCAAGTTTTTTTTATGTGGCTCTGAAAGTAGAAGTAGGCATATCTGCATAAAAATTTTCATATTATTTTGCTTAAAAGTGTTCAAAGATTTGAATACTAATTCTACATTTTAATATTTTGATTCTTCCTCAAAAGAATAAAATTTTGATTTTCAATAATTTTGTCATATGCGTCTTTCCCTTACGCCCCACGACGTTTCGCTAAGCTACCCGGAAACTTGATATATGGTGATCCAGATTCAAGGGATATGATAACAGCGCCCATTGTATCGCAATGGACTATTTACCACTGATTGAATAACAAAAAACTATGTAAGCGGTTAAATGTTATTATGATGTGGAAAGATTTTCTTAAAGATATTAAATTGATTTGCTTAGATATTTTGCCATGAAATCATGCAGAATATCTTTTGTGATAATTTTTGTAAGAAACCCAGTGGAATCGTTCCAAGCTAGGAATATTAATAAACGTCTGACTAGACTTTTTTATTTAAACATCCAGACAAGGTGCAGTCAGTTTTGACTGAACACCAACAATACAAACAACAACAAAAACTGCTTCTAAGCTTAAATCACCTCTCGCAATGTAGAACGATCGAAACGCATCACTTCCATTGGCGGCACCAGGATTTTTAAAGTGGGGGGGGGGGGGGGGGGGCAAATGGGGGGCAAAAGAAAATGTTGGGGGGGGGGCAAGGGCAGACAAAAAAAATTTTGACACTTTTTGTAGTGAAAATGTACAGAATATTCGGCTATAAACCTACCCAGATATGAGGACATTTACACGAGCTGAGCGAACAAATTTGTCCCATGCCCCCCCCCCCCACCTTGATGCCGCCACTGCTTTCCAAGTTTCCGTTTTCTTTCTTTTTCCTTCTTTTCTCCATTCCTTTTTCACTTTTTTCTTTCCTTTTCTTTTCTTTTTCATTTTCCACCCTTTTATTTTTTTTCACTCCGAAAATTATTGGGGGGGGGGCAACTGGGGGGGGGGCAAAGCTTCTGACTGGGGGGGGGGGGAAATTCCCCCCATGCCCCCCCCCCCCTCCTTGGTGCCGCCACTGATCACTTCACCAATTAATGATTTATATATTGGTTGCCAATAATACCTTTGATTATATCTGCCGTAAAATCGCTCTCCATCCTAACAGAGAAAGATATATTCATAGTGACATATTTGTATTTTTTTTTCTTTTCCAACAAGATACAAATGCAAAATACAGTTATCATAATAATAAAGACTATGCAAAATTTATACAAAACCTTACATTCGAACTAAAGATAGATCAACACTGTGATCCCCTCTCCCCATTTGTTTTAAACTCGCAAATTCTAAATTAGGACACTGTTTTAAAAGGGAGACGCGGAGAGCGGAGTGGAGTCGACATTCTGTCCCTCATTCCCAACCCCCACCCCCCAAGAATGGACGTAACCTCCACATCAACCTTCAGATCACCACAAAAGCGCACCTATTGGAGATGCATTGCGCACGTATCTGAGCCTTTGTTTATATCATAGTTATCATGATTGAGTCATTCTGATGGGATTTTATAGTTCGAATTTTTATCTTCTTTTACTTCAAGACTTGTCTTGCTTCGACCAAGCTCACCTCTCTAGTTTCAACCCCTGAATTCATCAAGGTAAATGTATATACAACAAAAAGATATTTTAAGATATGCCTCACAAAACATGCAAAGGTTATAGCTGCATGTACGATCTCGGCAGTATGCTGCCGCATTGGTTATAAAGTGGAATGTCGTACGTCGTATTTTATGTGGCTTTGTCAGTGCGTCATTTAAAAGATGAACAAGAGTTTTAAACGAGTGAATGCGATATTTGGGCATTCTAAATTTCAAGATGACTTCTTTACAGGTTAAACATATAGAAATTGAGTTCATTTTCTTCTTCAAGTGATCTTGGTAGCAGAATGATGAATTGCTACCGAAATGACAAGGATCCTGAGGTGTCCATGAAGAATACAGGAAGACAATGATAAATTTTGCGTACGGTAATTTCTATTTTCACGATTGCTGTAATAATCTATGCAAATGGAATGCACATTTTCTTTTAATTAAATCGATAACAAAGAAGAGTCTAAGGATATGAGATCGTATACTACTTCTTCTACTACTGCTACTACTACTACTACTACTACTACTACTACTACTACTACTATTTTTTTTTACTAATTAACATGTATATAGTGATGGTAGTAGTAGTAGTAGTAGTAATAATAGTAGTAGTAGTAGTAGTAGTAGTAGTAGTAGTAGTAGTAGTAGTAGTAGTAGTAGTTGCTGTGGTCGTTGTAGTAATGATGATGATGATCATAATAATAATCATAATAATAGTAATAATATTGATTATATAAATGATAATAACAATAGGTATAATAGTAATGAATAAATAATAATAAATGACAGTAATAATGATTATTCTACTATTACTGCTACTGCTGCTGCTGCTGCTACCACTTCTACTACTTCTACTATCACTTCTATTTCTCTGATAAATAATAATGGTGATAATGATAATGATAATGATGATATTAAATGATAACAATAATAATAATAATAATAATAATAATAATAATAATAATAATAGTAATGATGATGATAACACGCAAATAAAGTAAATTATAAAAATTGGCTCATGATGATAGTAGTAATAAGATGAATATTGTTCAATGGAATGATGCAAAGAGTAAACAGTACAAACAATCGATCTTATAACACGAACCATTTTGAAATGACATCATAATGTTTTCACTAATGCTTTCCTTGCATTTTCAGGCTAATCTGTAGTGGTAAATTGTTTTAAAAATACACTCTTGGCTCATCTTTTTAAAATTGCTTTTAGGTTGATTTTCTTCCATCTTGTAAGTTGTTCCATTGCTGTGTGTTTTTATTTCCTTGCTTTTCTTATTACTTGTGATTGCCTAATATTTTCATGTTCTCACTTTTTTTCTCCATTTGCGACTTTCGCACATTACTTACGAGGAGTTGGCACATTACTAATAATTTACTTTATCATTTATATTATTAATCGTTAGGTATTAAATGTTATTATCCAAATTATAACTTTTATGCTATATAAATAACCCAATTCACCCTAGTATCTTTCCTGCAATAATGAGAGAAACGCGTGTATTTTAAAGGCATTTGCGATATTCTTTTTAATGTCCGTGATATACTGTGAGTAGTTTAATGATATGATCCGAGATAACATGCATTTATGTGAACCTTTCCTATACAAATACCGAAACAATGGGGGAGGGGCGGTGTGATTAATATTTTCCTTCCAAGATGTGAGATTCACGTCTGATTCAATGTAAAATTGATACTACTTCTTTTTTCTTTGAAGGAAGGCAGGACCTTGGAACTTTAATCAACAAACACTGCTTTTTTTTCATTTTCCCTTAGTTAACAATATTTTCGTGCAAAAAAGAGTTGTCGATCTTGTTTGCCTTCTTCATACAGCTTTTATACTCTGATTACCGAGTGCAAATATTCTGAAATAAACCTACTCGGACAATATGGCTAACAGAGCAACGGCACGCACAGCTGGTCATGGGTTAGTGCTCGCCTATTCCCAAGACAATGACTAAATATTGTAAAACCACGGCCCTATGCTTCTACTACCACTACTACTACTACTACTACTACTACTACTACTACTACTACTACTACTACTACTACTATACTACTACTACTACTACTACTGCTACTACTACTATTACTACTATTACTATTTCTACTACTACTACTACTACTACTACTACTACTACTACTACTTCTACTACTACATGGATAAGATTTATACTTGTAATACAGGCCTTATATATTTACACCTTCATTTATATTGGGAAAAACACAACCTTTTTACTTATTTGTATTTTTTATTTGATTTTATTTGTTTCCACGTTCAGGTTACATAATGCTTAACAATGAAAAGCAAAATTATAAGCATATAAATAAAATGACATAATACAAGGAGTATTATACACTACAATGACAACTCAGTGTATGAAAATAATTTCCAGTAATAGTAAACGCATAAGGTATATAAACATGTGGGGGAACCTATTAAAAGCGGGGCTTGTCGAGTTAGGACACATTTAGCAAAGAAAGCAGAGGCGTCGAATCGTTCGGTATAGATAAAGCAATGGAGGGGCAGAGCATTGTTTACAAACAATGCTTGCCCCTCCTTGTCCGGAGACTTATACACAAGACCACAAAACCCTCGCGCAATATCACGCAGCTTGCGCTAGACAAAATTTTTAGCGTGAAAAGTTCTCGTGCTTTGTTTTCACGTGATATGTCTGGCTGCTTTTCATTGGCCCAATATTTCAAGCATAATACAATCTTCGAATGAATTAATAACTTTACCTGTTCTTCCAAGAAATATTGATGTAATTAGATTATATTTAACTCCAGTAGATTAGGGAAAGTACTAATCCAACTTTCGATAAGTTTGATTAATCCTAGAAATTTAGAGAACGACCCGTAATTTTTAGAGAAAGAAAGAGAGAAAATATGAAAGAAATGATCATGATGAAGAAAGTGACTTATTTTCTATCCATTTTCGTTATGATTTCTTTGATCACTGCCTCCATTCCGTTTGTTTATTTGCAGAAATTTCCCAGCCAAATGGCATGCAGTCTCTTCAGGTCACCTCTTTCCCGCCTCATGTTATTGGTCTTTTCATCGGCTCTGCTCGTAGTCCTCCAGCTATCTTTGAAGTCACCCATGTCACCGTTGCTACAGCGAAACTTCAAACACAATGATACTCAAACACAGAGGGTGAGTCCGTATGTTCTTCTAGGAGCTGATCCACATTTTTTTCTTTTGAAAATCGGATAAAGAAACCGATCACATTTTTATTTGATTATTTACATTAAACAAAAAATGAATAGATCGTTGGAAAGGTGCTCTTGGTACTTAGCGTTTGCCACACTGGTTTTAAAAGGGGGCCCTTAATCCGCCACTTAGTCCTTAGTACTTTACTTGGAGTGGGTACCGCGTCGAGATTTCATGTATCCATTGCACTGTGGTAAATTTCCTCCTATATTACTCATTTGAAATGTGTCGTATCTAACAAGTTACAAATTAAAACAAATCGTCTTTGTAATACAGTTTATAGAATGTCTAATATGGGAACATGCCCCAAGTTTTATTGTTTTCCTGCTCATATGCGAGACAGATAATTTCAAAGTTTTACACTTTACTTTGGCTCTAGAATGTACTCATCAAGCAAAATGAAGCAAGTTTAAACGCGTCAAACGAAGCGTCTTTGTCCCAGAAAACTCAGAACGTATACAGCAACAACACTGCGCACACGAGCAATGTCTTCTCTAAGGCAGAGATCATCAACGCGAAGGCTTCATATCAGGTCAAGGACAATCTACAGATCCGTATTACAGCACGGGATATCAACAACGTGCCGAAGACTTATGGAGGTGACTACTTCCGGGTCAAACTATACACCGCAGAAACACAGTCATCTTGGAGCATTGACGTTACGAATGACCTCGGAAATGGCACCTACATTGCTGACGTCACTTTGCGATGGCCTGGGAAGGTATCAGTGATTGTGACGTTGGTTCATCCCAGTGAAGCTATAAGGATCCTTCAGAGGATCCGAGACCTGGAGCCCGGTAGGATGGTGTTCATTGGGCGCTACCTTCGGACACTCGACTCGGGGATTGAGGCCTTTGAAGATGTCATGTGCCTTCCAAAGGTTATCCGTAATGTGAGTAGAGCCAATTCCAATCACTCCCAGGATAGTTAGATACGATTGCCGATACCCCTCCCCCATTAACAAAACAAAAGCACGATTTAATCCCCGAAAGAGACTACATTAAGAATTGGCCGAGTTCCAATTTACTAATTATTACTTATCATTCCACTTATGAATGAGCATGAATAAAATAAAGTCTGTTGAAACAGACTTGCAAAAGCTATAGTTGTTGAACAATATCATCAGAATGTTTCAATATTGAGAATTCTATGACAAATCCCGAAAAAAAAATATTTACCTGTGTCTCGACCGGATCAAGATTCGTTAAGCTATCTGGATAAAAAGAACACCCAACAACGTGAAGAGAGGTGGGTTACGTGCATATAGTACTGGTCTGAGAAAGGTGTCTGACATGGAAACTGTCACAGGTAAATTGCTTTTTGGATGTATCATATAATTATTTCCCAATTACTGTGAATAACGTATCAAAAGTATGTTTACCTTTTTTTTTACCCTTATGTTGAAAGCAATCTCTCTGTAACTTTACGGATGGAAGAACAGGCTACCCTTGGTACTGTGTAGCGCCCTCTAATAAAAGTTTATCCTGTGATGACTGGAAGCTTTACTCGGTAGATCCTAAATTATGCGAGAAATACACTATGGAGGCCGTCAGCAAGGAGGAGCTAGAAATATTCAATATGTAAGTTTTACTTTTATTACCTCACCCGATTCGCCAAGAGGGATGATAAAGGGTTTACAAATTTGTGCACATCACCAAAATCGTTCGGTTGATTGTAACGGTGCTATCCATGACTGTCTTTTATAGGCCAAGGATTGGCTTTATTTGTAGTTAGTTGCCCGTGATATAAACAGTATATCAGTACCTTGTGGTGTCCCCAGAAGTTCTTTACTCGGTTCCTGTTTGTTTTTATATATTGATGGCTTCCGAAATTCTATTTTTTTTTCTTTTTCAATTTTTAATCTCATCCTAACACCCAATCTCTCCTTTGTATTGTAGATGATAAATTAAAAATGGTTTAAGCCTGAATAAACGGTAAAATTCTTTACTCGTGACATAAAAATTAAACGTTCATTACTTGTTTGTAAAATATATGGTTTGTCAGCAAAAAGCATTTTTATTCTGACTTTTACGTTATCAGTCAGTACTTCGTAGGCACGTTCAACGGTTACGATGAGTTATGGTTATAAAAATGGCTGTGGAACGAAACCTACTGCACACACTCTAACATTCTATAAACCAACTCTCCCTACAATGATACATATCAAATATATGTCGTTTTCATTTCTCTGCAGACATAAGTTGCCTATTAAGAATTCACCGCCTCCTCTCAACGTAGTTGGCGACTATAAAAGTGAGTACAATGATCAAAAATGTTGCATATAAAATAGATTTATTGTATCCCATGAAAACTCTTGTGGAAAGAAAGTAATCAGAAAATGAATGGTAACAGTTTTTAGTATGATTTTATGGGCACGCAAAGTCAATAGGCGGAGAAAATATTAGAATTATTGTTCAGTTTTGATTGATTAATTGATTTTGAAATGGATACATTTTCAATGAAGTGAAATAGAGAAAGAAAAATTATCGGTCGTAGTCCCTCTATATACAACTTATGCCTAAGAACGCTGTGGCCAAAAGCAAGTCAGTTACTTGAAACATAAACATATTCATTAAACATCTATTTGGCTATAGTTTGAAGTTCCAAGGAACACCTATGAAATGAATGAAAAGGGGACACGTCTCCCGAGAATTCAAACAAATCTTTAAACATGACATGCACAAATTACTGATAACTTACTTTTTATCATATTGATTTGCATTTTGCCATGATATTGTTATTTCCTAAAATTTCTTTGACCTGAATTCTTAATAATGATTAAGAATAAAAACCTGTATTTCTGTTGGGAAAGCCCACGAGACTGAACAATCCAAACTGCCGGTCTCGAGAGCCCTCGATCTAAAATTTACATGCAAAAGAGGTCGTTTCTGATCAATAAAGAAATAGAGAAGACCAGGGCCCCGTTGCATAAAACTTACCATTAATGGTAACTATTCCATTGTAACATCACTCAACAGCCAATCAAAATCAAGGTTTCCATGGGAGTTACCACTGATGGCAAAGTTACCGCTAATGGTAAGTTTTATGCAACGGGGCCCAGGGTGCTATTTTATACTTTTACAGTGTTAAATGTCATCGGCGTTTTTATTTTTCATGTTCGTTACCTCCTAAACAATACAGCTTGGAAGGAAAGCATATTCTCCTATCAGGATTCTCTACCATCCTGCAAACCAGGACAACACTTACACAACCCTACTCCTTCGGGCTTCTACATCAAGAACGTCTGGTTTTCAGACCAATGCAAAATCCGTCAATTTACCAAAACGGATGTCTTGGAGTGCCTGCAGAACAGACAAGTTCATATCTTTGGTGACTCAACTTCTAGACAGTTCTACATGGAGTTCGCCGAAAAGTACAAACCTGAGATAGTGGGGAAGAAACCAGTAGATAAAACTGAAAGTATAATGGGGCCGTTGTATGCTAAAGGTGCTAAATTCAACATCTCTGTAGATTTCAGATTTCATGGCTTTCCCGCTCGTCCATCGGGCTCACTTCGCACGGAGACGATCGATTACATCATCAATCGACTGGACGATCTCAAAGTTGACTCAAGATCAGTAATTTTAATTTCTGTGGGAACGCACTACACGACATATCCTCTGGGTATGTACGAAGAGAGAATGATAGATATCAGAGCAGCTGTTCAGAGACTACACAAAAGAAGTCCAAAAACGCTTGTGGTCTTCAAGAACGCAAACACTCGAAATTACAAGAAGATCCTATATCAGTTGCAGAACAGCGAGTGGTACGTTAGAACGTTAGATCTGACGATGAGAGCGGTTTTGAAGGATTCTCCAGAAGTAGCTTTCATTGACGCTTGGGATATGACCATAGCTCAGAATTTCAAACACATCATCCATCCTCATCACACAGTTCTCTCCAATCTTTTGAATAATTTTCTTTCTTATGTTTGTCCTGATGCATCTCAGTGACCCCACATAGGCGACCTAAATACTTAATTGATTTCGGTTTATTCGTTACATTTATTTCATATTGAATTCATGAAGAAAGGAATCTTTAGACGTGGCCATCTAGCATATAAGCTTTAACTGGTGTTTGTGGTGATTAATTTCTTGCCCATGGCGTCTACATCGCGTTATTCCAGTTCGTAATACGTGCACAAAACTCTTTGAAATATATGGCCAAAGCAACGCACAGAATGACAGAATGTTTTAGTACTTTATGTTATTTGAGCTTTGATTTTGTAATAAGTTTATCATCAACATCCTATTTCTTTTCAGCGGTAGGCTACTTGGGGTACAAAGTTACGCCCCGCCAGTTTCAGGGGAGCGTTTCATCAAGCGTTTTGTCAGTGATTTTTACCGCCAACTGTTATAAGCTACTGAAATCCTTGCATCTGATTGCCTGAGAGCAAATTTGTCACTAAAAATCACTGACAGAACGCTTGATGAAACGCTCCCCAGGATTCTCTAGCCGGGTGATGGAGGGGGGGGGGGGGGGGGGGGGGGGGGGGGGGGGGGGGGGGAGGGGGGAGACACAAGTATGAACATTCTCTCACAAGCAAATAGTAGAGGTGTCGTAGTCGAGTGGTTTAAACACCTGACTGGAAATGATAAGATCGTGGGTTCGATCCCCTACACGGCATTTTACTCCTTAAAAACGGGCATTTTTGCTCTCTTACGAAATGATAAGTCATCACTTTGGGGTGCCCTTTTATTCCACTTTTCTCCTACACTAAAGAAAATGTAGAAAGAAGAAGGAAAAGAAAAAGCAGAAAAGGAAGAAGAAAAAGAAGGAGAGGAAGAAGAAGAAAGAGAAGAAGAAGAAGAAGAAAAAGAAGAAGAAGAAGAAGAAGAAGGAGAGTGAAGGAGAAGAAGAAGAAAAAGATGATGATGATGAAGAAGAAGTTTTCATCAGTTCCCTGAAAATTATGGGCTGCTCCAGCATCCCATCACCCCTAGCCCCTGCAGTATGCTGTAATCATTTCTGTCTGTTATCTGTATTAAACCTATATCTTAACATATCATCCTTCATTTCTGCTTCATATGATTTATGATACCATTATTTTGCGTACGCACTATACTTCAACCACGTTTGTAACTTCGATTGAAAATCACGTGACTTTGAATAAGTGTATTCTGCATATCTATTGTAAGATTTTATCGCCTGTATATTTTATAGCTCTACTCCTCTGATTTTAAATGTACATATTTTTTAAAGTGTATTCTGAATATCTATTGTAAGACAGTCAGACCCAACTCATTTAAAATAATTACCCTCCATCTGTTTGAGGTAAGACTGTTATTCAAAAAAAAAAAAAAATCCAAAATGAGAGACTTTTGCTACAAGATAAATACTGAAAAAATAGGTTTAAATAAACCTTTTTTCAGGATTGTGGTCACACACGTGACTGAGAATGACCCTACAACATATACAAGCAGTAAAATCTTACAGTCAGACCCAACTTCGGAAAACCGAGCACAGGTATATACTCCGAAAACGGCGTATGGAGCAAAATGAATATAGAGCCCTCATCGTTGAGTGCGAGACAGTGTGTACAAAAGGCATTTGGAAAATCGTGCAATCGACCTGCTGTTGATAATATATTTTTTCAGAAATAATGCTGCGGAAATATTTATTTCAAATGTTTGTCATTTGAAAGTCATTTCATATGACGAATCATTCAAGGATTTTGAAGATAATTGACACGCAGCATTATTAAAAAAAATAAATAAATAAAAATATATCGTTGGTAGGTTGACTTTGCAAGCCTTTTCCCCCTTGCCTTTTGTACACAATGCCTTGCAATGAACGATAAGGGCTCTATATTTATAGGCCGTTTTCTGAGTATATACCTGTGCTCGGTTTTCCGGAGTTGGGTCTGACTGTAAGATTTTACTGCTTGTATATGTTGTAGGGTCATTCTCAGTCACGTGTGTGACCAAAATCCTGAAAAATAGTTTATTTAAACTTAATTTTTCAGTATTTATCATGTAGCAAAAGTCTCTCATTTTGGATTAAAAAAAAAAAATAACAGTCTTACCTCAAACAGATGGAGGGTAATTATTTTAACCCTTTCAAGACAATTGACCACATTTTGTGGTTTGGCTCAGTAACTTTTGATCCAGAGCTCTAAAAAATATACCAGATGCACGAGTAGAAAGAGCAAAATTTTCTGCACACACTATGTCCATTTTTATTGCATGACCATATTGTGTTTGATGCCGGGAATTTTAAAAACAAGAATAAGCTTTGAGATCCTTAAATTGGCAACACATTGAGAGGTTTAAAACCATTGTATTTCATCAAAATTGGCAATTTCTTTCAACTATTCAGCAAATTTCTAACCATGTATATTGTTTTCAAAGACATTACACCTTATTTGAACCATGTAGCACTAAAAGAAAAATATTATTGTTGCCAATTTGAGAACAAAATGTGATCAATTTAACCCTTAAATAATTCCTGTCCTGAAAGGGCTAAATGAGATTAGGTTGGTCGCATATTGGTAGTCACACCTACTTTTCTCATATTTTCCTTGTTTCCACTTTTCATTGCTGTATGGTGGGATTGTTCTGAACAGTTTGGAAGCAATTTTCCACAAATGAGTGAAGATTCTTTTCTTTTAAAATTGAAAATTGTGCGTGGCCATTCAAAAAAGGGCATTTTGAAATGTCTCTGTAAAAACATTACGGTTGGGAAATGATTTTTTGTTTCTTGTCAAAAAAGGTAACATCCTTTTCATGTAGAAACTGATGATATTTTCAGCACACGGGGGAATACCTTCTTCGAAATGTGATGTATGATATAATTTTTGTTCTCTTTCTATGGCAATAGTAATAACAATATTTTTAAAAAATAACAACAACAACAATAATAATAATAATAATAATAATGATAATAAAATGATCATGATAATAATAAATAATAAATGTAACAATAATGATAATATGCAATATTATTTTCGAAATCTTAGATACCGATAATGAATGTTGAAAGTAGTTTGAAATTCAATCTATTTTGAACTTGAACTTGAACTTGATATATATCACTAATGTATTTATGCAGTAATCGTTGTTTTGTGTTTTTTCTATGATTCCCTGGTATTCTTTGAGATACAATTAGAGAAGATTGTATTTATTCATTTATTAAGAAGTTATTTTGATTTACAAAATCACTTCAAATATTTGATAAAACAAGGTAATAAAAAATATACATTAGAAAGAAATATGCATTCATAAATTTTCTTTCTATTGTTCGATACCTTCGTTCACATTGTTGTATTTGATTTGTGAAATAATAATAAATGTGAAATTATAATAATGATAATAACAAAAATAATAGTGTTGATAATGATAATGATATAATAATAATGATAACAATAATGATAAAGATATTAAATTAATGATAATAATAATAATAAAAACAATAATAATAATAATAATAATAATAATATTAATAATAATATTAAAGTTTTCTGAAATAGGGTGATTCAATAGACCTGTTCACAAATATATTCAAATTGTATGCATACTTTTAAAACAAAGGTTGTTCTTGACAACCTGAAAGCTTGTCAAGAGGCTTGTCATACATAACAACATGTAATGTATGCAAACTGGATTCCAAGTATTGTAGTTCATTAATTAATAACAGGTTAATGGAATACCTCGTTACTAGGTCCCCAGGATAGAAACATCCATAAATTTGAATAACTTTGTGAACAGGTCTACTCAGCCAGAAAACATCGCTAGTTATTTTTGTCCCTTGCGTAAGAGCTGCGTTTGATAAAAGCAGGTTTTTATTGTGTTTTTACAAAAATAAGCTCAAGTGCAGACGAACCTTCCAACAGCTAACATGCTAAAATGAATATTTTGTAAAATTATTTTATCTACATAGAAAACACAGAAATATACAGAGAATATTTTCCTGATACAATGCTATTATTTATCTAAAAGTGAGTTATCAACCACACTTCTGCCCTGCCCTCTAGCCATTTGTCTCGTTGTATAAATGTATAACTTTGTTTTATATCCCATTCATTGTTCGTTGATAAACAAACACAACAACGAATCATATGCTCTTAAATCGATGGTATAAAGCAATATCAATGAATCATCAGAATATGAATTAAAAATGTTTCTGATATGATAATTTTCAATATCCCTCTTTGCTATACATGCAAAAAAAAAAATTCAAACTAAGTACATACATTAATAAACGACGATTTTGAATGCATTTTTTCAACTATAGGCGGTGAAGCCTATGTTTAATAGCATCTATTACATTTCAAAATGCGACATCAATCTTCAAGGCATCACATATTGCTATCATTATCAAGGTGCACGAAATTCATCGAACAAAACTGATGAATGGTAAACACTGTATCCAACTGTAAAATTGGCTACAGCCAAGCAGTTGACCCAAGTTTTATGGGGTACTCGTTTTTCCGAAGGTTCATAATTCCCGAAGATTCGTAATTCCGAAACACAAATTTCCCATAGAACAGTAGAAGGGGGTTCATAATTCTGAAAATGAAATAGGGTTCATAATTCCGAGCATTCGATTCATTTCTCCGAAGGTTCGTTATTCCGAAAATAAAATAGGGTTCATAATTCCGAAGGTTCGTAATTCTGAAAATAAAATAGGGTTTGTAATTCCGAAAATGAAAAAGGGTTCATAATTCCGAAAACGAAATAGGGTTCATAATTCCGATAATGAAAAAGGGTTCATAATTCCGAAGGTTCGTAATTCCGAAAATGCAATAGAGTCCTTCATAAGTTTTCGGAATTATGAACCTTCGGAAATATGAATCCTTTTTCATTTTGGGAACTATGAACCCTATTTCATTTTGGGAATTATGAACCTTGGGAATTACGAACCGTCGGAGTAACGAACTTTCGGAAATACGAACCTTTGGAAAAACGAACCTTGTGAATTATGAACCTTCGGAAAAACGACATGTAGCCAGTTTTACAATAGTCTGGGAGCCTGTCCCGAAATAGTAAGCCCATTTTACATGAGATTTGACCCCTTAAATGTATTCGCCGTCCGTCGGGTTTTTGCCCCCAGGGCCCCTGAAAAGGGCCCCCAAGTCGGGTTGATTTCAACCCATCTAACATATGCACCAAACTTTGTCAGAAGGGAGTTGTATGACTATACATTACCAAAACACAAAAAAGTGACAAAATTTTCCGTTGGGATGGGTCGTCAGACGGTCCCTTAAAATTGGGGCAAATTTTTTCCCTTAAGGCCCATGGACCAAATTTTGTCAGATGGAAAAAGGTATGGCTGTGTATTACAAATACATAAAACTGAAAAAAAGATTTCCATCGGGAAAGGGGGTGTAATACTCCCCTGAAAAAACACCAGATTGCCCTATGACCAAGCATTGTTACCCCAAAATGCTCTGGATGTAGGGAAAAACCCATTTTCTTACGTTCCAACTCAAAATTGTGTGATTCAATTCAGGACAAATGTGTACAATCCTGAGTATTGTCCTTTTCTTGGGGTCTAGTTTATTAAATTGTGAAAATTGTATTGCTTGCTCAACAGTGGTTAAATGATATTGTCAGGATTATGTAAAAACACCCACTATTCATCTTCACCTGTCTGACAAGGTATTTGTTTAATTAACACATGAATGGTAGATTCCAGGAAGGAGGGGAACTGGAACAGAATAAAAACAAATTTGAAATTTGTCGTGATGAAAACGCAAGCTAGAATGACTATTCAAACATCTTCTACCACACCATAATGCTCCTGCCCCGCATCACCTGCGAAAAATACATTCTTATGCATAATCACTTCTTACTCTTGGGCAACAACCCTTACCAAGCATAAGTATGCATACATTAACGAGACAAACAACATTTACCTGCTATACAAACGTAACGCAGGCAAATAATATTTCAAACAGGTGAAGATGGACGATGGGTGAGTTTACACAATCCCGACAATATTTATTTGACTACTTTTTTAGAAAGCAATACAATTTTCACACTTTATTAATTTATCATTGAAATGGTCATTTGACACTAAACTGCACCCCAAGAAAACTGCTGATCTTCCATGGGGTCTAGCGATCTGAAGTTCAACGAGGCCGACAGCCTTCGGTCCTGTCGACGTTTCGTCTCTTAACACGGACTTGTCAGAAAATCCATGAGACCTATATTTAATTGTAATATTGGATATACAGAGCAGTTGACCGAAGTTTTATAAGACATGAATACCAATTTTGTTCTATTACGCCTTCGGTCTTGCGAAGCTTCCCAGCGATCATTAGAAGGTTAACGAGGCCGAAGGCCTTCGGTCTTTCGGGCCTTTCGTTTAATGGACGTTTGGTCTCTCGAACCTTCCCAGCAGTTGTCGGAAGGTCCCAGAGACCGACGGCGTTCGGTCCTGTGGCCTTTCGTCTAATAAAGCTCCCCAATAGTTTTCAGAAGGTGTAAATTAGAAGGGCTTACTGTCTTATCTACTTTAAGTCTCATATATCTTTTAAAATAGATGTCAGATAGATAGATTTGGTCTTATGGGCCTGTGATTTCACGGCCCTTCATGGTAGTTGTCCGAAGGTCAACGAAACAGACGGCCATCATTCTTTTGAACCTTTGGTGCCATCAACCTTCCCAGTTCCAAGTAATTCTCCAGGATGTCCGCAGGTCTATTTAAAGGAGTTTTCTCAGATCTCTGGTCAACTGGCATATCACCATGCACTGTAGAGGCAACATACTGACACGGCACACGTCGCTTTTAAAAAATTGGTAGTGGCGGCAAAGCAGTAAAAAGAAGACTGGTGGGTACGTGAGTCGTGTCATTATTACAAAAAAATCAAATTAATAAATTAATTGTTCAACTTTTAAAAATATTGAAACTGTACAATCGCACATTTACATATCTGTAAAATAGAAAGCAGTGCATAAAAGCCACACATACTCAAATAATTTATAAGAATACATATTTCAATTTTTGGCTCATCATTAAAAGTTGTTTCACTGACTAAAAAGAAAAGTTAGAAATATGATCTCAGAACTATGACATATCAACCACATTTATCATTTTTGCAACAAAGAGAAAATTGGTTCCTCGGGGTTTTTTTTTTTTTTTTTTTTTTTTTTTACCTATGTTTCACTATTGAAGTAATATGTAATAGTTTTTAAAGAGGATCGTACTGACGTAAATATGTGAGTCATTCACAGATTCATTTTCTTAGGCCACAGCTGAACACTTTCCCGCAAAGTAACTTTACTCGTTTGCATGAAAATATCGGACCATTTGCGGTCATTTACAACCGAAAAGGAGTTATGTTGAAGTGCTGGGTCATCACTAGACCCCATTTATGCAGTGGAGGCCAAATAGTGTTTGGAACTATGATAGA
The DNA here is from genome assembly GCA_025618425.1 of Heliocidaris tuberculata. Classification (NCBI taxonomy): domain Eukaryota; kingdom Metazoa; phylum Echinodermata; class Echinoidea; order Camarodonta; family Echinometridae; genus Heliocidaris; species Heliocidaris tuberculata. The sequence goes on from CM046833.1 coordinate 4,257,841, forward strand.
TAATTCACATTAGTGTATTAATTACAAAACTATACAGTGGTCATTGATCAGGACAAATGTATGAAAGAAAATAATTGACAAGATTGGAGAGTACTATGTGATTAGGATGGACGTTGTCTTTGAAATTCTGAGCTATGGTAATATCCCATGCATCAATGAAAGCAAGTTCTGGAGAATTCTTCAAGACCCCCCTCAACGCCAGGTCCAACGTTCTGATGTAATACTCGCTGTTCTGTAATTGATATAGGAGCTTATTGTGATTTCGGGTGTTTGCACTCTTGAAGACCACCAGAGTTTGTGGACTACTTTTGTGTATTCTCTGAACAGCTGCTTTGATATCTCTCATTCTCTCTTCGTACATACCTAGAGGATATGTCGTGTAGTGCGTTCCAACAGAAATCAAAATTACCGACCTTGAGTCCACTTGGAGATCGTCTAATTCATTGACGATGTAGTTAATCGTCTCCTTGCGAATAAAGCCTGATGGGCGAACGGGAAAACCGTGAAATTTGAAATCTACTGAGATGTTCAATGTAGTACTTTTAGCGTATAATGGTCCGGCCAATCGTTCACTTTTATCTACTGGTTTCTTCCCCACTATCTCAGGTTTGTACTTCTCGGCGAACTCCATGTAGAACTGTCTAGAAGTTGAGTCGCCAAAAATATGAACTGCTCTGTTCTGCAGGCACTGTAAGACATCGCTTTTGGTAAAACGACGTAGTTTGCATTGGTCCGAAAACCAGACGTTCTTGCTGTAGAAGCCCGAAGGAGTAGGGTTATGTAAGTGTTGTCCTGGTTTGCAGGACGGTAGAGAATCCTGATATGCAAACAGGTTTTTCTTCCAACCTGTATTGTTTTAGAGAAACGTAAATTCAAAACAGGTAATTCGGTCTCACGGACATTCTAAAACACAATCAGACGGATCATGAGAAAATAACCAATAGCATACCTAATCCGAACGTTTTAACGACCAAACATCATCGGTCTCACAAGCTTGTTGTTTCATTGGCCAACTGGCCATGGGCAGTGTACAAATTCCACAGTCATAAAAAAAATATTCTATTGATTTTTTCTAATCTAAAAAATCTTAAATTTTTTCAATGGTACATTTAGAATCAATTTTATTAATTTTTTTTTACAAATACTTGATTTACACACAATTAACAACTTTAAATAATGTTTTTTTATCATTTTGCTAAGGTAACATGAATCGCATTCTTTTTCAAACATACACAGCGGCGAATATTCTGAGATAAGTGCCCCCTCCTTTACGAAATCCTGCGTACCCCCCCCCCCCGCAATTACATAACGTAAATCACATTTTTGTTAAAAATTCAATGTAATTTTCATGATCTGGTTTTAGTCATGGCAGTCTTATCATCCAATAATAGACTCAAACCCTTTTCTTTTGTCATTTAAGAAAAGAGCTTTCGAGTACTAGGGCGTGTTGAATTGGGAAGTACACGTTTCAAATGAAATTCTCTATACTTACTGTTAAAATCACCATTTACGTTGAGAAGAGGTGGTGGATTTTTTAAGGGCAGCTTATGCCTACAAAGAATAGGAAAACAATATTCCATTAAGAATAATATAAATAGTCTTCAAGAAAAAGAAGGGAAATAGTATTTTTTAAAATATTCGCATTTTACCAATATTTTTATGAAATTCGTTTTTGCTATTTGGAATGACCCTGGGAGTTAGGGGTGGTTGGTGCTGCAGCTTCCCCTGTTTTTATCAAAGGGGATTGCAGCACCCCAGCACTGCAGGGAAGGCAGGGGTGATTTGGAGGTGGGGGCTGTCTGCGAATTTTTGATTGAAAACACGCCCCAAGGCAAGGCAAGCCTCTGCTGCCACAGGAAAAAGTAGACCCAAGGTGCATTCCATTTGGTCTACACTATACAGCAATTTCGTTAATAGGTCTACTACATTGGTGTAATCAAAATTTGCCTACTGTGCACTGGAATGATTATTATATCCTCATAGTCAATTATACTCATCATGTCCAAAACGGATATTACACCCAAAAAAGTGGATAACATTTGGTACTACACGTCATAATCATGCTCCGTGTCATGGGGGTCACATTTTGGTCTGAAATGTCAACATTTTAAAAATTGTTAGAATGACTTACACTTTGAATATTTCAAGTTCTTTCTTGCTGACGGCCCCCATTGTGTATTCATCGATTAGCTTGTGATCGGACGTGTACAGCTTCCAGTCGCTACAAGATAAATTTTCATTAGAAGGCGCTACACAGAACCAAGGGTAGCCTGTTCTTCCATCCGTGAAGTTACAAAGAGATTGCTATCAGGTAGGAAGAATGCCAGACATAAAAGAATCATCTACATAATAAGAAGTTTAGAGATTAAAGAGCAGGTGGAGTTCTATAAAGGTGATAAATAGTTTGTGACATTTCTCTTCTTTTTTTAATGTCAGTCTGGAAGAAAATTATAGGAGAAATGTCCCCTGAAAAGGATGGCTCTTCAAATGCTCTCGTATTCGAAATAAATTATGATAAGAAATAGTTGAAATGTTGTTTAAACCAAACGTTCATACCACGTGTATGTGTAATTCCAAGTAGAACTCAACTTTATCTTTAAAGATCTTTTTTTTCAAAGAGCTTGTGAGGTCTAGGTATGGCCAGAGAGGCTCAACATCCACCTATCAAAGACATCCCAAAAAATAATATATACATTAATCAGGACAGTGGCATACCCAGGATTTTTTTACAAGGGGGGCAAAGATTGTCAACTGTCAAATTCTGCTTGGAGGGAGACCCATATTTTTTCCCAGCGCTCAAAAAGTCACTCAGTGGGGGGTGGGGGGTATCAGATTTTTTGGGGGTCCGGAATTTTTCTGACAAGCCCCCCCCCCCCCCAAAAAAAAAAAGACCTAAAAAGGGGGAAAATCTATTTTTTCTGTCAAAAGTTATCAGGGGGGGGGGGCACTCCTTGAATAACAACAATTTCAGTGTGTGAAATAATAATTGAAAAGATATATTAAGAACATGTTCAGTCTGTTCCATTTCCGAATATAAAATTGACATTGAGGGAGAACTGCATAAACGTTCAATAATAACTGATTTGTATTCTACTTTGACCAAGTCAGTCGGTTACCTTTCAGTTGGACAATGCATACATTGATGGCTCCAGAAAGAGTAAAAATAAATATTGATCACGATTAAAATGGACTTAAGAAAAAAGATTCTAATATCTCAAATACTCACATTATTTATAACTTTTGGAAGGCACGTCACGTCTTCAAAGGCCTCAACCCCGGAGTCCAATTTCCGAGTGTAACGTCCTGTGTAGATTGATCTGCCAGGCTCTATTTCTCGAATCCTCTCAAGGACTCGAATAGCTTCACTTGGGTGCACTAAGGTAACAATCACCGCAACCTTCCCAGGCCATCGTAAAGTGACGTCAGCAATGTAGGTGCCATTTCCAAGGTCATTTATGACGTCAATACTCCAGGAGGCTTGATAATTTGCGGTATATAGTTTGACCCGGAAGTAGTCACCGCCGTAGGTTTTCGGCACGTTGTTGATATCCCTTGCAGTGATACGGATCTGTATGGTTTCGTTGACTTCGTATGATGCCTTCGTGTCGATGATATCTGCAGAAGTGTATACATTGCTCGTGTACGGAATGGTTTCATTTTGGGCATTTGTCCAAGGTGGTGCTTTTGTCCACGGCGATTCGTTTGATGATGTTTCATTTTGATTGCTAAACACCTTTTCCAAAAAATAACAAACAAGTGAAAGTATGTTGTGATGGTCATATAGTTGATTCAATTGGGAACAGATTTCTAGAATCATATGATAGTGCATAAATTGTGCCCCCTTTTTAAACCTGATAATCTTTCTTCCCCCCCCCCCCCCCCGACTTGTCAAAGAATTTTGATCGGTCTGTTGTCGGTCTAGCGTTGGTCTCCTCGATGTGACCAAAGTACAACTGTTTTAACAGTATATAGTTACAGTGATTTGTTGACCAATATCAATCAATTCAGTATTTTGAATTCTGGTAAATTAAGTGATATAAATATGCCACATGGTCAATACAGTGTATGCACACGAACATCGTGATTATATAATTTACACTGCGTTGCCAATTTAGAGACTTTAATGACTAGTTACAACTGAATTGCTTTTAATCGTTAACGGCAAAACGTGATGTATTAGAAATAGACTCAAAATTTTCTGTGGTTTTCGTTCTCATGTATAATATAGAATGGTATATTTATTGAAAATCTGTATGGCAGCCAATAGGCTGAATTGTACAGATTTTTACAAATAAAAAGGAAATGCATTCAAGAAGAACAAACATAAATTACAACATAATCACGAAAATATATATGCATTAAAAATTAATGACAAAGCAAATTGACAATGGTAAGAGTGATTGTGACTGCAGTTAAGTAATGGTATATTTCACCTCTGCTTATCTCAAGTTCGTCCAAAGAAGAAGAAGGAGTGGATGAAGAAGAAGAGGAGGAGGAAGAAGAAGAAGAAGAAGAAGAAGAAGAAGAAGAAGAAGAAGAAGAAGAAGAAGAAGAGGGAGGTAGAGGGAGAGGAGGAAGAAGATGAGAAGAAGAGGAGGAGGAGGAAGGGGAGGGGGAAAAAGAATAAGAAGGCGAAAGGATCAAAAAGGAGGTCACGGAATCAGATGGAATAAGCAATAGATAATAGACATGAGAATAGAAGAATAAAGACCAGGGAAAGGTGGACGAAAAGAAGATAGTGAACTTAGAAGTAGCTTCGTATGTTAGAGTTTGTATATACGGATATTTTGTCAAAATGTGATAATCACCGTTATATTTCATAATGATATAATAAATATACAATCAAAATTCTGTTGAAATGTTTATTTCCTAGCATTCTCCATCAAAAGATGATGCAAAAATAGTCAGTAAAAAAGCAGGCACTGTACTAGCTGTACTGCTATGGATGATCATGTCGGTGTTAGTAGCATAAATTGACCAGATGGGACCTGCAACACCGAAATTCAATGCCTTCTCCAAATAACATATGGAGCAGGAGTTCGATTTTATAACTAGCAATCTTAAATCATGGAATTACGTTGTTTTGAATTACAGTTATCATTTGTTTATTTTTATTTTATTTATTTAGTTATTATTATTTCTATTTTATCTATTTATTTTTTTGTTTATTTATTTATTTTATTTTATTTATTTATTTATTTATTTATTTATTATTTATTTATTTATTTATTTATTTATTTTTTTTTTGGGGGGGGGGGGCGAATTAATTTTATCTTTCATTTGACCATCACCACTTGTTTGTCGGTAAACATGTAGGGTATGGAGTAGCTATATTGGTTACGTGTCGTTATTCCGAAGTTTAATTGCTCCGAAGATTCGTAATTCCGAAGGCTCGTAATTTCGAAAATGACATTATAAGGTTTGCAATTCCGAAAATGAAAATAGGTTCGGAATTCTGGAGGTTCACAATTTTTAAAATGAAATGGCTACCCTATTTCAGTGTGAGAATCATGAACTTCTTGATATGGGCAATTTTCGTTTCGGACTTTGAAACTTCGGAAAAAGAACCTGATGAAAGAAAAAAAAAAAAAACCCCAGTGCCCCTCCAGACTTACCCTGTATATTGGAGGTCGTTTGTAGGCCGGACGTGGCAACCACTCCGAAGATTGCCGAAGAATCACGAGAGAAAATGAGAAGAAAATCACCACCAGAAGGCGAAGAAGGGCCGATTCATAACAGGCCATGTGACCTGAATTATCTGGCAAAGTACAAAACGAACAGTTGTGCAGTCGTTATACAGATTATCATACCAACCTGCATTAAACTTCGAACGGGTGGGCGCTGAATTTTGAATTTCGTCGCAAATACAGATTGAGAGGGGAGCATCTTTGAAATAAGAAAAAATGACCCTTCTCCCGGTAAAAGAAATAAACCTTTTCCAGACTCCCAGGCAATTTTAAAAATGTGCCTCTGTCTGTAGCTAATACAAGGTTTTGGGTGTCCATTATTCAGACTTTCCTTGGATCATGTGCCCCCGCCCGCTCTTAATATATATATATATATATATATATATATATATATATATATATATATATATATATATATAAGAAGGATTAATGACTTCCGTTTACCACCATCCCTAATTCTTTCCCCAGATGTCTTCATTTCTTTCTTTGTTTGGGTTGATTAATATCTCCAAATAACAGACGATGCTGCAATGGCAATGCCCGAGTAGACATTAAAGCAGGCTCTGATTTAGATTCCAAATAGCGCCAACTTAGGGTTGAGAAAATAGAGGGACTGTATACACTCTTCACAGTTTGAAGGCCTGCAACGTTGCCAGAGTTGGCAGAATTCTGCTTTCTGGCAGAATTTTGACCGCTTTAGCATCTAGCATTATGCTAGGCATAATTTGACAAAATCTAGCAGAATTTTAGCATAATTCTGATGTTTTTTTTTTTGCTTACCAGAGAATTTGTGAGTAAAAATACACCCCCAAAATACTGATAATCTTTTTTTTTTTTTTTTTTGCTTGTCAGAGAATTTTTGAGTAAAATGTCCCCCCCCCCAAAAAAAAAAAAAATGCTGATAACGTTTTTTTTTTTTTTTTTTCTTTGCTTGACAGAGAATTTTTGAGTAAAATCTTGATTTAGCAGTAAAGTTTTTGATTTTGCAGAATTTTCGCTGCTCCCTAGCAGAATAGTATTTTTTTTTCGCTGGCCACACTGACAGCCTGACTCCAGTACATCAGGGGTTTTCCCGTCGACTCGCACCAAAGATTGAATTCTTTAACACATATTTTCATGTGTGTATAACGGTTGATTATCAACAGGTGACATTCATTGTCATATGATGGCAGGAAGCACGGGTACCAGAGGGATTTTACAGTAATTTTATGAGTAGCGCACGAAATGGGATTGCATGGTGCAGCCATTATGTTTAATGCACACCGACCATCGATCTCTATCAAAGACACCGACTGACATTCAGTGACGTCTTTTAGTGACATTCTTTATTTATTTTTTAAAAATCTAGAATACTCTTTTACACAGGCAAATATCACTGACAAATTAGAATATTTACTTGCCCTAAGACTATGCCGTTTATGATTTAGTATAAATTATTCCTAATGAGGATGAACATTATAATCTTTAAATTGGCAGTGTATTGGAGTATAATCAAGGGTTTCCCGTTCATAATTCGCACCAAAGATTGAATTGCTCAACATATGATGTCATGTTCGCATAACGATTATGAAAAAGGTGACGTCAGTGTTCATGAAAGAGCAGGAGCTGGTCCTAGCAGGATTTTAAAGTGGCTTTGTTAGTATAGCGCAAGTACGGAATGACTGTGATTGGTATACATCCAGTGTGACCAGCGTTAAATATGGAATTATGCTAGGGAGCAGGGCAAAATTCTGCTAAAGAAAAAAAAAAAAGAAAGAAAGAAAAAAAAAAAAGCTTCCCCCCCCCCCCAGAAGGTTTTTAGGCATTTTTGAGGTGTATTTACTCAAAAATTCTCTAAAAGCAAAAAGAAAAAAGAAGAAAAAAAAGGTTATCAGCATTTTTGGGGTGTATTTTTACTCAAAAATTGTCTGACAAGCAAAAAAAAAACAAAAACAAAAACACCAAAATTATGCTAAAATTCTGCTAAATTTTGTCAAATTATGCTCACCATAATGCTAGATGCTAAAGCTGTCTCAAAATTCTGCCAGAAAGCAGAATTCTGCTAACCCTGGCAACGTTGTATAAAGCTTATGTAAAAAAGAAAGAAAGAAAGAAGAAGAAGAAGAAGAAAAAACGTTTAATAATGTACACAGAACTACGTTTCATTGTCATCTTTCAGTGACATTTTTGCAAATCTTTTGCCCTAGAATGCTATTCTTCATAGGCAGAATTAACAAAATTCACTGACACACAAATTAGAATTTATTCCTGTTGTACTAAATTTTAGGCCGTTCATAATTTGGAATTTTCTAAATGAACATGAGTATTACAGTTTTTAAATTGGCAATGTGCTATAGCGTAATTACAACTTTCAGATACAAATTTAGAATTTTACATTCATTTTAGTGTGTCTTGTACCTCAGTGACACCGCCAAACTGACTCCAAACCAACTCCCACCCGACCTCGTTGTTTTGACTAAAGTACAGTACAGTCGCTTTAGCGACCACCTGTATAGAAAGACCACCTGTCCATAAAGACCATAATTTTTGTTTCCCTTGAAAAGTGTGTCTCATTGAAACATGTATTATTGGAACCTGTACATAAAGACCACCTGCTCATAAAGACTGCTTTTGTTGTCTCCCGTGAGTGGTCTTTATAGACAGGTTTCACTGTATTAGGAATGTCAGGATGAAAGGAGAATTAAACGATAACAGAGCCAGAGAGATTCATCCAGATTTAAAAACAAAAGAATTTAGACACCTGTGATTAAAGATAAAGTTGAGTTCTGGTCATGAATTGTGAAAGAAACTGTCTCAAAGCAATTGGGCAAAGTTGATTTTATAGCACGTAAGAATTGGTGTATGCTGTAAGGTTTTGGAATCACCAAAATGGTGAGAAATTGACTCAATCCCGCTGAGAGTCACATGCACTGCACACAGAAATGTGTATATGGGTCTACACACAAAATTAATGTTCGGCCCGAACATTTCAGCCGTTTTTTGTCGTATTTTGCATGTGAAAGCATTTGAAGAGCAATCCTTTTCAGGGGACATCTACTATAATCTTCCAAACTAACATAAAAAGAATGAGAAAGCTCACAAATTATTTTTCACCTTTTCCAGAACTCATGCAAGCTTCCTTTAAGGGTCAAAGGGTCTTCTTCCGGGCAAGCCGTTGAACGTCGACCTACGATAATTGCTGTATTCCTCTGTACATTAAGACATGATGAATGATAGATGCTTTCAAAGAGGCAGGGCTTGATTCATGTTTCCTGCCATATTACCCCCCCCCCCCCATCTCGAAAGCTAGATACCTCCTTTTATTGTTAGTCTGTTATAGATCCAGCATTTTTAAAGTGTTAATAAATAGCTATTTAACACTTTACTTTTAAAATAGTCCCGAAAATAGTAGATCTGTGAAGGAGCAGTTACACAGTTACAAACGCCGACGTACTCTCCCTACTCCCCTTCCACCCCCGCCCCCGACACCTAGTAGGCTTGATTAAAGTTATACGTGTAAACGGATTATGCATGGTCGACCCTGACCAGGCTCCACAAAACCATAAAAAAACTACCAGATATGAATTTTTATTTAAGGTCTGATTCTGAATGAGGAGATTCTCAGCTTTCAAAAATATCACTTTAAGATTCTTTGGTGCCTCCAAATTTTTAAATTACTTATATAAAAAAAAATATACTTTTTCAGGAAATACAACCCCCCCCCAAAAAAAAAAGAAAAAGAAAAAGAAAAAGAAACACTTAAATTTAACCATGCCGACCAAAAACACCTTTCATTGAGCTCTAACTGAAAGTCACACAGTATGACTTGTTGGTGTTTGTGATACCTATGACGGAATGCGAATCGAATTCTCTCTAAACATAGGGTATATCCCTTTTTTAAAATCTTGATATCCTTTACATCATACAATTTTCGTGCAAGGATTGGCCAGGAGTGTCATGAAGAAAAAAATGGATATCGCGTATTACGTAAAACCTCAGAATATTTTCGCTTTACCCATATTTTGACGTCACTTTTTTGTTATTTTGGATATTTTGAAGCTATCGATATCGCGACAATGTATCGCTGTAATTTTTGTGCGTGAGCTTCACAGTGTATGTAGGTCTAGATTCTACATTTAGTTGTTTAGTTGTTTTGTTGTTTGTTTAATCTATATAGTTTACTCGTGTGGGATATAAAGCAAATACACCATGCACTCTGTTCGAAGCACCATGTGATATTCCTCAGAGAATCCATAATTTCAATTGGAGCCTCTCAGCGCAAGGTATATTTTATTAATATCCAGCACGTGATAAAACCTGAAGTGGCATGGCAACTTGAAGGCTCCATCCTGCCACGCCGGGGAAGCGCATTTTTATCCTGTTTGTTGGTTTTCTTCAACGCGCTTCCAATTTCCCGTCATCATGGAGCGTTTGCATGACACTATAGGTTTTTATTGCACATCTAGCTAATGAATTGCAAGCATAAGTTATATTTAAATGTGCCTACGACTGCGTGCAAAAACTTTATATTTGCATTATTATGTAGGGTCCTACAGTTAGTGGCTCAAATCCATTATTAAATTCGGGGGGGGGGGGGGGGGGTCCCTCATGATTTAACTTTTGTACCTGTCCGTAATGTCTTCAATTTTTTCTAACCAAAAAAAAAAAAAAAGAAGAAAAAAAAAAGAAGAAGGTTATCACATTTTTGGGGTCTAGTTTTCCTCCTAAATTCTCTGACAAGCAAAAAAAAAAAAAAAAAAAAAAAAAAAAGATCAAAAAGGTGGGGGAGGGGGGGGGGTGGAAGGGGGGACATATCCCCCTGTCCCCATGGATTTGGTCCCATGCCTACAGCTGATCATCGTATCATATTCGCATGCAATTGTTTGTGGAAATACAAACTGACCAATGGAACAAGTGAAATAACGTGATAACTGAGACTAGAATATTAACTATCATGTAACTTAGATTTCCGTTATTCCTATAAAATTATACTCAAATCTTTCTTAATCTATAATCAAAACAAGACACATGTATAAGTAGTAGAAGAAGTAGTAGTATTAGTCGTAGTAGTAGTAGTAGTAGTAGTAGTAGTAGTAGTAGTAGTAGTAGTAGTACTATAGTAGTAGTAGTAGTAGTAGTAGTAGTAGTACATGTAGTAGTAGTACATGTAGTAGTAGTACATGTAGTAGTAGGACATGAAGTAGTAGTAGTAGTAGTAGTAGTAGTAGTAGTAGTAGAGTAGCAGTTGTTGCTGTACTAGTAGTAGTTATAAAAAGAGTAGTGGCAGTAATTAGTAGTTAATGCATGTGGTAAACAGTATGATACTAATAGCAGTAGTTGTAGCAGCAGCAGCAGTAGTAGTAGTAGTATTAGTAGTAGCAGCAGTAGTAGTATAGAAGTAGAGTATCATATTGCCAATAGTAGCATTAGAGTAGTATCACTACTTGCAGTTGTTGTTTTATAGTAGTATCTGTCTTGTAGTACTAGAAGTGTTCGTTGTGGTGGTAGTCATTGAATTAGCAGAAGCAAGAGCGGCATTAGCATGGTCGATGCTATTATTAATTATTATCTTTGATGTCATATGGCTATTATATAGTTTCGACGCCAGTACATCGGGAGTACATAGTAGTAGGATTACTACTACCTACTCCAACTTCTTCTGTTATAGTAGTTGACTAATAGTAGTATAGTATTAGTGCTACTAGTTGTAATAGAAGTAGAAGTAGTAGTAAAAGTAGTAGTAGTAGTAGTGGTAGTATTAGTTTTATTAGTAGTGGTAGTAGTCTTAGTAGTAGTAGTAGTGGTAGTAGTAGTAGTAGTAGTAGTAGTAGTAGTAGTAGTAGTAGTAGTAGTAGTAGTAGTAGTAGTAGTAGTAGTAGTAGTAGTAGTAGTAGTAGTAGTAGTGGTAGTAGTGGTAGAAGTGGTAGTAGCAGTAGAAGTAATAGTAGTAGAAGTATCATGAGTAGTAGTAGTAGTAGTAGTAGTAGTAGTAGTAGTAGTAGTAGTAGTGGTAGTAGGTGTACTATGTGTAAAAAAAACATTTGACACACGTTAATAACTCAGAAGTTATAACTCGAATCAGAATGAAGTTTTTACCTGGTAAAGTTGAGAGATGTCAAATTTATTTGAAGTAATTTTTTGACCTCTTTTTTTAACATCATGTTTTGATTAATGCTCAGAATATTCAATTAGATTTTCCCTTTGTGCACAATCAAGACCACACAGTGTGTGTGTGTGTGTGTGTGTGTTATCAAATACAACAACACAATTGTGCATTGTACCTACCAGCCACCTATCCAATGTCATTAATGATTCATTGATGTGTGTTAAAAGAGATACTCTCGAATTTCATCTGCCATGCATAATAGCAATTGTATTGTTTTGCCTTGATTATTGATACACATATTATAGTATTAAAAGAAATGCTTTAAATAATACTCCAAATAAATTTGACATCCTTTAACTCTACGATGTGAAAACCTCACTTTAATACAAGTTATATCTTGAGTAGTAACTTACTAGTTGTTGTTTCATGTAGTATTTGTTGTGTTTTCAGTAGTAATAGAAGTAGTAGTAGTAGTAGTAGTAGTAGTAGTAGTAGTAGTAGTAGTAGTAGTAGAAGTAGTAGTAGTAGTAGTAGTAGTAGTAGTAGTAGTAGTAGTAGTAGAAGTAGTAGTAGTAGTAGTAGTAGTAGTAGTAGTAGTAGTAGTAGTAGTAGTAGTAGTAGCAGTAGCAGCAGCAGCAGTAGTAGGTGTGTTGATATAGCAGCAGAAGTGGCAGTTTAGCCGATTCTATTTTTGTCTTCGTTGCAATACCGTTGCAACCTATTTCGGGGGATAATTGTGTAGGGCTACTCTTTCGAAATAAAAAATAAGGCAACTGTATACATTACAATATCACTCTAATTAACCCCAAACTCCAATATCAGCACGTGTATAATAAGAAACTTAATAGCTGAAATGAAATTAAAATGGAATCAAATCATATATTTGTGTACTCACATATTTTCGTTCAATATGTTATCCACGTTCCCATGTACATCGCAACCGGTCGCCGCAAATTAGCAATGGCCCCTAACAATTTTCTTCCTTTGTGCCCGGATACTAACAATTTGTAAACTCATGCAACGGAATATAACCAGTGTAACTATCTATGGACATTTCCTTTATCAGCCGAGTTGAGCCTTGTCCAGTGGTCAGAGTCGAGAAACTACTGCTGGCAAGTAATCGTGTATCAGTAATAGTAATACCTGCGACCGTACGAAAAGGCATGAAGCTAATTTAAAGACCTCTATCGGCTGCGCGTCTTACTGTGACGTCATCAAGTCGCAAGACTGTCCACAGATTTGAATTGGCATTTATTCCAACTGGAAAATGCTTAGATCAACCTAACAAAAATCAATACCATTATTCGTTTGAATGTTCAGGGCTTTTATCAGGAAGGCATTTTATTTCTAAAATTTCATATTCAATAATTTTTTGAAAATATATAGTTCCGTCAACAGATTAGAGTGGCCTTTGAGGGAACGCGAATGGTAAATTATATCCAAACTGATCCGATCTATCTTTTAAAAAGTAATTGAATAATAATGTTTTTATAATACTGATAATAATAACAACAACAACAATGATGATGATGATGATGATAATAATAACCATAATAACAATAAAGAATAACAATAATAATAATAATAATAATAATAATAATAATGATTACTATTATTATTATTATTATTATTAATATTATTATTAGTAGTAGTATTATTATCATTATTATTGTTCTTCTTCTTCTTCTTCTTATTATTATTATTATTATCATTATCATAATAATAGTGATAATAAGGTCAATTTCATAATTTTGTCAATCAAGTTCATATTCCGAGCATTCACTTTCACGCATTTCACGCTCGCAGCACTGAATCGGCCTTTCAAATTCAAAATCCGATCGTTGAGATTTAATATCCAAGCAATCAATTGTTCATTTGCGTCATTCAAATTTAAAATAGCAGCATGTATTTTGAGCAATGAGCATTAAAATTCATTTCAAGCCGGCGACGAAATCTCGTTGGTCATTCATATTCGTGAAAAGGCAACCATGTTCCAAATAAGTGCATTCAATTTAGAATAATCGAAGGTTGAAAGAAGAATTATTTCACGTTCAGGATTATTTTACTTTGAACTATGATCATTACTTATCTTTTTTTACTGGCATGACCGAAGTGTTTGTATCTGCGGAGGAAGGTTTACAGCTTGAGAGGTCTTTGAGCATGTCGAGCAGTGTAATTTCATGCTTTAGTCCAATATCTTAAAGGATTATGCAATAAATGTTTTCGTTGAAACTGATAACATGAACATGATAAACATCTTATTTGTTGTTTATTGATATCTAATTGGCTTCCACTTGTGAGATTGTGAGATCATGTTGTTTATCAGTTGGTCTTTGAATTGACGCATTGTGTGGTTAGTGTTGGGGTGTTGCCTTTTTGATGTGTGATGTCATCAAGGAGTCTAAGTTAGAAATGTCGTTGTGTTGTTTGGAAGCACTGCTGACTGGGCCTTTAATATCATATGAAATTTCTTGAAATGAAAATAAGTATGGAAGTATACATGAACATATACAAGGACATGATATATTGAAGAATACATGAACATATAAGGACATCATATCATTATAAGGAGATACAACTTCAGAACAATATAGAATCTTTAAAAAAAAATACATAGAAACCTATGAAAATAAGATTTTTGCGTGTGAGTGTTGGGGGGGGGGGGTGGGGTTGTGCGGGTGAATTGTATATGTGTGCTCATTTTATCAGAAACAACCACGCTCGTCCCCTCTCTCCCTCATAACCCCCTTCTACAAAAATCTATCTTATCTTCTCCACTAAATCGAGTGCACGAAGTAGGAAATTGATCACCTGAAAATGAAACTGAACGCCCCAAACAGGCTCATCGTGATTATTGCGTGAGTTTGAATGCACAAGTATAGGAAATGCAATGCTCGCATTTGGAAACTGAACGTACATGCGTGATTTTGATTTTACGGAAAGGAAAAAAGCCCCCATAAATGAAAATGATCGATCGGAATTTGAATTTGAAAGCCCTAATATTTTCGCGGGCGTGCGCTGTGTGAATTTGAATGCACGTTAATGAATTGGAATGGAAAAAGTATGAAATTAACCGGGAAAACCTACAATAACAATAATAATAATAATAATAATAATAATAATAATAATAATAATAATATTAATAATAATGATAATAATAATAATAAAAAAAATAGTAATAATAATAATAATAATTATAATAATAATAATAATGATAACATCACCAAAAACAACAATAACTAATAATGATAACAACGGTAGATTTTGTCATTTGATCAAGGTCAAATAACTACCCTTTTGAATGCTGGTAACTTTTGTGATTGAAATTACTCGAAACTTAAACCATTAATTCCATTCATAAAAAATGCAAGATTAAACCGTAAAATTGTATTTTCATGTTTAAGGAGAAAGTTGTGAGCCAGGTCTAGCCCTCGTTATTATTTGGTTTTGTGTTTATTTTCATGTACGTCATCATAATCATACTTCATAATGTTGTAACATGTACAACCCCGGAAAGAAGTATTAGGACAAGGTGCCTTCATATAGGGCTAATATATTACGCATGCAAACTAACCCCCCAAAAAGTGATTTATATTTGTACCACCTTAAATGAATAACATATTACAGGAGATGCCCCTTGCTATTGTGTTTTTACCCCTCTTGGCACACAAAAAACATTGTCAATAACTTTCGTCGGCCAAGTATTTTCTCCCACAGCTGTATGATTTCATACAATTTTGTATAGAAAAGAGTGTCGTCATTAGCACAGCTTGAGTTGATGTCCTCTTCATGAATACAGCGTTCGTACAATCTAAATAATGTATGCATAACTGAAAGTGGAGGGTTTTATCGCTACTTTAATTTTCCTTTTATCTCTCTCTCTCTCTCTCTCTCTCTGTCTTTTTATTGTTTTGTTTTCTTTCTTTTCCTTTTTTTTTGGGGGGGGGGGGGGTAGGGTCACTTTAAATTTGAACTCGTGTATCCAATAAATAGTAATTTTATGTCATGAGAAATGAATGAGTAAGAAGTAAAATGAGCGCTGGGGAAAACCATCATATAGATTAATATATAATTTAAAAAAAATAATAATTAAAACAAAAAACAGCATTAACAACAAAACACACACAATTGAAGCTATTAACTCGTGTGAATGGTAGTGCTTTTGAGCGATGAGAAATTAATGAATTCGAAGTAAAATGAGCGCTCAGTGGTGATGAACAATCATCGATTATGTGAACGTGCTCAATACCCCCCCCCCCCAAAAAAAAAAAACAACAACAACAACAACAAACAAACAAACAAACAAAAACAAAAAACAAAAAAAACAAAAACACCAACAACAATAACAACAAAAACAATAACACAAAAAACCAAACCGACAAACAAAAAAACAACAAACAAAACAAAGAGGGACATAAATAATAGAAGCAATGAGTCACGAAAAAGGATTTGGCTTGTAAAATGACAATGAACAGGTTATCACACGCTTGCGTGGTTTAAATATTTCCTTATCTGTGTAAATAGTGGATCCAAGATTCCTATATAGGTCGTTCATGAGGAGAATTTTTTGAGGAGCAATTTTAGCCTTTTTATTAACATGCTCTAAAAAGGGCCACAGTGGAGTTATGCAAAGAATCTGTATTTATTCAAGGACATTACTACTCACCACTGCTTACCAAACATTCACCTCATAAGCAAGTTAACCCATCGCAGTTCATAGTGTTGTTGTTTTTTTTAAGTTTGAATTAATCAGGGGAGCGTTTCATCAAGTGTTTTGTCAGTGATTTTTACCGACAACTGTTATAAGTTACTGAAATCCTTGAATCTGATTGGCTGAGAGCAAATTTGTCGGTAAAAATCACTGACAAAACGCTTGATGAAACGCTCCCCAGCTTTGATTCCCTCCTCAGCTTGGTACCAATTAGTCGTATTTTCCAGTCCTACATAGTTTGAAAAAAAATTAAAAAGTATATTACGTGAACCAGTGTGAATGAAAATCGAAAAAAATTAACGGGAAAATTGTCAATTAATTTTGTACACGAAAATAGTGATTATATATTAAACAAATTTGCCAATTTAGAGACTTTAATGATAAGTTACAATCAAATACTCTTATTCGTGAATGGCACAACGTACTACTGCATTGGGAACAGACTCAAAATTTGCTGTGATTTTTGCTCTCTATGCTCATGTATAACGTGTAATTCCTAGCATTTGAATCAAAAGATAATGCAAAAAAACGTCACCAATAGGAGACACTGTACTGCTATGGATTAATGCAAATAAAGCTGTATTTACTTTGAGGGTACCAAAGTTTAATACCGTGGAGTGGCACGCGAAAATATCTGACCTCGTCTATAATTATATGGCCAACAGAATATATATTCCTGTAACAGGCAAACATTTAGTTTTAAGGGTACAAATGTCTTCATTGTCACATTGTATTGCTCAGTGTGTTCAAATCTGTCGACAATCGCTAGAGGGAGTGGGAGTAGGACTTTGCCCCTCTCCCCTCCCCTCCCAGTTAAAATTTCTGTCAACAATTTTTTTTCTTCTTTTTTACTGTTTGCTGCTTGTCTGAAAATTTCCGACCCCCACCCACATTTAAAGTGGTCTTGTGAAGTCCCTGTTATCATATTTATTTATTTATTTTTTTTTATTTTTTTTTGGGGGGGGGACTTACAAATTCTTTCATCCTATTTTTAGCCACTATATTGGCGTGTCTTTCTTTTTCCTTCGTACACTACTGTGATTCTTTTTGTCGTGCTTTGATGATTCTGCTATTTGATTTTTAATGTCCATTTTAGGCCTGAAAATTAATAGAGTAAATTAAATTCAGTCGAAGCGAAAAGTTATTTGAAATCATCCCTGCCGGAAAGATCAGTGTCCCACAGTGTGTTTACAGTGTGAAACACGATGATTTCACACTGTTAAATTCGAGCGTTTTAACATTGTGAATCACATCTTCACAGAGTCGACTATGTGAACACACTGTGAACACACTGTGGGACCATTGGCGTAGCAAGGATTTTGTAGAAGGGGGGCATACAAATGCAGGGCTGTCAACTTTGGGGAACTGCTTGGAGGGAAATTCATATTTTTTTCTTCTCGCCAGCCCTTCAAAAGTCGCTAAGTGGGGGGGGGGGGCGGGGTAGGGTTATCCGATTTTATGGGGTCCAGTTTTCTCTGACAAGCAACAAAAAAAAAAAAAAAAAAAAAGTATCAGCTCAACAAGGAGAGGGCACAATTTTTGGGGGAAAAAGTTGCCCCCCCCCCCTCTCCCCTCAGCTACGCTAGTGTGTGGGACACTGTGTTCTTTCCGGCAGGGATTGGACCGGAAGAAATCTAAATATTTAATGGCAGTGGCGTAGCTACATGGGGCACAGGAGGCGCGTGCCTCAAATAGAATAAGGGGGAAAGAGAAAACAGAGAAAGATAGAAAGAAAAAAAAAATGAAAGAAGAAAATGGGGAGGTTAACATTCAATGAAGACGACAGGACATTCTCACACATTCCCTTAATCAGTTGCATTATTGATTCAAAATTCATCTAGCTTTCTAATAAATATGCATTCATGTCACGTAAGATTATTAAAGGAGAATGAAACCCAGGGGGAAAAAATCAATTTTAATGAAAAGAGAGGATAGAGAGAAGCAATTACAAAAAAAAAAAAAAAAAAAAAAAAATCCATCAAAATAGGTCACGAAATGAGAAAGTTATGAAAGTTTGAAAAGTCTCAATTTACTTTCTATGGCGATCTTCAAATTGGCAATGCAGCTACTTCAAAGTGAAAGGTTTAGTAGTACAACTCTCCATATGTTTTGTACACAAAATTTCATATTTTCCCCATTATCTCTCAAGGCTTGTCTCCTTCTTAGCTCAAGGTATATCATGGGAAAATATATTCGACACAAGATATGTTGAATTCACAAAAAGACAAGCAGCATCTTTAGAGATAATGGAGAAAATATGAAATTTTGTGTACAAAACATATTGAGAGTTTTACTAATAAACCTGCCATTTTGAAGCAACATTGCCAGTTTGAGGATGGCCATAGAAATTGAGACTTTTCAAACTTTCATTTGGTAACCGATTTTGATGGAACTTTTTAAAAATTGCTTCTCTCTATCCTCTCTATTCATTAAAATGGATATTTCCCCAGGGTTTCATTCTCCTTTAAAGACACCATATCACCAGGCCAGGCCTCTTATAGGGTGGCAGTTACTTTACCCTAATCATTGTAATAATCATGGATGACTCAGAGGCATTGAAAGCTGCACGGGCGCTTCATTGCAATTTTGTGTGTGTGCGTGTGTGTGTGTGGGTGTGTGTGTTTGTGTGTGTGTGTGTGGGGGGGGGGGGGGGCTGTACTTTCTCTTATCCAAATTACAATCAACTTCTGATTGCATTTTCTAGACGGTTTCCATACCAAATCACTGGCTCAGCAAAGTTTTGTAAAAAAGACATGGCCATGATGGCTATAATAATATAAATATACCATACTTATATAGCGCATATTTGTTCCTATGCGCTGTTAGGGAAATAAATAAATAAAGAAGATAGAGAAGATTGGGAAAAGTGAGATACGTTCGACATAATTCCTTTTTTTAATAGCCGCCACTTATCATTGGAAATTGTTTCTAAAAAGAAATGTCTTGAGACATGTTTTAATAAAGTTGTTATTATAAACAGATTTTTTTCTCTCCCTCTCTCTCTCTCTCACTCTGTGTCCCTTTCTTCTTTTCCTGTATAAAATTATATTGTATTTGTGTATTCAGGCGTACCCGCTACAAGCATCTGGCTTACTGGGACTGCGCCTTCTTCCCTTGTTCTTTATTGTACTGATATTACTTTATATGCATGTAAATTGTACTATTTGAACAGATGATGAATGTTGCCAAAATCAATGGAAGAAAATAAATGTTAATTTGAAAGAATCATAATTGTTGATATTTTCCTGCAAATTATTTCGAAGCTCTGCTGATATAACCTGAAAAGAACGTGACCCATAACATTTTGTATTTATTTGTGGGGTAGTGAGGGGAGACTTTTGGGAAGGTCAGAGATTTCTGTTTGGTATGTATTGGGTAAGTAAATAAACCCTCTATAATTTATTTATTTATTTATTGTTATTTCTGCATACTAACATCAATACAGTAATTTACAAGTCAGTTGAAAACGGTGCATAAACACATACAACATATTCGACAACTTGTGTTAATTGGATTAAGATTTTTTTTTATTTTTTTTATTTTTTAGTGGATAAAAACTATTACAATGATGTTGTTTTTTTTTAGTTTCGTGTCTCAGGTACATGTGTATTGGACCTGTTTGTTCAATTTCGTGTGCAGAGTATATTAGGCATTTTGAGGAATTGTATTAAAACCACTTCACTGACTTCACAAAAAGAGTATTATCTGATGTTGAGATGGGGGGGGGGGGGGGTACTCGTTTTCCCGAAGGTTCGTAATTCCAAAGGTTCATACTTCCAAAACACAATATTCCCATACCAGGGGGTTCATAATTCCGAACAACTAGTGAATTACTCCGAAGGCTCATAATTCCCAAGGTTCGTTCATTCCAAAGGTTCGTAATTTCGAAAAATGATGTAGAGTTCTTTACATTTTCAAAACTATGAAGCTTTGGAATTATGAGCCCTATTTCATTTTCGGAATTATGAAGCTTCGGAATTATGAACCTTCGGAGTAACGAACCGTCGAAATTATGAACCTTCGGAAAAACGACATGTAACCTTTTTTCTTTTTTCTTTTATAGTGGTCGAGGAGCCTACATCAACATACATAATTAATAAATTATTGGTGCAGGGTTTTCAGATTCTAAAAAATCAACTTGTTAACTTGCGTGGTATATGAATTATTGGTGCAGCATTTTCAGATTCTAAACAAATCAACTTGTTATTAAACTTATGTGGCATAAATATTTGTTTTTCTAGTACGTACTATATTTGTTCAGACTTTTTATTCGTGTGTGCACCATCCAATCCGGAGTACTACTCGACTTAGTAATCAGTTCTTTTAGGTTCTATACAGGCGTTGGATGGTGTGCCTTTCCCATCTGCTCTACCATGTCTACCATGATTCTGTTTAGTCACACCTCTTTCATATTTGTCAGTTTTATTTGTTTTATGGCTGTAGATCTAATGAAAACTATTAAAAATGAAAATAATAAAATAAATTTCCACATTTTTACAGGTTGTACCATCTTCTCCGAATAAAAATATCCGTGCAGTGGGGCGAAATCACTTCCTGATACCGGTGTATGATTCAGAAGGGAGAGGATAAATTTCTCTATGATTACTTGAAAGAGGAACGAGCAAGTCAAAGATAAAGTTTTAAGTAAAGATAAAGTTGAGTTCTGGCCATGTGATTACATTGTGAAAGAAACTGTCTGGAAGCAAGTAGGAAAAGTTGGTTAAATGTAATACGAAAGAATGGGTGTATACTGTAAGTTTTTTAATCATCAAAAAGATAAGAAACTGACTCAATTTTGCTGAAAATTAGATCCACTGCACACAGAAAAGCCTATGTGGGACTACACACACATGTAGCATGAAAGTCTGGCCCAAAGCTTTAAGCTACTTGTCATATTCGAATACGAGGGCATTTAAAGAGCAATCCATTTTAGGTGTCGTTTCTTCTACTATATACGTCCAAACTAACATTCAAAGAATGAGAAAACTCACATATCATATTTCGCCCTTACTGGAATTCTACCTTCTCTTTAAAATACTAACAAGTACGTTAAAAATAGGACAAAGCTTTAATCAAGAAAGACAACTTATAAAAAATGTCAATTTGTGATGGTATATGAATATTTCTATCGGGTTTTTGTACGTGCTGTTCTTCCAAAAGTGCCCCCCCCCCCCTTTTGAATATCTCCCGTTTGTTCGTTGATGATTTGAAGTTATTCCACGCTTTGATTCAGTGGAGTGCAAATTGATTTGTCAGAAGTCATTAGAAAATTGATGGATAAGCCTATCACGACACGTTGAACTATAAACAAGCTGGCAATTTACATCAGTGAATCTATGGTCAGCAACGACGGTTTATTCCAAATTATAAATTGTAACTTGAAAGTAGACCTACACAATATAGGGTCATTTGACGAAAAAAAAAATCATGTTTCTTGAAACTTCATTATTAATCGGAATTTCCCGAATTCTGATTACAAACATACCATTGAATACGTTGGGATTTTGAATGCTGCAGGGGCATGAAGATTAATTGAAAATGCGCTCAAAAGGGTGGAGTCCTGCGAGGAATCTCAAATTATCCAAAGGTAACCCTTTTCCAGCAGCTGAGGAAAAATGTAAGGTAAATGTAAATGCAGGTCAATAAATATTAACCTGTAGTGACGTCTTGGCTGTAATTATTACAGTCCGGCACGCCTGAACTTATCCCGATGACTACTGAATTATGTAATTCCCATAAGCTTAATACAGGAATGACCCGGTTCCCGTATGCAATGGGTTATCAATTGTATGATATTTGTTCTTGGCAAGAACCAACAATCAGGCAAACTAAAGGGGTCAAGCTTGCCTATAGTACCTCCTTGTGCAAACAGACTAGTTAAATTTTCGACGAGTACGTGCTGGCTGAAAAAAACAAACAGTATAAACAAAAGACTGGTCCATAGAACAAGTAGGTCAATTTAAAGTTGCCTTAAACTTAACCTGCTAACTAGCGCCATCTTTTAACAGAATTCGGAAAATGACTGTGCATCTCGCACCTTTCTCTCTTGTATAAGCTTAGAATGTTCTTGCCGGCAATATTCTACAAAAGTCAAAAGTAATGGTTTGATTTTTTTTTTTATGTGCTTATTTTCCAATCCAGATAAAATTGAAAATAAAATGCAACTAATCTCTAATTAGAATCTTAATTTAGAAATGATCGTAAGATGGCGTTTTTCAAATTCTACCAGTCTAATGTCACTTTAAGGGCTGGGCACATTTGTCCGATAACGATAACGAGATTTACATTAAAGGTACACCCTACAATATATAGTGAGAAGGCGTGAGTATGCTCTTGTCTGTTAACAGTAGGGCAGCTCTAGGGTGTACTTTTAATGGAAAATCTCGTTATCGTTATCGTTATCGTTATCGGACAAATGTCAGACAGCAAAAATTAGTGTACTTTGGTAATAAATATGCGCATAATTTGCATATTTAACATTGGATCGTTAAAACGAAAACATGAATGCATCTCTAATACATGTACTTCAATGTACCTCCATGCACCCCCCCCCCCCCCCAGTAAAAACCTGGTCTGAAATAGCCCAGTTAAAATAGAATAAGCGCGCATTGCCATACGCGCGCTTAAACACGTGTGCGCACACCGTACCCAGGAGGGGGTTTATGTAATGGTTTAAACTTCTTTTTTGAATTCGAGCCTAAATTTCTTTTTCGAGAAGTAGACAATAATAGTCTTTCTCGTACCAGTTAAATGTTTCAGATGTGGAATATAAAGCAAATACATGTAATCACCTTTTGGTTTCAGGCGATGATACGTACTATCACTTCCTCGGCGATCTGAATGTATACGCTATCTTTCCTTAGATTCGCTTCGGAAAGATAGCTACATCCAGATCGCCTCGGAAGTGAAAGTTTGTCCCATCACCTCCACCAACGGCAATTATTTGCTATCCTCTATGAGCTTATTTTATATTAAAGAGCAATTCGTATTCTTTCTAATGATATCTTATTCATAACCGTTCTGCCACAGATAACTGAGCAGCAGGCTTTTCAAAAAAAGTATTGTCAAAATCATCTTGTACCAAGTTTGGGCTGAAGCAACGAATGTGGGTCAAAACCAATTATGCATTTCTTA
Source organism: Heliocidaris tuberculata (assembly GCA_025618425.1). NCBI lineage: Eukaryota > Metazoa > Echinodermata > Echinoidea > Camarodonta > Echinometridae > Heliocidaris > Heliocidaris tuberculata. The sequence goes on from CM046833.1 coordinate 4,281,458, forward strand.
TTTCAGTTTGAAAACACTTGGTGAGTTATTTCAATTGATTTCGTGCATTTGAATGAAAAAGGTGTTAATGTCAACTCTGTGGTGGTACCACAGAAAAGACTGCAATAAACTTCAAAATTGAAGGAGGCTGTTGTACCCAAGGAAGACGAATAAGAAGAAGAAGAACTAATATAAGAAAAGGTTTATTACAAGCAAAATTTAAGATATTTTTTTTTGGCCATGATGACACAATCTTGACTTTAATTTGTCTATGCTTCATCCACATCCTTTGTTTAAGGTAGACCTCTTTATTGAGTCATTCAAAATGGACAAAGTTTATTTGTTTATCTTGTTTTCATGAAAGGCTACTATCAATTGCTTTGGTGATTCTCAACACATGTATCCTTTCTTGTATTCTTCTCCATTCTTTCAGGTCAGTAAATCTCTGAGTTCATGTGCTATTCGAGAAAAACACCTTATGCACCTTACATGCCTTATGCAGGTGAAATGGTGAAATGAGCAGAGAGTTTTTCGTTATTATGAGACATTAGGAGAAATGGAATGTATCAATGTATGATTTAGATAATATGGAATTATGTTGTAGGCCCATGCAGCACAACCCTGAAATATATAAATCCAATAAAGAATCCAAAATATCCGGCATTTACGCTGAAATTGTAAATTGTCATTGATTTTAATGCTTCGTAGCATCGGTGTACGATTTTGCTACCAGAGTGTAATACACAATCAAAAATTAAAAAAAATCTTTATGGTAAAACAAAATCCAGCATATAGACTACGGGAAGGCGGGACAAGACAGGACACAGGGCAGTCCTAAGACTGAATTGACATGTATTCCAATTAGAAATATAAATATGAAAACTGACAAAAAATACCCCCCCAAATTCGATGTGATGGCAATGATGAAAATAACAAAGAGCGAAAGTAAAATTCATATTAGGAGATTCATTGCACAGGGAAGGCCTACTAAGAGCTGCTATACCGGATAAATTGACTCTTGAAATGTTTCCTGCAATGATCTAGAGCTTAATATACCAGAACCAGAGCTGCGCCATAATGTCGATATGATATATGATCCAGGAAATTCTCAAAATATAACATCTTTCATATTCCCAGATGCGGTCGTTTAATGAGTTGCCAACATTTATTCCACGAAGCAAATCTACTTTTGTTCTTAGGGGTATTTCCATTTCAGATATCAGATATGCCGTGTCTAAGTTAATCACAAGTCATGTAAACCACCAAAATAATATTTACAAGGAATAAACTCATTTATCATGTACTCGCAATATGTTTACTCAATAAGTAATCTCTTCTTTTCTCGGCAGCAAATGAAAATCACATAGTAGACCCATCAACTTGAAGTCTGAATTAGTCTGAAAAACGAATTAAAAATACATCTCATACATAACTACGAAAACACTTAGGATTTGGTAAACACCTTGCCACGAAGCTGTTATGTCTTTCATTTTTGTCCTGGCTGAAATGCAGTACCTTTCACAGTGACTGCCATCCAAGCAAACTTTGGGATCAAAGTGAGGGCGTCCTTTGCTGTTATTATTTCAAAAATTATTTATTATCCCTATAAACCGGCTTTTTATTTTCGAATATGAAAAGTAACGTGCTATGGTCTCGAGAATTTCATTTCACAACAAATTTATGCATCCTATGAAATGATTTAACCCGAAAAGGTTGTTTTTATTATATTGGATGGCAGCCATTTTAGATTTTTGCATTTTGCAAGAGTACCTTTCAAAAAACGCGAGGGCTCCTCGACTAATATTGATTAGTAGGCCATAAGTGTTCATGCCAAATTTGGTGCTTCTGTCCGCTCTTTCACGAAAATTGCTCTATAACCCACCCTACTAAAAAGGAAATTATCCAACTTGATGAGAGACAATGCACAGATTGCAGTAACGAATAAGGTATACGGATGTCTAAGAAGAGAGTCGATCCAATATGCTAGACTGGATTTGGCCGGGGTCACGTGCCCACGCCTTTCTACCCCATAGATCCGCTGCTGTCTTTAACTCTCTTTCTCTTTTTATTCTTTTTATTTTGCCGTCTGACAAGGGGCACGTGCCCTCGTGCCGCCCCCTCCCGTATCTGAGCCACTGCATCACAGAACTACTCCCTCTAAAAAAAAAAAAAAAAAAAAAAAGAGTGAATTTTCACTATGTTTTCACTCCCCCGGGCGTCACGTCAGTGATCACTTGTTTAGGAGAGAATATCGAGTGCCTATCGAGTGGTCTCTAAAGGGAAAAGAGTGGAGTTTCACTCTCTTTTCACTCTATTTTCATTCCCCGGGGAGTGACGTCATTGATCACTCGATGTTTCTTTTTTTTTTAGAGAGTACATAGAACTGCATGTACATTTAACTTTGCATAAGTCGAATCTGTTGGGACCACAAACATGACAAAGAATAGTTCGACTTATGCAAAATTCGACTTAGGAAATATGAAAAAACACATGATTTGCATAGTTTGGTCAGAAAATTTGATTCTAATTAGGCAAAGTTCGACTTATACGACTTCGAGTTATGCAAGGTTAACTGTATATAGAACTACTTGTATACAGAACTACACAAATATTAACCAATGTGCTTTTTTTATTTTTTATTTTTAATTCAATTCATTTTATTTTATCATCAAATAAAAATACTACATTTAAATACATAAATGACACTGAATAAGTAATAATGACGAAGGAAAAGGAAACTACAAAGAAGCGATGAGCTTGAAGTCGAATCTGTTCGACTTTAATGTAAAGAAAATTTATGAATAAATGTCAGACAGATATTTGATCGCCAGGCCTCTTATTTAACGACTTCATGTTGATGACAGCGCATTAGAGCAAGCGCATCATACATCTGGGCACAATGTTGCAGTACTGGGCCGGGAGCGATTCGACTGTCCAAAACCAAACTGTAACGGATTTCCCAAATCAAATTACTGGCTTTCCATCATTTTGGAAAAAATATATTGTTGCCCTTCCTTATGTTTCCTCATGTATATTCATGGAGGAAGACGAAGCATGGAAGGACACCCACGGAAAACTTATTCTGGCATTCCATAAGTACACAAATATTATTAAGGAGCATTGTGATCACCCCCCCCCCCCACCCCTTTTGTTGTTGTTGTTGTTGTTGTTGTTGTTGTTGTTGTTGTTGTCATGTAGGCTATTTGGAGCCTCACTCTCCGCCCAGAGAATCTTGGTTCTGCCAATATATGCATTCTTATAAATCATTTCTTTGAATTGATAGTTTTTCATGTTTTTAAATAATTATAAATTCAATCGTAAGTAGAGTAAGGCAATTCAGCGGATTAAGCGAACGACAGGGCCTTTTCTTCTTCATTTTTTTCCCCATGATATTTTCCTATCTTTACGGCAACTGAGCTTTTAGGAAAGATATGAGAAACTTCCACGAGTCGACTTCAAATAATATTATGATGTACTGTTTGCACGATTTCCCAACCACCAAAGAATTCATGGAAAATTGCCTCCAACCAAAATCCTACATCTTTTCATAGTAAACACATCCGGGTCGTTGGACGAAATCACTTCCGGCCACATCTTCTTCTGTGACGTCATTCATGTCACAGATGTTACCACCCTCATAGGTGAAAGAGACACAGTCATCTCTTGCTGAACAAGCGGTCGCGCATCGCCCGAGGCTGCGCGCGTTCATCGAATAGATCACGTGATTGATGAGACAGTAATCTTCGAATGCAGACCCGCTGCTATACTTCCTCCGGAGCTTTGTTTCTTTCAGTACGGGTGTAGAAGAAAGCCGTTGAGCCGGTTCTATCCAAAAGAAAAATACAAATCCAAACACTCTGTTATCTTTATCATTTCATGACAGGAATTATTTAAGGGCTAAATTGATCACATTTGGTTCTTCAAATTGGCAACAAAATTTTTTTTTTAATGCTACATAGTTCTAATAAAAAATAATGTCTTTGAAAACAACACAAATGGTTATGAATTTTGTCGAAAATTTGAAAAAAAATTGCCAATTTTGACAAAAAACTGATTTTAAACTTCTCAATGTGTTGCCAATTTAAAGATTTTAAACCTTATTCTACTTTTTTTTTAATTCCTGGCATCAAACGCAATATGGTCATGCAACAAAAATGGATCCAGTGTGAGCAGAAATTTTCGCTCTTTCTACTCATGCACCTGGTATATTTTTTAGGGCTCTGAATAAAAAGTTATTGAGCCAAACCACAAAATGTGGTCAATGGTCCCAAAAGGGTTAAAAATTAATGACATTCAAGTGGTCTTCACATTTCTACATCTTATAACGCACAGATGAGTAGGCCTTAGTACATAAGGGGCATTTTTTTGTGTGTGCACTTAGCTTCTCCTATTTCAACCCCCTTTCCGCCTCCACGTTCCATTCGTTTACGCACAAAATTACACATTCAAATTGGCAACCATAATATTTTTCTTTTAGTGTGATATGGTTCTAATAAGGTGTAATGTATTTGAAAGCAAAATAAATGGTTAGGAAGTTTTTCGTAAATTAAAAATAATTGCCAATTTTGATGAAAAACAATGATTGTGAACCTGTCAATGTGTTGCCAATTTAAGAATTTTAAAAGGTATTCTCCTTTTTAAAATTCTTGAAATCAAACGCAATAAGGTCATGCAACTAAAATGGACATAGTGTGTACAGAAATTTGAGTTCTTTCTACTCACGCATCAGGTATATTTTTTTGAGCTCTAAATCATAAGTTATATTGAGCCAAACCACAAAATGTGGTCAAGTGTCTCGAAAAGGTTAATGTCCTTGTTTGTGTGTGTGCGTGTGTGCGTGTGCGTGCGTGGTTTACAGCGTAATCTGTGACCAATGTTATAACGATTTGTCGTGTTTTCATGCAACAGAAACTAATAAAATCCACATACTTTCACAGAGCGCGAATGCACTGGTGTCCTCGCATTGTACATCGATAAGCTGCCGGGATGCCTGGAGGTATGCGATGCAGTCTTCTCGGTTCTGGAAATCGTCGGGTTGGAGCCACGCCCACCAATCTGAGAAATAAACAAATTAACGGCCCATTCAGACATGATGCGTGAAATCGTTTTAAAATAAAAGACAACGTCATAATTACATGAGATAACATTGGCACGTTCCAATGTATCATATGTATATGTAAGCACAGGGAACTTTGTATTGTGGGATGTGGGTGTGTGTGTGTGGGGGGGGGGGGGGTCAAAAATTCCTGGGCCCTCTCGAAGTGTTTTGATTTTAGTAGCTATCTTTACTTCCTGACCACTTCAAGGACACCCCTGTCGAGCAAGCACTTTTAATGTTCATCTTTTATGATTATGTTCATACAGATTTCTTGACATTTCTTTTGCATGAGTTCGGAAGGCGACCAAACAGATTATTATTATTTATTTATTTTTAAAATTTTTTTTTTTTTACCAGGAGCCGTATTGTAAAAACCATGTTAACTTCTATGTTAACTTCTATATGTTAAATTCAATGTTAAGTCCCAAAGTCAATATACCCTTAACATACCTTTATATCGGTATTCTAAAAAAATATGTTAAGACGCCCCCGACATTTATCATTGATACAATAATAATCACTGTTAAAAGGTACAATATATTACCCGACACTTAACGCTGTTCTTTCCTTATGTAGGGAATCCTATAAATAAAACGTCTTGAAATAACATGGTAACAGGGGAAAATGCAGACGAACAATATCAACTTTTATACCTTTTTACCTGAACAATTGTTAATGAATACGAATTTAATAGACAAAGCACAACATAGGAATACCTTTCTTTATAAAGAACCTTTTACTATCATGAAAAACACCCATCACTTAACCTGTTGACACTGGACTCAAAGCTTCCAAAGAACTCCAAATCTTCTAGTATTACCGAGTATTACAATGATAAGTTCGTTTATTATTATGTACACTGCACATACAGTGCCCCGTTTATAGAAGATTATGATATGTACTCGCGTTCTGTTGTTACCATTAATTCACATTAATAAGTTGTTTTTTTTCAGACAACATTAGAGTATTTATTTATCATATTATTATTGATCCTATAACAATGACATTTTATAATTTACAACTACTTATCACTCATGACTGTTCTATGCAGATTTCTGGGGGGGGGGGGTTGTGTTTGTTTTATGCAGATTTGATTGTACTTTCTAATTTAATAAGTTCCTATATTTCCTTTATTTTGAGTCAATTATGTTTTTTGTTAATTATATACATTACTGCACTTGTCTTTCTATACATCCACTTTGAGTCAATGAACTACCAAACATGGAACTTTATGTTAAGACAGTGAACTTATGTTCATGACCTCAGCCTTTTAACCATTAGTGTTTAATATGACTTACTCATTCAATTACATTCTACATACCCTGCCGGAAAGAACACAGTGTACCACAGTGTGTTCATATTGTGTTCACAGTATGTTCACATAGTCGACTCTGTGAAGATGTGATTCACAATGTTTAAACGCTCGAAATTAACAGTATGAATATGAATTCACACTGTGGACACCTCCACAGTGTGGTGTACCACAAAGTGTTTACGTAGTGATGTTCGATTTTACAGTATGAATTTACTCGCTCACAATGTGAAGTTGTGATTCACAATGTTAAAACGCTCAAATTTAACAGTGTGGAGATGATTTCACACTTTGTTTCACACCGTGAACACCCTGTGGGATACTGTGTTCTTTCTGGCAGGGTATGTTGTCCTCCCTTAATTACTTTTTCACTTACTTGAACTCCTGTAACCTCCTCTTCACTAGTATACCATTTACAATTAGATTGTCCTTTCACTTTTCTTTTATTACAATATATCTATCCCCTATCGACATTCTTACAGTAAACAATTTGTTTATCCACATTTAACATTCCATTCGTTTGTATACTCCTCAATCACTCTCCTTTGTAACATTCAAATCTTATTCATTTTCTGTTTGTAATCTAATTGATTGAATTCAGTTGATATCAAATATATATATATATATATATATATATATATATATATATATATATGTATATGTTATTTCCTTACAATTATATATATATATATATATATATATATATATATATATATAATTGTAAGGAAATAACATATACAACAGCTTTGGCAACTCTCGTGGAAATAATTATAATTGTGAGAAATGAAAATGAGAGAATAATGGTTGCGTAGCTTAAATCAAAGTTCCCCAGTGGTTAAGGCATTGGCGTTCTAAGCCAACGACCCGGCTCGATTCCCGGCGGAGACATTTTTTCAACCTTTGCAAAAATTCAAAAGGGAGGACAGCTCTGGGGAACTTTGATTTAAGCTACGCAACCATTATTCTCTCATTTTCATTTCTCACAATTATATATATATATATATATATATATATATATACATATATTATGATCATTATTATTATTACGAAGATTCGGAAGGTTCGTAATATATATATAAACAGTTCATGTTCACTGATGTTTTAGTTCCTGAAGATGATCTGATATAAAAGTTCGAAAAATGTGAAACTCATCATGACTCTGATCGGAGTATTATTTCTAGCGCTATATATTAACATCTTCTGTGGTAATAACGGATAATTTTCTCGCTAACATAGTTTTCAGAATACCACCCTAGGGGCCTAACCATGGCTAAGGGCTGGTCACATTTATCCGATAACGATAACGACAACGAGATTGCCAATTAAAGGTACACCCTTTGATGTTGTGTGTACGTGTGAATGTGCTCGTGTATGTTACAAGTTGGACAGGTGTAGGGTGGACCTTTAATGAAAAATCTCGTTATCCTTATCGTTATAGGACAAATCTGACAAGCCCTTTAGCCTATATAGGACTATGTCGTTTTTTCCAAAGGTTCATAATTCCGAAAAAGAAATAGGGTTTATGACTCCGAGAAAAAGGACGTTCACTATTCAGAAGGTTCGTAATTCCGAAAAAAGTTATGTAGGGCTCTGTTTTGTTATCGAAATAACTAATCTAACCAGAGTATCATTTCTAGCACTATATATTAACGTCTTCTGTGGTAATAATGGATACTTTTCTCGCTAACATAGATTTCATAATAACACCCCAGCGGCTAAGGGCTGGTCACATGAACCTTGTTTCATTTTCGGAATTATGAACCCCATGCTATGGGAAATTAGTGTTTCGGAATTACGAACCTTCGGAAAAACAAACCTTCGGAAAAACGAGTAGCCCCGCTCAGTACTCACTGCTGTCTTCAAATATCTCAGTCCCGTCGACGCAGTCGTAAACCCCTTCATTCTCCTCATCGCCACACCCCATCCAAACGAGAGTCCACGAGAACAATCCGCTTTCCCCCTGCTCGATGTCGGTCCGATCGTTAAACTCGTCAAACTCCGCCTGCGAAGAAGGTACGACGAGGTACGCGCCCATGGACGCGCAGGACTGGACGGCGTTGGGGTGAGACTGCTCCTCCATGGAAGCGAAGCGGTAGCAGCTTCCAGCCGAGGCTTCTCCGAGATTCCAGCCAGGTTCACAAACAAAAGAATCTGCGGATTATTTGAAATTAAACGTTAAACTCTGAAGGTCTAGGCCTATATTCAAGATATTGAAGTGTTTGGTTCCAACACATGCATGCCACCTACATCCATTTTTTTTATCAAAACTGATTTTTTTTATTTCACGAATGTAGGCCTACTCATTTCCATATATATTCACTGACATGTCCAAACAGTTGATTTTCCTATGGGAAAGTGAAAAACAAATGACGAGAAAGAGAGAGAGAGAGAGAGAGAGAGAGCGAATAGCAGAATCTTCCTTTTTAAAAAAATAGTTCCATAACATGCTGCATCCTTTTGGAATTTCCTTTGCTTTGTAAGGCGGGGGGCAATTTTTAAAATTAATCTGTTAATCAAAAAAGAAATGTTATCTGGATTTCTTTAAAGAGACAATTTATTATCATATCACACAGTATATAGGACAATAGGACAACTACAATTTCAAGTATATAATGCAAAATAGAAGCATTCCAAATCTTTGTTTTCCTCGGAACGTAGGTTTTACGGATGTAGTATGTTTTGGAACTAATCTCTTATACAAGGATTCGGCATTTCGCATCAAAAACATACGTGCAAATTTGACTATCCCATAAATGCAATTAAGCACAAGAATCGTTATTGTACATTGCAGCTGAAATTCCAGAGCACCTCTTAACCCAGAGTCATGAATCTTTAATGACAGTGAAAAGCAAAAGGTTGGCAGAAATGGCAGGTGTAAAGCACAATGGTGTTGCTGTGTTCTGAATTAATTACTGATACACACGGATTTTGTTGCCTTGATTTTTTGTCAAAAAGTGAAAATCTAATTAAAGATTAAGAGCATCATTCTAAAAATATTAATGAAAGAAATTTCACAAAACTTAATCCAAATAAATTTAGCGTCCTTCTACTTAACATCAGTCCGATACGAGTCATTTATTTTAAACAGCTAGCATAAATCTACATAACATAGTTTTTAAAGGACATAGTGTGAAGTTTTTGATAGCTATAATTAGAGTTGAAATAAGAATATGTAAACAAATTATGCAATGCATCCTGACGATTTATTTCCAACAAAGAGGATAATTAATACTCACCAATCTGGGCATAACATTTCCCCCAAATGATCCCCAAAAGTAGAAAAATGGCCCCAAACTGGCGGTATCCAACTTTCCCCATCGTTGAAGAAAACTTCTGAGAGCAGGTTGTAATCTGCCAAGAGTATTATGCAAGATCATACCTGCTTCTAAACCGCAAAAAAATTTTGATGAAAAGACCTTCATTGTTTTAATCAATTGACTAAAGGAATTAATCACAATGCCATTGGGCTCATAATAATATTAAAAAAAATAATTCAGTGCATGTTTATCAAAGCATAAAAACTGTATTCATAACGAAGTACATTATAAGCTGGGATAATTGGCTGGTAATATGTATGCATACATACATGTGTATATTCAGCTTTTTCTTAAGCTGTTGACCTGACAAATTAGTTAATTGATAATCGCATTGTAGCCTAATTATCCCCAATTTTCATTATACAGTGTGAGTCAGAAAAAATGTTACACTTTTTAAATTGCGTATTGTTTAAAAAGTTGAGGGATTAACAGAGTATATTTAGCATGTATTGATAGAGTATAATATTCCTTTGTTGTTTGGTAACATTTGTTTCAATGTTGTTGTTACGGTTGAGTGCACAACAGCCACTGTTTGAAAGATAGTCAAAACTCATTTGCGCCAAGTCGTATGATTACCTGCTGAAACAGCGACAACAACAATCTCACAATCAATGAGGGTAAAGTTTATGCATATGTTCAATCAAGACAAATGAACATGAGAACCAATAAATAAATGAATAAATAAATAAATAAAGCCAGAAGTCATAACATTCAGTGATCTCCAGTGAAAAGTCCTTTTTCATAGTCAATTTAGGCACTTGGACATAGCTTTCAGTCTACCACATGGCGTCAGTTTCTCTCGATGCATTTCTGAGCTCGATGGAGCATCGCTGTCATTGGCTCTACGAAGTGTCTGCCTCTCTGCAAGTCATCTGGTATGCAGGTGGGCTGCTGTACACCTTGGACTTCAGGAACCCCCAGACGAAGAAGTCCATGAAGGGGCCGCGGAAGTGGGGGGGGGGGGGGGGGGCTGATTTGATTTCACTCCGGTTGTATGACACGTGTCTACTCAAAAATGGGGGGGGGGGGGGGGGGGGCTGCAGCCCCCCTCCCCCCGTTCCGCGGCCCGGGGTAACCTCGCTAGTCATAAGGACCACTATTCATAAGGACCACTTATTCATAAGGACCTCTATCCATAACATGTGACTAAATGAATAGCGGTCCTTCTAAATAGCGAGCAAACCATATACAAATTACCTCGCTATTCATAAGGACTTCCATTCATAAGGACCACTATTCATAATTATTCATAAGGACCGTATTCATAACACGTTTTAAATGAATAGCGGTTTTCTATGAATAGCGGTCTTTATGAATAGCGAGCGGACCCGGCTTCGCTTCAACAGCCCCTTGTCTGATTTGTAATAACTCAGTTATCATTACAAAAGGCTTTTTTTCCTCATTGTGTAGTCTTATCCAAATCAGACAAGGCATTGTTGATGTTGGCGCAAATGGATTTTCACCCAGACACATTAATTGATTCCTATCCAGTAAATTCATTACTGATTCCCCACAAATGTGGTATCAAATAGAACTGGAAGAGTTATTCTATCTAACTGTGGCGCAAGAATTATGATATTTCTATCATATTTGTAATATAAGCATTTAAAAAAGTGTAGCATTTTTTCTGACTCGCACTGTAGTTAATCACTTATCTCTTCCGTGATTCCCCTCATACTCATTAGTTTACCATCCCCTTGTTATTACTGGCCTGGCGTTATATTATAATACCCAACCTTGGCTGTCATAAACACGATTGAATTACTGAAGTGGGACATGGCTGTGTAATCCCAAGAGTATAAGGGATTTTATTAGCTTTCTAATAAACGTAGCCAGTAGCCGCGTATTTTATCGTTTTATTTCTCTCCCCCCCCCCCCCTCTCTGTATCTCTTTATAATTCTTCCCTTTTCGCATTTCGAATGGGATGGAGTACGTAACACCCCACTGCATAAAGCTATTATACAGTGTACATACTTGTAATGAAATAACATATAATATCATGTAAAACAGCTTGGGCAACTATAGTGGAAATAAATACAATGCGAAAGGAAATGAATGAATAATGGTACTTGTATGTATAATTAAAATAATTGATATCGAAATGGACAGTTGCTGTGTTTTTATTACCTCTAGTTTAAATCAATGTTCTTGACTGTAGTGAGAAGCTGATCCTTTGGTCCCTTTTGGAAATTATGCCGGGCCCGTTTTTTTTTGTTGTTGTATTTTTGTATTTTTTTTTTGTTTTGTTTTTTGTACGGGTCCTCAACATTACAACTTCATTTCATTGTTTAGTTTTCTATATATACACCAAACGAACGTGCATTAAACAAAATATTGCGGGTCAGTAAAACGTGAAATTTGGGCACTTTGTGCACATTTTCTTAAAAATCAGCCGCTGCCATCATTTTCAGCATAATATTGTCCAGAAGAATCCATGTTTTTTTTTTTTTTAGTGAATATAATTGCCCATTTGGAGCCGTCTGTGTACCTAACTATAATCATTTTCAAGGTACATAGTGACGTTGAAATTGCCCACTAATTTTAGGAGACGCTGATTGTGTGTGTGTGTGTTTTTTTTTTTTCTGTCAACACGTTACAAGCACACAATCATTTCACTGTTTATTCATTTTGTTTCGATATCCAGTGTCTAATTCAGAGGATGATCGCTTCATTATACTTTGTTTGCACATACTTTGTGAGAGCTTTGCGTCATTCACTGTCCTCTCCTTTAAAATTTTTTTTTTTTAGTATGGATAATGTATCCGTTCAGTTTAATATTTTGGCTCCTCCTCCTCTCTCTCTCTCTCTCTCTCTCTCTCTCTCTACGTTTTATTTCATCATGTACACTCTTAAAATGTTGGGTAAATTTAGTTGGGTAACTGCTGGTTGGTTAAAAATATTCCCAATTCTGGGCTATTATTAACCAACTGGACACTCGAGTGGTGTAACCAATATTGGTCATTACTTTTTACCTAAATATTGGGCATATATTTACCAACAGTATTTGGTAATTATGGGTTGGGTACTTGTTGCCCTGTAGTTGTGTAATTTTGTCACATTTCCTTTGCCAGTTGGGTAAATTTTGTTGGGTAACTGATGGTTGGTTAGAAATTCGCTTTTGCCCAACTTGTGGTAAATATTTTTACCCAATATTGGGGAAAACACTTATATGAATATTCATGAATTTTTAGTAGCGTATGGTTAGGGGTGGCCCGATTTACTAACTGTCACCGAATGCATAAAAAAATATAAGGGGTATATAAGAGCTTGCACTAGTTTGCACTAACTGGATAGGATAGGACTAGGATAGGATAGGTTAAGATATAGGATAGGATAGCTTAAAATAGGATAGGTTAGGATTGATTAGGTTAAGACCCAGAAGGACGTAACAAGCAGATTTCATTTTTTTTTTAACCTAGGTTGGAGGAAAAAGGAAACAATAAATTGGGCAGCTGAATTTGCCCAACCACATGATATTTGTTACCAAACAGCTGAACAAATAGAGGGTTGGGCAATCCTATTGGGTAAGATTGGTTGGGCAATATTACCCAACTGAGAATATAACCAACAGTTGGGCAATTGTAGAGTTGGGTAAAATCTAATGGGTCACCAACTGATGGGCAATTTAATTTGCCCAACGACATAGTAAATGGATTGCCCAACATCAGTTGGGCAAATTTTAACCAAAAGTTGTGTGGACAGTATGTTGCCCAGTGTTGGTTAAAAATTGGGCATTTTTTTGCCCAACTTTTTTAAGAGTGTATGGGGGGAAAGAGCTCGTAATTATATGTTCTACGGAAATGATTCAGATTTATTGTAAACTGGTACATTCAGTTTCCTTATCCGATTTCGAGATTACTTCTTAGAAGTGAATACCCTTTTCCCTCACATTACTCTCAAATATAATTATGATTTTAGTTTCTCACAAGGTTAATGAGAGATAATTAGGAGGCAGAACTTCTGGACCCTCTACCCTACCCTATTCGTTTCCTTCCTCATTCCCCCCCCCCCCCGTGTGTCATTTACTTTGTTTATGTATGCGTTTTTGCTGTGGTTGTTGGTGTGTGGGGGGGGGGGGGGTTGTCTTTTTTTCTTCTTTTGTTTCTGGTTATGGTTGTTTTTGTTTTGTGTTGTGGGTGGGGGCGATGGTGTATTTTATCTTATTTAATCATTAATTTTTCTATCTTCTTTCCTTTTAAAATTTGAATTCTTCTTTTTTCTCTAAAGGAAATACAAAAATATCGTGACAAATTGATAATTTATATGTTAGGCCCTAATGACATTTTTTTTTTATTCAATAGCCTTTCCCCCAAAAAAGTTTGTCATTAGGACCTAAGCAAATTCATACGATAATTATGTAAAACCTTATTTGCGATTTGTCTACGCGAAAATACATTGAAATTACGTTTTTTTAATGAAATGTGTAAAATCTTTTCTTTATATGAAGCTTTTTCTTCTTGAAATGTGTAGCTCTATGGGCAAATATATTTTACATGAAAAGTTATTTGTACATGTATTATTGTTTTGAAATGTGAAATTTTAGTCAGCAGTTAAATTTATGTGAATATTTTTTGTACTATTGTATGAAATGTTACAAGTTATGTACAGTCTTCTTTATGAGAGAAAGGAATAAAAACTTATAAAGGCTCAGACTGTGCCCCCTTCTAAGCATCAAACTTCACCATTATACTTTATTTCCGACCGTTTTCTACGGACACTCCGTTTCTATCTTATCTAACTTTCCATGCAAGTGTATCTCTTATTAGTCTATTTACAAAAACTTTACTATTTGGATTCTCTTTTGAGGATAGCCATTAGAATAATAATTATACATCGTCAAAAGGAGAATAGAAGAATAGAAAAAAAAGGGGATGACGTCAGCGATACAGGGAACTACTAGTACTTTCCGCAGGGGCGGATCCAGGATTTCGTATAAAGGGGGGGGGGGGGGTCGTCACACAAATGCAGGATTGTCAAATTTGGGAAACTGCTTGGAGGGAGACCCATATTTTTTTGGTCTATCGCCAGCCCTTCAAAAGTCGCTCGGGGGGGTGGCGACCCCCCAAAAAAAATTTCGCCAGCCCTCCAAAAGTCCCTCAGTGGGGGGGGGGGGGGGGGGGGGGGGGTTATGGGATCCAGTTCCCCTCCATAATTCTCTGACAAGCAACAACAAAAAAACAAAAAAAAAAAAAAAAAGTTTTCTGGTCGAAAAGGGGGGGGGGGGCACAATCGCAAATAGGAGGGGCACAATGCATTGTTTTCCCTCAAAAGGGGGGGGGGGGCACGGGCCGGGATTGCCCCCCCCCCCCTAAATCCGCCACTGCTTTCCGGACAACATCAAGATAAAGACAGAGTATCCGTGAATCATTAATTGATTTTTTTTGTACATCATTGTACAGTATTTATTGATATCAACAAAGCAGTGCAGTATATCTATCCAAAACAGTGTCATAATCATTTATAGAACAATGACGTAACAATTAAATAACCTATGGGCGAATGACGAAACTGGCGGATCCAAATACACAGGCCGCACTCATAGGCCTTTACAGTGACGCATACAGTCTTTAGTTTTGAGAAAAATAGACAAAAATAAATTAACTACATGTAGCTACGAGCTTAACCATGGTTAGAGTTGGCCCCTGCTTAAAATTTTCTGCTCGGTCACCTTTCTAACCCGTGCTTTCAGCGCAATCTACTTTCAAAGCCTGCGCCAGTCCTATGACGTGTCATTCCAATTGCGCTATTACGTCCTCATGTACAAGAAAGCGACCAATGCATGCACACCTCATTCAACGCAATATTTTCATTGGGTGATTTCAAGTTTGGCGTTGGTGTTGGTGTTGAGAGCGTGAATTGGGCTGCTGATTCTAGCCCCAACACCGAATTCGGGTTTATAGAAATAATACCAAACACATTATTGATAGCTCAACGCCTATTGCAGTCAATCCCAGCACAGCTTCATTTCAGGTTCGGTGTTGGGGCTGGTGCTAGTTTTGCCCCAACACCAACACCAGCTTTCAACACCAGCTTTCAACACCGAACTTGAATTCACCCACTGTTTACTTTATGGCAAGGAATCCTTAAGTTACGCAGGTCCTAAAGCTACGCACCCCGCAAATACTGAGTAACGAAAATATCATTTACAATTGCCAAAAAGAATGAGTAATTTTCCTTTATTTTTGGTGATATTATCACTATTTGGAAATCGGGGTAACAGTCACATCATTCAGCACAAAAATCAAGATTTGCATTCATTAATTATGTGTGCATAGCGCCCTTTAGAACCCTTTCACTTTGTCGAACAAAATTTGACACCGCATCGACATCGGCTCGAAAATTTATATTGACATTCCTCCGCCGTAATATTTTCAGCGATTTAACTTCAAAATATATAGAATCAGGATATATAACATAAATCTGCATCAGATACTGAATAAAATAACTTTTTAGCCGCTAGAAACAAAGTGCGTAGCTTTAGGTTTCCCCATTATACTTTGTGTCACTGTCAAATGGCGCGCCAAAGACAGCTGCGTCAGTCGCTGACGGAGTCCCACGTCAGTAAATGACGCCTCGTTTGCAAAGGGCATTATAGGGCCCTGTTTCATAACTTGTCATCAATGACAAGTTGCAATAACTGTTATAAGCTACTGAAATCCTTGCATCTGATTGGCTGAGAGGAAATTTGTCGGTAAAAATCACCGACAAGATTCTTGATGAAACGCCCCCAAGGACTAAAGTAGGCCTAGTTGTTCATCCTCATGTTTATAAATGAATAAAAGATGCGGTCTGACCGCGGCGAGAATGGTGTCTCGTCCATCACTGCAACGTCTCAAATCTTCAGCTTCATGAACAGGCCGGCTCGATCGCAAGAGGCCTTATTTCATTAGTTTCAATCAAACCAACTACTTGTAAATAAAATGTCTGAAACAAGACCTTTTTTCAATATTTTGACTCTTTTTTTGCACGAATATCTATCGCTTTGATAAAGATGAAAAGTTTGTGTTCGTTGCGTGTTTTGTTTTATCAGAATCGCGCAGTAACGCGTGTGCGCAGACAAGGGCACTGCGCATGCGCAGACTTGGGTACTCTAGCCATACATGATACAAATGACCCTGACAATGACAATGACAATCTATACGCGCACGCGTATCCGTTTTGGTGGACGCGCAAATTGTTTAACATGTAAAATTACATTGGAGCGCGCATCATAATGCGCACACTGTGAAAGCGTATGAAGGCCAATTGTGGTCGGTATAAATGACCTTTATCTGCACATGCGCAAATTGCAATTAGGAGCTGGCTTATTCGATTGCATTGAGCAATAGTTGGCTTGATTGACGCTAGTGAAATAACGTCTCGTATGAAACGGGATTAACCTGATAAAGGGCGAAATATAGCGATGACGTGCAGCAAAGAAGAGTTTGACTATCACTCCGAACGAGGTCATCCTGCCATGGCACGCGGTGCTCTAAATCTTTTATATTTTTGCTCCTCTGCACTAATTTTACATTCCCTCACCTTCCACATGATTTAAAAGAAATATAAAATGACAAATCAGCGCTTTAAACCATCAATTAATAACATAATATATGACATATGCGCACCCCTCTTTCTCTAAAACTTTTCAGCCAGGTGAAAAATACAAATGAGTGACATTAAAATAATAAACTTCTGTTTGATACATACATCAAAGACAACAACTGAAGCAAAACCATTTGAACACATCAATGATAATCAATTTATAATAACCACAATCAAGAAAATTAATACTGAACAACATAATTAACACTAGATCACAAATGAGTTGAATTACTGAGGTCTGAATAAACTGCTTTTGTTTTTCTTACTCACACACTATGATTTCTGTTTGAAAGCTGCGCAAAAAAAAACTATAATAAGAGCACAAACTATAATACGAACACAAATTAGAATTATTCTAGTATGACATCGCACGAACGGGAATGTATCTTCCTATCAGCTACAATTAAAATATAGAGTAAATCATACTTCATAAGGAACATCAATCTCTCTATCAAAAACGATACCAAACATAATGTATTGTATTAGTGGTGCTTCGACATTTCCTCCAGCAATCATTGCTCCGAGCTGTATTTCGTCAAAGATATTACAGAGTTAGGGCTGCACTGGATTCGGGAATAGGTTTAGAGATGGGGTTGTTTCTAGAGTTTGGTCCAAGGTTGAGGATGGCTATCAGTTAGTATAATGTAGAATATTGGACGCCTGGCAATGGTCGCTGGCCCGAGAGTCGCAGAACCATGTTAAATTAATGAACAAAACAAATATTGAAGTTTTCTCTTATCAAAAGATGAATCATTGGAAAGAAAACTATCCAAGAAGTACAACTCGATAAGCAAATACACCTTACATATTTAGGGTTATTATTAAAAATAGATTATAATATGGATATTTGTGAAAAATTATTTCGATTTGATCATCACTGCACATGGTCATAATACCTGTATATCAATGTGTTCTATCCTACAGTCAAAGGTGTACTATTTTCCATTGAAAATAACGCATTCATCAAGTGATATATTAAGCAAATAAGATATTCTCTTTAAAATAATTCATCATTAATATACATAAAAGTGATTCTATTGTATAGTAATATATTCACACACGGGATATCACCATTTTACATCATAACATATGCATAATTTAAAACGTTTTAAAAGACTATTTTATTTAAGATTATAACATGAATGATATATTAGTTATAATATCTGCTATTGTATATTTTACCGTTGTTGGTAGATACCATCTGGGCAAGTGATATTATACTGGTATAAGAAAAAGCTGCAAAAAAAAATCAGGACAATCTATATTCATGAAGTATTATATTCAATTTAAAAAATATTGCATACAGTTTGTACTACTTTATATATCATATTGAATTATATTATATTCTATATTTGATATCATTATTATTATTCCCATACTGACCCCCTACTGACAGTAAATCAATATTCAATGTGCAACCCTTACACAAAAAGAATCAGCCCTTTAAACAATCTTTCTTAAACAAAAAAAAAAACAATAGAAGCCTCGATTCTACATGGATTTAGTATAGAGATTAACCATTCTTACTGCAAGAAATGCATTATAACAACTGTGGCTATATCGCATGCATTCAGGTTAGTTAATGTATAACTCCGCAAAGTATATTTACTGCTAACAGTATAGGCATTTGGAAGAGTCCCTTGTAACCTAGTATCGCTATGCACAAACCATTCCATATACTCTTTGTGTTTGTCAAGGGGTAACATACGAAAAGGAAATAGAAGTTATTGAGTATACTCGTATCTTAAACTTTGACACTACAGAGTGGAAAAGAAAACACCCTCATTCAGGGTTAAGTCAACTAAAACTAAATAAATCTTTGGCGATATCTAGCAGATCATACTAGATTTTAGCAAACAATACAAATAATACTATAATCTGCAAAAAATACCATAGTTTTTGCATGGATGCATGTAAGAATTGGTTAAGTGGTCCTTAAGTAACTAGTGTTCAGTGTAAATGTTAATGTAATTACTGTCAGTAGCAGCAAAAGCACACAAATTCAATCATATTAAATGACAAACTGACAAACTTCACTACCAATACATACATATATATATATGTATATCTATATATATATATATATATGTATATCTATATATATATATATATATATATAT
Source organism: Heliocidaris tuberculata (assembly GCA_025618425.1). NCBI lineage: Eukaryota > Metazoa > Echinodermata > Echinoidea > Camarodonta > Echinometridae > Heliocidaris > Heliocidaris tuberculata. The sequence goes on from CM046833.1 coordinate 4,300,869, forward strand.
ACATATATATATATATATATATATATATATATATATTAGTAAAAAAAGATGTACACCAAATACGTAAATATTTCACATGTCATAAACACTATTTTTTCATACACTGCTGAAACGATTGCAAGGATATAAAAATAGTTCAATCAATATACAGAAATAAATACTTGACATCAACAAGTTTGCATAAAATTCAGACTTTTAGAAAATAGTGCATTTTACATTGAACTGACAGAAGATAAATCTAGAACTTAATTTATACAATATACTATACAGTAATATTATTATACAGGAAGGACATAGGAGTGAAAACGTTTGTTTTATCAAAAAAATAATTTAATTATGAAAAGTGATCGCAACTTAACATTGCACTCGTATCATCAATATCAACGAACGACGAATCACAATCAAGGAATTCTGCAGTCACTTCTTAAAAGCCAAATCTTGATTGGATGAAGAGAAGCAATATGCAATATCATGATTTTAATAAATGTTCTATGTGGCACGTTTCAGTTTCTCTTTTCTCCATTTATTTAAATGTGGTAAGCCTCGTCTCGCCGATAACTTGCAACAGAATGCAAAATGAATGATTTGAATTTCATCACTAAAGAGTGCAAAGCACCCACGCTCGAAGGGCTCGTGCGTTATCACTGCATGCTTAAACATTGATGTGCTTTACTACCTTTAATAAGTACACATAACTTGACTTTCAATGTAAACAAGCTATATGTACAAAAAATTTCAATCAGAGATATATTTCCATAAATATTTACAAGCCTTCTACGTAAGAAATGTCCCAAAACATACGAGGTAGATCATAATGTCAGTCCATTACTAATTTGGATTTATGATTCTCAAGATTCATTGTCCATGTTAAAAGGGGAAAAATGACCTCATCTGGCAAATATCAGACAAATATCTTGAGTCATTACACTTGCATGTCTACCACATGATAACCACACACATAATCGATTTCATAATGTACACTTTACTTCAGGTGGTCACACAAAAGCAATGCTCAAGTTTCACCACATCATGATTGTGTTTAACAGAGAATCATTTTCAACTGAACTCACACAATGTACATGCTTCACCCTTGAAGTATTTTGATGCTGTTATCATAAATAATTATTTTGGATACTCTGTGTTTTCAAAATAGAAAAGAAACTGTCCAAACCTCTTTTAATGTATCCATTCCCTGCTCATTCATCCTGTACTTGATTTAAATCATCCAACGCAATTAAAGTGTACCAATCACCTGAAAAAAATAATTTGTGTACTGCTAGAAAGTATAAAAATCAACCTCACAGAACTTTATCTGGCATTCTATACAGTGTAGGAGTATGAAGAAAATAAAGGACAACATGATGGTGCGCGCACAGGACCGAACTTCGAGTTGGGTTCCGCGCAAGCCCTTATCATGGCAAGCGTGTACGGGATGCATTGAGCAGTCTACTCAAGAGACCCTTTTACGCTTTATATATACAGAGAGTGTAATTAAATTTTAAAAATCTCTTTATAAAAATAACATTCGAAGCCCATATTTTGAATATCCATGCAGAACAATGACAGGGAACCTCAAACAAACAGCAAAATATTTGTTGGTGATTGGTAAACTTTAACATAATGGTATAATACACACAGGGCTATACAGTGGATACCCATGTTGCATTTTAATCTCGCAGGGAAGATAGCACAGATGAACATGGCATAGGAGCCTGTAGATCCTGATATTGTTGCGGGGGACAGACACGCCTAGATGACATACATTGGTCATAATTTACACCTTTTTAATATGTGGCATGGTTATCAAAGAGGTGCAGTCTCTTAGTACAATTCTGTTTTACCCTAGCACTTGTGCTGATGGCCTGATTTTAAATTCATGGAATATGCTGGCCCATGCCTGTATGCACTCTATCTGAAAAGCTTTTACATGCACATGAGATTCATTACGATGGCAGCTTTATGCAATGCTTGACAAATCTAATTTTTTTCTCTCTCTCGAAATAGCCTCTACAAAGAAACCCAAAGTATCCAATGTACATAACCAGAAAAACTAACAAAGCCTTCAACCAAAATTCTGATTTTAACCCTTAATATTGTCTGTTTAAAGCTAGAAGGGTGATAACTCATATACTTGAACACAGAGTTAATGCCCTTCTGGCTCTTAACAGACGATATTTTATAAATAATGCTTACATAACAAACAAATATGGAAAAATTAAGAGCATAGTTTGTAAGATGTTTCCGTAACCAGATTATTTAGCTTATAAAAACATTTCTAATATAGGCCTATGTCACATAGCATGATGAATTAGACAAAGGGCCTTCACATAGTTTTTTTTTCAAATAAATCATACTACTTTTAAAGTTGCCGTAAGCTGAACCTCCTAAAGACCGCCATCTTTTAACAGGCTTTGGAAAGTGTTTGTGCATCTTATTTTCCCATCATGCACCATTCTCCGTAGAAGAAGTTTAGAATGTACTTGCAGGCAATTTTCTACATTTGCAAGTCAAAAGAAATTGTTTGAAATTAAAAAAAATGTGCTTATTTTCCAAGCAAGTTGTCAGTTTAAATTCAAAATAAAATGCAACTTATCTCTAATCTCTAATGATAATCGCAATTTAGAAATGACTGTAAGATGGCGCTGTTCAAATTCTACCAGTTTAATGCAACTCTAAAGCAAAAGAATTGTTTGACTGATTTAAACTTATATGTAAAACATAAAAGAGCATACTCTGACGAAAATGCTTTTCTTCCATGAAGTTATCATGATTAATTTGGTAGTGTTATCAAATCATCATGATTTAACACTATAAAGTAACAATATCCGTATGACCATGCCAGATAAAAACATACTTTTACAAAACAAACTCTGAAATAAAATATTTTTATAAAAAGTTTCCTCCCTGTTAAAAAAGAATATCAGCACCATTGGTTTTTTACTCAGTTTGGCAAGCATAATGTTCTTGGGAATAACAAACTAAGAAAAGTTATGTTCACAACGTAAATCTCAAGCCTCTTTAAACAGAAATACAAATGTGAGACAGAAAAAAGGGACTTTTGTGCCTTTCCAGTTGTACATGAACAATAAATAAACCCATTCAATTCAAGAAGCAGGTCTAGAGGATAAACATAATGGCATAGCTTTGCGAATATACAAGTACCTAATCTATTTTACATTCCACACTGTCTAACCAGTATATATATATATATATATATATATATATATATAGAAATGAAATGAGAGAATAATAGTTGCGTAGCTTAATTCAAAGTTCCCCAGAGCTGTCCTCCCTTTTTGAAATTTTTGCACAGGTTGAAAAAAAAATAAATATATATACATATATTTTAAGTTTAAGTGTCAGCAGCTGAAGGAGACCTTTCGTGCCTTTCTAGTTGTACCAAAAATAAAACCCAATCAATTCAACAGGTCTAGAGGATAAAAATAATGGCATGGCTTTGCGAGTATACAAGTACATGTCTATTTTACATTCCATATACTGTCTAACCAACATTTTTTTTGGGGGGGGGGGCGGAACTATTTTTTTATGTTTAAGTATCGGCAGCTGCAGCAATAAAATTGCACATCTAGGCATGCAAACTATCAGTTCACTACAAAACAATACAATACAAAGCTGTACACTTGCAATACTTTTGCACGTTCTACGTATACTAGGGATGCAAACAAACCATGTTCATATAAGCACATACGAGCTAGCAATTGCATTGGCATTACTCTACATACAACTGACTACACATTATGGAATGCATAACTTGGTGAAATGATGCTAAAAATGAAAAAGATTGCAATTGAGGAGATTTCTACATTCAAGAGACCTGCTCTCATGAAATTATATTGAAAAACTTCTTGAATAAATATTGGTCAGATGTGTCTTTTACACAATACATATAAAAGATGTGCTCTGCACAACAAGGAAATGCTACAAAAGAAAGCTGGAAACGTTGTTAGTTTCAGAGCTACTTGACCTTTGCTAAGGAGGTCAATTGACCTTTGTTCACTAACACTCTAACCCACTTGCTCCCCCATCAATTCAAACTTGCAGTATCATCTATTTGTATAATCCTTATTCAAAAGATATGACTTCATTCCAAAAGTGAAACATAATTATACTTGTATACTGACACAGAAACTTGTACTGGGATATTTCAAGCCTCTTAAGAAAACATTTATTTTGTAATAATTAATGAAAGAAATCCCACTTAAGAATAACAATTATGATATTGCAGTCCAACCCAATCCACAAAACGTTTGTATAGCATCTTTTCTTTGCAGTCGCACAGCACTTCACAATCTGCTCCACAAAGTATACACGTACATGCCAATTCAATGATAGTACTAATTATAAAATACCTGCCCAAGTTTACGAAAATATTACACACTCCTCATACCAATTTCGGGTAGAAGTTAACTTATGTAAAAATTTTGACTTTATCCAAGTATTGGATAAAATACCAGCCCAAGTTTCTAAAAAATATGTTACAGACTCCTTATACCAAATTTGGGTAGAAGTTAAATGTACAATTCTGACTTTATCATAGCACTGAATAAAATACCAGCCCAAGGTTTCAAAAGCTACTACAAAGTATAGCCAAGTTTAGGTTGAAGGAAAGCTCGTGTGTGTCAAAAGCGATCATGTATTTTTTTTTTTTACTTTAGTCTAAAGCACTTTACCTATTTTCTCAAAAGAAGGTTGTGCATTAAACCAGCAAAAAAATTGAGAAAGTACATGCAACCATGAAATAACTATCCTGGTCACACCATGAAATAACTATCCTGGTCACAGAAGTATAAATTTTTTAATACGAAGCTGCTATAAAATTCAAGGTCTAATTTTCTATAGGCAGGGTATATACTGATAAAATGTTAAAATACTTGAAAACCTGTTCGAAAATAAACACTGCAGCTATCATTTTAATCAACTTATGTAAAGGTACATGTATGCTATTTTCTATATCTTAAATTGAACATTGTGAAATACAGTGAAATTTCCATACAGTATAGACACTTTTCATGTAATTCAGCTTTTCATGGCAAACACTCGTTTTCTTCTATATCTTGTCTATATTTCAAATTGATCTCTATGGAATGAAATGTTCAGACAGGCCACACTATTTATCAACAAAAATTGAATAAATATGATGAACAGTTTTTGAGGGCTTCCCAAAACTCTACATGACCTTTAAGCCAGACACTTTTCTGCAAAAGTATTTTCAGTATAAACAGAGACAAGGTAATTTACCACTTCACTTATCCATATAGGAACAGGTGGTATGCTGTTTACCCATCATACTCATATATATAAACACAATTTCATATATATATATATATATATATATATATATATATATATATATATATATATATATGTATGTATATATATAAAATTATGTTTATATATATGATTATGAAATATATATATATACATGTATATATATATATATATATATATATATATATACATATATATTATATGTATATATATATATATATATATATATGTATGTATTTACCGTTTGTCAATACCTGAGTCCCAATGCCAAATTTGAACTCCAAACCGACCCATTCTTCAACACTGGGGGTGATATGAATTTTTGTTCAGTCTGGAGTTGGTCTTGTTGGTGAGATTGAGGTATAAGAATGAGTAATATTATACCAAGAAGTGGAGCTACACACATGTACAGTGGGCATGTGCCCTCCTCCCCACCTCTAATTGATTAGCATAAAAAGGGAAAATCTGAAAAAAATGAGAAATAGAGAAAGACACGACAGGGGGAAGCAAACATGAAAAGAAAAATGATCTCAGCCCCTCCTACCCCCTCCCCCCAATCGGTCGCCTTGTTCACTCATTAACTACTGAATTCTTAAATGCCCATAGCTTTGATACAGGGACCACGTAGTTCCTGTAGGCAGAGGGTTAATTCACATTTCATCCACCAAGATGGACTGTTGGATATGTGTCGTTATTCCGAAATGTTAAAAATTCGGAAGGTTTGTACTCCGAAGTTTCGCATTTCGAAACGTTCGTTTACTCTGAAGGTTGATTACTTAGAAGGTTCATCATTCTGAAGGTTCGTAATTCTGAAAATGAAAAATGGTTTGGTACATGTAGTTACGAAAATGAATTAGGGTTCATAATTCAAAAATTGTTAAAGAACCCTACAACATTTTTCAGAATTATGAACGTTCATAAAAATTAGCATTTTTCATCTTTGGAGATACAAACCTTCGCAATAACAAACGTTCAGAATTATGAACCCTAGAGTAATGCAACATATGTTCGGAATTATGAAACCTTTTTCATTCTTGGAAATACAAACTTTCAGATAACCCTTCGGAGTAAAAGCAACATATGTTCGGAATTATGAACCCTTTTTCATTTTCGTTCATTTTCGGAATCAAGAACCCCCTCGTATGGAAAGTTTATTTTCGGAATTACGAACCTTCCGAAATACCAACCTTCGACAAAAAGGAGTGCCAACAGAATAGGCCTGTTCAGATAGTTATTCAAATTTATGGATGTTTCTTTCCTGGGGACCTAGTAACGAGGTATTCCATTAACCTGTTATTAACGAATGAACTACAGTACTTGGAATCCAGTTTGCATACATTACTTGCTGCTATGTCTGACAAGCCTCTGACAAGCTTTCAGGTTGTCAAGAACAACCTTTCTTTCAAAAGTACGCATAAAATTTGAATATATTTGTGAACAGGTCTATTGGACTGTGGAGCCGTGAAAGAAAACACCGCGGGGTTGTCTCATGTCTTCATCGTAACGCTGGACTGCCAATAATTCCATTCTTGTATAGCACATATCACATTATGATACAAATGTCTCTATTTTCCCAAGAACTTTTTGATATTATTAACCCCAGCTTAAGCTTTGGCAACCGTATAGTACTCGGTGCATTCAAGAAATAAATCTTACCAGGTACCCACTTCCTACCCCTGGGTCGAGTATGGCATATGCAGATCGATGTCTTGTCAAAGGACACTAACTACTAGCAACACTCGTAACACCGGTGCGAGCCACCTAGTAACACTGGTGTGACATCCCCACCCCATTTCCTTCCCCTGTAGTGTTGATGCTAGGAGCGAATCAGTGGTTGGACCATGTTATACTACCAGTCAATGCCAAAATGTTCAATACTGATATGCTAATGTCAAAAAGGCATCTGGGGAGCATTTCATCAAGTGTTTTGTCAGTGATTTTTACCTGGGGAGCATTTCATCAAGTGTTTTGTCAGTGATTTTTACTGACAAATTTGCTCTCAGCCAATCAGATGCAAGGATTTCAGTAGCTTATAACAGTTGTCAGTAAAAATCACTGACAAGAACACTTGATGAAACTTTCCCCCTGTTATAAGCTCCTGAAATCCTTGCATCTGACTAGCTGAGAGCAAATATGTCGGAAAAAATCAATGACAAAACACGTGATGAAACACTCCTCGGACGTCCAAGATCAATAAGGTACATGACATGTACATGTAGACTAATCACCAAATATTTCACAGCTGTTTACATCTACTTTTGGATTAATATCAAGTCAGAAATTCTTTAGTATTGATCTTTAATGGAGGGTTTGCAAACAGAAAACTGTTCATAAAGAACACTACATTTCCTATATTTCATAACTTTTGAAGACAGCAATGTCATTATTAAAAACACTGCACTTTCAAGACATGTCATATTAAATGCCATCTACTACTGGTACATTTTACATGTTATGTCAGATTCATTCAATTGTGAATATGAAAATAAAATTGATTATGAACATAAAACTTACAAAGGTTTCATTAATGAAAATAAACCAAAAATAAAAAGCCATTAATTTTGTAAGGAAAACGGTGCAGTTTTAAGGAAAATTAGACTTTTCCCCTCAACATACTACTGCAACACAAAGTTGTCCTCTTGACAGTTTTCAAATGTAACTGAAAAGGACCGATTATCAATCTGGACTCAGACCAATTGCATGTCTCCTCAAAGACATGAATTTTACATACTCTATTCGTTACCTTGAGGGGTACATTATGTCAACAATCGTGTGTTATTGATAAGACAGACACATGGCTTAATTATTATTTTTTTTTGTAGGGGGGGAGACAAGAAAAGTGTCTGTGAGAAGGGTTGATGGCAATTCATAAAACAAATGAAAAATAAAGTAATTCAGACAGCCCTGAGCTTACATTTAGCTTACAGTATCTTGAAAGTCACTTTTTCTGACAAGCGTTTTAACAATCTGTCCTTGTACAAAAATAAAGGAGATATATCCCCCCCCACCCCTTCCCTCTTCAGTAAGGCAGGGCTCCAAATTCATTTCCTTGGAGAAGAATATGATAAATGTAGCTATGATGTGATACCCTGTAAGTCAGATCATTACGTTCTGTGGTTTCCTAGTAATTGCTGGGCTTTTCATACAAATTCTTCTACCAAAATGTAAGCTAGGTGTGCAAAACCAAAACCAAGCCTAATTACATAACCATTAAAGGTCATGTAAAGTTTTGGTAAGCCCTCAAAAACTGTTCGTCAGATTTCTTCAATTTTTGTCGATAAATAGCAAGATACTAGCAATACTAAGACACTGTGAAGATTTCGCCTCCTAAAGTTTAATATCAAATAAGAGGCAAAAACTAATTTATGTGCCGGGACAGGCACGTAAAATCCCAACAAAGGCAGCATGTGCTATACACTGTAAACACACGTGTAAAACCAATGATGAGTAGCTACACACAGTGCACACACGCTGTCTCTATGCGAAGCCCCAAGATTGCTGTGCGGGGAGCCGTCGGGGTGGACGGGTCCTAGCATAATGGCAGTGATCACGCATTCCTTACAGATATTTACACTGAAATTCACCAGAAATCATAGATGGAATACCAAATGATTTCTTACAGACATATTTTGATACAAGGAGAACAACATGAGACTATATTTAACATGTTTCTTTCCAATTTCCATTTTGCTACCAATACCGTACATGAGCTTTAACCCCGTAACTAGCATAGATTTGGAATTTGTTTCACATTTCTATACTACTTTTGATCAGCACTCTCAGAACAGCATAATCAGATATTTAAACTGGCATGGAACTCATTAAATAATTCCTTATTTAATAAACATGTTTTCATAAAAATAATACATACACGTGGTATATGTTTTTCTCCTTCAGCTGTCTAGAAAACACCTCAAACTGGCTATAGACGTGCAGACAATCATATGTGACCAGGCACCACAAAACCATCAAAAAGTCGCCTGATATGAATTTTTAGTTCAAGTCTGATTCTGAAAGAGGAGATTCTCAGCTTTAAAATGATACATAACTCATTAGCATTGGATATTCCTAACTCACTGCACAAAGAGTAGAATGCACAGTCCCTTAGAATGTTACTTCTGAGAAATAAGGGTTTAAAGTATGCAGTGTAGTGAAGCACTCTGACTTGCAAGGGGTAGTGCTAAGGTGACAAAAGGAGGACGAGAACTCAATGAAAATTTCTGTGAAGGAATTATCAAATTGTCCGAAAACTTGGCAGACTAATTAGGCATATCCTGTTCATCATAGTGCACAAGTATCAATGCAAGAACTTACTCATTTTAAAAGTTATGGGAGATCAAAATGAGACAAGTATTCAGGGTCGTAAAAAAGAAAATTTATACAACGAAATCCAGAGAAGACACACATAAGTCCAATAAAAAACTGTCAAAGATTCCACTTTTAGATTGTTTGGTGCCTCCAATTTTTTAGAATACTTAGAAAAAAGTATACTCTTTCAGGAAATATCCAAAACTAAAATTTGACCATGCCAACCCAAAACACATCGATTGAGCTCTAACTGAAAATCAAACAATGCGACTTTTTGGTGGTTTAGTGGTGCCTGGTCACATATGCTTGTGTTAATATTTGGCTTTACTCTTCCATTGACTGTTAATCATTAATTTGAATGTCGTTACCTCTGGGGCATTCTTTGCAGCTGGAGAAACTGCATTCCACTGTATTACTGAGTGGGGTAGAGGGAGAACGTTTTTAACAGCTAGTCTTAATTTGTCTTTATGACATGTAAATTAGTTCAAATGATTGTCTAGTTCTTGATTTCAGTCAGAAATTTGTAGCAAAGTGAATGCTATGGGAACTCTGTGGTATATTGGTGAAGGCTCTTGCCTCTTATACGAGAGGTCCTGAGTTCGATCCTCTATGGGTGCTTACATCCTTGGACAAGATGTTTTGACCACATATGTCCCTCTCGACCCAGGTGCAAATAGGGACCTGGCAATTAGTGGGGTAATAATACTTGCAGGGCCCTCAGGAAGAACAGCATTGATGCTGATGAAGCTTCCCTGGGTAAACAACATTATTAGTATACTATTAATACATGGTTGGGAGTGCGTTAGTGCGATCTGGCAACACAAAGGTTTTTATCGTGGTGTACTAACGCACGAGGCGTAGCCGAGTGTGTTAGACACCACAATAAAAACCTGCGTGTTGCTGGATCGCACTAACGCACGAACTCACAACCATGTATTAATAGTTTTATAAAACGGGTCTACAATCTTAGTGTTTTCTTACAATCTTAGTGTTTGATCCGGATTAGCCGTGCGTTAGTCCCCTCGCCGTGCGTTAGTACTTTTTTTTTGCACGGTCACGTGGTGTTATTTGACCAATCAGGATAGCTACATTCTTGAACCCGTTTTATAATATAGGATAGAATTACATGTAGTGGTCAGTGCTTAGCATGGTCTTACCCAAATTAGGTCTGGATAAATAAGTCTAAATAATGAGAGGCCATCAGATAATTATCACTGTTCACTTTTGAAAAATGCTATTTGAGAGTAGCAAGAAAAATTCAAATCATACTGTATATACCTAGCATTTGGCCCTGTAAATAACTGTACACAAAAAGGGAGCTTTACCAAAACCGACAATCTGAGCAAGGGTAAAATAAAGGTCAGAAATAACAGAGATAGGAGTGACTAAAATCATACTGCATACATCTAGCATTCAGGCCTGCAAATAATTGTCCCTACAGAGGGAGCTATACCATAACCAACAATCTTTATGAGTAAAATAAATGTCGGAAACAGCACATATAAGAGTGATTACAATAAACTGTATATATTTATATACAAGTATAAAGCATTCAGTCCGGCCTGCAAATAATTGTCCACAGAGAGGGCGCTTGCTATAAAAATACCCCTGAATAATTCATTATCACTATTCTCTAAGAAGGACAGTTTATCGAGCAAGTTTACTGGCAAGAGTGAATCTGATTATATTAGGTTATAACTAAGATTTGGCTCTGGAAATAATTGCCCACACAGAGGGAAAAAACTCTGAAAAAACTCTAAATAATGCTTTATCACTGTTCCCTTAAGAACTATCTAATCTAGCATTGGCATAAATATATCTAGCATTCAGTGCTGCAAAAATTTTGCCACAGAGAGACGGGCACTTACTCTGAAAAATATCTCTAAATAATGCATTATCATTGTTCTCTTTAAAAATATCTTATCTAGAATTGGCAAGTGTGATATAAATCATACTGCATGTATCTAGCATTTGGCTCTGCAAACAAATGTCCACACAGATGGTGGTTAATCAGATTTATGGGGTCCAGTTTTCCTCCATAATTCTCTGGTAAACAACAACAACAACAACAACAAATTGTCAAAATTTGCCCCCCCTTCCCCGGCTATGCTAGTGATCATATGATTGTTTCCTTAAAAGAAAAAGACAAACTTATCTAACATTGGCAGGAGCAATCATACTGCACATATATCTAGCATTTGGCCTGGCTTGTAAAAGACTGTCCACAGAGAGAGCAGAAACTCTGAAAAAATAACTCTGAATGTTTCATTCACATTGTTCTCTTAAAAAAAGATAAAATGGAATAAAATAATAAGCTAGCATTGGCAAGACTGATTCAGACCATATTAGGTTTATACCTATCACTTGGTCCTCCACACAGAGGGTACTATATAACTGGAAATAACTGAATAACTCGTTATCGTTGTTCTCTTGAAAGGGTCATCTAGCAGAGGCAGGACTGATTCAAATAACACTGCATATATTAAATGTATCTAGCATTAGGCCTTGCAAGCTAGTGTCCACTTAGAGGGTGCTATATAACTCAGAGAATAAACAAATATTTCATTAACATTGTTTTCTTTATCAATTTTTTTTTTAAAAGAAGCTTTATGTAGCAATGGCAAGAGTGCTTTGAATTCTAACCCTGCAATTAGTTTTAAGTGTGTTTAGCCATGGCACATTTGATAAAATCATCCTGCATGCTTCCAGAACATGACATTGTAAATAATTATCCACAGAGAGGTTGCCATACAAAAAGCACCAATCGCAACAACTAAGTTGGGTATTAGTAGTAAGTTCTGATACTGCACAAATTTAACAAATGCAGGCGTGTTACTAAGGTAACATAGAAGTCTTTTGGTTCTAGAAAGTGGTTAACAACAGAGCACCAAAGTGCGTTGAGGACTGTCTCGTGCAACATTCTCACGAATTGTGAATGAAATACAGTATCACTTAAAAGGGACCAATTATAGAAAAACAAATCTGATAAGAAATGACCATTTAAACATGAAAACTGTGATGGTGATATAATTAATTTTAAGAAAATGTTACCAATTTTGAAGATTTTACTCCAGACTTTTCATTTAAATCAGTCTTCAGGAAAGGCCAAATGTCCATGTCCATTGTCCTTCAATAGAAATGTGATCAATTTAGGCAGTAAAAAGTGACACTCAATCTCTCTGAGTTAGGGATTCTCCTCAACCTTTTTTGTGACAACGGAGGAATACTTCAAACAAAGTTGGAAGACATCTATTCTGAAACCCTATACGTTCATTGAACTCATACTTTCACTGCAGACAGCTTGGTAATTTGCATAATATTTTATCCCCAGCATTGATCCCGGGATGAAATCTCAAAGAGTGTTGTATCGAGTCGCAAAGGCCCCATATAAATCGCAACTATTATTATCATCATTATAACCTGGAGTTGCCATAATCCAGAGGTCGGAGCACTTTTAATGGAAATGCCCACACGGTGACCATATAATAGGAATAGGTCCTGCACGTGAACGTATCCGATGACTGGGGTAGTAATAATAATATCTGTAAAGCGCTTAGAAACAGTATTTCCTTTTAACCCTTTCAGGACAGGAATTACTTATGGGCTAAATTGATCATGTTTTGTTCTTCAAATTGGCAACAATAATATTTTTCTTTTAGTGCTACATGTACATGTACACGGTTCTATCAAGGTGTAATGTCTTTGAAAACAATACGCATGGTAAGAAATTTTGTTGTAAGGTTGAAAGAATCTGCCAATTTTGATGAAAAATAATGATTGTGAATCTCTCAATGTGCTGCCAATATAAGGATTTAAAAGCTGATTCTCCTTTTTAAAATTCCTGGCATCAAACACAGCATGGACGTGCAACAAAAATGGACACAGTGTGTGCAGAAATTTTTGCTCTTTCTACTCATGCATCTGGTATATTTTTTAGAGCTCTGAATCAAAAGTTATTGAGCCAAACCACAAAATATGGTCAATGGTCTAGAGAGGGAAAGGGACTGCTAGCATGACAAGCTGACAGTAACTCTCAGAAGCTATCCAGAGGGCCCCATTGCACAATATGTGAAAACAAAAATAAACAAACACAAGCAAATATAACAAATTTTTGAGATAAAAGCCACAATAGTTTGTATACTTTCACATGAAAAGCCTACTAGTTATCTCAAAAGCATGCTTGTATAAACAATGCTAGCAAAACTTTGGGTGAAGTAGGATACAGCCTGGTCATTTGATCCCTGATACAAAAAATGACCAAGGCATAAACTCATGCCATTTCAGAGAAAACAAATTCAGCCATTTCAGAGAAAACAAATTCAGCCATTTCAGAGAAAACAAATTCAGCCATTTCAGAAGTAATATAAACTAAAATGCTTTAACGCAGCTTAGCGAAACGTAGTGGCACAAAAAGACGCTTCCGAAGCGCAAAATGCATATTGTTGAAAATCATTATTTTATTTAGAACCATATCATTAACCCTTACTGTACTGGGGAAGGGTGGGGGGTTGGGAGGCCCCCCTAGACAAATTTTGTCACGCATTTACATTAAAATAACAATGGATTTGTGTTCTTTGCGTGATTCTCGAGGTCTGTGCAAAATTTCGCGGCAACCGGTCATGTCAAGGCTGAGATAACAGCCTCCGAGCCCTCCCCCCCCCCCCCCAGTCAGAGAGGAGCTTGAAATAGTCTACATGTAGTACAGTAAAGGGTTAAGTCATGGAGCGGGTCAAATACCTCTACTACAAAAACTGTTATTACAAATGTCAAAATACAACTTTGTTATTCAAAACTATCACCAACAATTTTACCTTTGGCTTTCCGAACTTGTCTTTTCGTTTCGCTAAGCTACCTAAAGGATAAAAAAAAATCTTACTTATCATACGCAAGGTCATAGAGAGCAAATAAGAATTAACATTCATATTCAAAGGCCTGAGATTCCTGTTCAGTATTATTACTGTAACTGTAATTCACTGGTAATCAAGGAATGGATTAAAAATACATGGTCAAAGAAATCAAATTCTCAATATGTAGTACTTGATTATTCACAGAATTCTAATGAGCAAGATCACAAACAGACGAATGTGTGAAAATGGTCTGTGTTGAAGGCCTGAGTTTTTGTAAAGGAAAGTCCTAATAAGATCGACTGGGAATTAGGACATGAACAGTGAAAAGATGAGGCAGTTGATCTTCATCCTAGATTTGAAGTAGAGTTTTGACATGCAATGACAAAAATATATGAAACGGGAATCTTTTTTTTTTAAAACTCTTAACCATCTTTGGTCGAAAAATGGAACAAAGTGAACTACCACAGACAACTTTTGTCACACGTACAGGGTATACGTTGAATGTACTCTAAACAGTGTGTCAGTTTGATTCATAATGTGCAAGGAGTTGAAGGCTTGAGTATAGTCATATTTTCATTAGATTCAACTGGAAACTGGAAAATTGATGGAAATAGAATTCGGTTAAAAGAGTCGTTTAACCTTCATCCTTAATATGCCGTAACAGATGAGACGGAGAATGATGAAGAACACCGCCAGGACTCCAAAGTCGAGCCGAAGGTTGTCCAAGCCGATGTCGAGCTCCTCGAGGATGTCCTGAGCGGTCTCAAATATGCAATGTTCCTGGCTCTTGCAGGGGATGGGCCCCCTGTCGTCGCCGTAGACAGAGATCATGACGCCCTCGTAGGAGTAGCGGACGAAGGAGCCGTAGCTCATCCATCGGAGGTATTCCGGGATGTTCTCCAAGGTGACAAAGAAACCAGAGAAGAGGAGGATGGGGATACTGGAGACGGGACCTACAAAAACAGCCACCTGGTTTGGGGAGAGTTGATGGAAGCAAAGACGTAGGAGGTAAATGGATTGAGAAAGAAAGAGAGGAATGACAGGACAGAAAAGGAATGAGAGAAAGGACAGGAGAGAGATGTCAAAGAAGTTTAAGAAGGGGTGCAAGAGGGAATATAAATGAAATTAAAACAAAGAGCGAAGTAATATTTAATAATAGTTTTTAGTAAACAGTTCCTCATAACTCTTACAGACATTCATACAATTTCTCTTTTGGGGTATTTTATTATTTGTGAAATCTAATTTTTATTTTTTTAGCTCTGCTAATACACTGTTATCGGAATCCATATTCAGATATAATAGATGATGATCAAATCATAAGAATAAAATACAATAGACTGATACAGAAAGAAAGGATCAAGAATACCACTTGTATGTTAACCCTTTCGCGACAATTGACCGCATTTTGTGGTTTGGCTCAGTAACTTTTAATTCAGAGCTCTAAAAAATATACCAGATGCATGAGTAGAAAGAGCAAAAGTTTCTGCACAAAGTGTGTTCATTTTCGTTGCACGACCATATTGCGTTTGATGCCAGGAATTTTAAAAAGGAGAATAAGCTTCAACATCCTTAAATCGACAACACATTGGGCGGTTCAAAATCATCATGTTTTTTTTAATCGAAATTGGCAATTTTTTCAACTTTTCAACAAAGTTCTTAATCATGTATACATTTTTCGAAGACATTACACCTTATTCGAACCATGTAGCACTAAAAGAAAAAATACTATTGTTGCCAATTTGAAGAACAAAATGTGATCAATTTAGCCCTGAATTAATTCCTGTCCTGAAAGGGTTAAACAAGACACAGAAATTCTTTGTTTTCCAGGTGACATGAAGTTACAAGGGTGAAGTGACTGGTTAATGCTATGGCCAATTTTCATCAACTTTGTGGAAAAATATTTGAAGACAGCTTTTCCGTAAATCAGAATGCAGTATAGGCCTGTTTCTCAGGCACCACTCCCCCTTAACCCATTCTAGGCCACTGAGCTTTTTTTTAAAAAGGACCCTACACACAAATCCCATGCAGCATTATTCTAAGTGGCATTCAAAGAGTTAATGCATGAAGGGTTAATGAACCCAAGTTGCTTACCTCTAATGGTAGCCCTGCACCTATTATCAGTCCTAATGACTGAGCAACTAGTGATGTTGATATCGCCATGGCAACGAATAACGTGAATCTCCCACCATCCGACGGTTGTCCTGTCATCCAGTAGACTATTGTACAATATACAGCAGGCATTATAATCTGTAAAGGGCATAAAACATTAACTTAAAGGGAATCAGTAACTTTGTGGAGGCTTGCATTGATTTAATAAAAATGATGAATTTTGATTTTTTTTTTTGGGGGGGGGTACGCTTTAGTCTAACACTGCAGTCTATGGGGGAAATGAGTCTGGCATTTCCGGTCATTTGTATACGTTTACTTTTGTGAAGCACATGATGATTTCGAAGTGCATCTTTTTTCCTGGACGTCATTTGTACACCATATTACATACGCTGATAGCATGTAAGGCCAGGCAGCTCAGATTTTATCAAGCCTCTACAAAATTACTAAACATGTATCACAAATAAGAATCTATTACACAAATCTACGTTCATTTTTGTTACTGCTCATTTCCAAAACATAAAACAATCCATGAAGTCAAGGTCACTATAATTCAAGGGCCCATTCTAAAGAATATAAAGACAGACAAGTTTAATGTAATCAAAATACAGTGGAATTAGAACTTGGGTGGCACTAAGGTTAAATCACACTTATATCCATTCAAAAATTCATTTCCAGTCAGTTCAAGTGATTATTCGCTTCACTACACTTGCGTTCAAGCTGTCCAGTAAATAAGAGTACTATAATGGGTACATTGTATTTTCATGAGGCATTTTACAGTTCTTTTCAGTTAGATTAATTGTGACGGTTTACTTCCATTCTTTATCAAAGTGAGTTCAAATCAGATGGGAGCATGGAACTGCTCTCTCTCAAAAACAATACCATGAATATTCATGTCCTGTGTTTACGATCCCTGACCTGGGCAAATTAGGAGCAATTACAGCTTCAAGTAATTTCTAGGTATTGTAAGATTGGTGGCAGCAGTGGGAACAAGATTTGTGAAGGGTATGCTGCCTCTTCACGGATAAGCTGAATACTAGTCATGCAATTGCACTGGGAAAGACACTGTCTAGAAAGTATTGGGAAATGTTATAGGTAGTACATAATTTTCTTTGCAGTGCATATACATGTATACAGTCCATAAATGCCTTTGTATGGACAATAAATGCTACATACTATACTATAAACTATTGAAATAACTGTGTATTTTGCAGTCACGGAGTCATCCACATGATACCAAATTTGCTCAATCTTTTGAAAAATCACATACACTGAAAAGTGCAGGCCTCAAAGGTTGGTTCAAAGTTTTAAGCTATTTATTGTCATGCAGTGTATATGGAGTATATGGAATAGGAGGGTATTTCAAAACCAATTTTCCCATCGTATATATATATATCTATCATATTCTTCCAAACGGGAATAAAAGCAATGAGAAAGCTCACAAATTATGTCTCACCTTTACTAGAATTCAATTTTCCTTTAAATTACGATCCCCCCCCCCACACCCTTCAACATTCATCACAGGCATGAACACACAATGTACTTACCTGGAATGGTAGATCAGCCATCATTTTAGCAATGTAATAGGACTTCAGGCTGTACCAATAGTTGAGATGCTCTCGTATCAAAACGTTCATCTCTAATGGAACTGAATCGGAAATTACAGAGGAACAAATGAAATAATTTTAAGGTACTAAATGGAAAAATATATATTGCAAATATTCAGTCTTACGTACAAAACTCACTCTAAAATACTGAGATCTACACATGACAATTCACTTGGTTAATAAAGCTCAGCAAAAGTGAACAAGAACCAAAATGCATACATGTACTACATGAAACTGATACCCATGTCAGTGCATCTGAATTATGTAACTTGATTTATCTCTCAGGTTTGGTATTATTTAGACTATCAAGGTATAGGCGGTGTAAACAAGTTCTATAAACAGGATACTATGGTTCTGCCTTCTGCGTTCCTCCTAGCCCGTCTTCACAGGCCACTTCATTTTAAGGACCTTAAAGGGTACTCATCACCAAGAAGTACTTTGCTCTGTATGTTAGAGATTCCATGTCATCATGCTATATTCATAATATGGGCTTAAAATATTACTTCAGATAAAGAGATATTGCAAGAGATATTGCAAGTTTAATTATATTCTCTATAAGCGTAAAAGCGACTGGGGAGTAAACTACTCGATGTACCCGTACATGCTCGCCAAGATAAGGGCTCGCGCGGAACCCAACTCTTAGTTCGGTTCTGCGCATGCACCTTAATGTTATCCTTCATTTCCTTCATACTCCTGTTCTGTTGACCTATGGAATGCCAGTTAAAGTTTTCTGAAGTTGATTTCGTACTTTCTGGCAGTTCAAAAATTAATTTTTTTCAGGAGATTGGTACACTTTAATACATGAATGTTGCTAATATTGCACTTCTCATTAATTATGATAATCCAAATGAGAAGCAATTCAGAGATGATGATGAAAAGGACAAGATGTTGAAAGCTAGATGAAAACAGAAAGACGAAAAAACTTGAAAAAAAAAAAAGAGTAAAGGAACAGACCTGGGCCCTGATTCATAAAACTTATCATCAATGACAAGTTGCAATTATAGTTATAAGCTACTGAAATCCTTGCATCTGATTGGCTGAGAGCAAATTTGTTGGCAAAAATCACTGACAAGAAATTTGATGAAACCCCCCTTGCATCAATCAGTGGTGGATCTCTTAACGAAACCCTATTTATAATCTGGCATGCCTTAACTACACCAAAGAGAAAATGTGCTCAATTTTTTGCACATGAGCTCCCACATCCTGAAAAAAGTGGGGTTTTTTTTCTTACTTTCTTTCTTAAAGGGGATTGCATGTCAGCTCTTTTTGAAACATGTACCCCCAGTGAATCCATCACTGTCAATGCTGCATTGAATGGGAAATTCATCACACTTACATGATAATACTGTAGGCATCATAGCTGAGAACATGAGAAACAGCATAGAAAGAAACAAGAAGCCGGCATTGTTGAACGCTTTGCCGGCGTCATCGCCAATGTCGAGATAGAGAAGACCAATTAGGACTCCTATTACTACATGAGAGGAAAATCTTGTATGAGTGAGAGTCTGGAGAGAAAAGAGGAGGGTGACAAGGAGAGGTGATGTCAGAAATGTATCTTAATCTTTATCATGATTTACATGTCCAGCAACCTCAGCAGCATCACAGCCATCATCATCATCATCAACATCGTCATCATCATCAGCAGTATACATTATCACAATTATCATTATGATGCACTAACTTCACAATGATGATGATGATGATGATGACAACAATCATCATCATCATCATCTTGAACAGAACCATCACCACTATTAAACATCACCATCATAACCATCACAATGACAACTATCATCCTCCCCATTATCATCACCCCAAAACATCATCACCATTATCATAATAAACATCATCATCATCACCAAAAACATCATCACCATTATCATAATAAACATCATCATCATCACCAAAAACATCATCACCATTATCATAATAAACATTATGATCATCACCAAAAACATCATCACCATTATCATAATAAACATTACTATCATCATCATCACCACCACCATCATCATCATCACCACAACCACCACCATCATCATTATCATCATCATCATCACCTTCATGACAATCATCGTCATCTTTTTTGCCCTATACACTTACTGGATCTCTGAAAATGGTGATGAAAGTTCTCTTGAAGAGAACCCAGAACTGCATGAAGACATCTGTTCCAAAACTTGTTGTCAAAAAGTCCGGTAATTTGTTCTCAGGCTGCATGAATTAAAAGATACATATTCTCAATCTAATGACAAATTATCATTCTTTGTCATTTTGTATCAAATGCGCAATGAGTGCTCAATGAACTCTCGATGGTCTCTTATCGAATGTCTAGCGATGACCAAGGTCACTATTAGGTCTCCGTAGATCTCCATGAAATTTGCTGAAAACTGAATTTTTTGTCCCTCAATGAGTGCTAATTTTCCCCAGAGCGTTTCCACAGAAACAACTTTTGGAGTTTGTTTTTTTTAGACTGCTGAGAGATCTTGCCAATTTTTGGTCACCCAATGGTTGCCCAAAGGTCTCCATGCAGCAGAAAGGGGGCTTTACTGATGGCTACAGCTAGAAACTTTCACAACCTGAACCTTAAAACAAATGCAGCATGAAACTGGACCATTTGCGAAATTTGTGATTGTAAAATTGGGAAAGTTTCACGGACATGAAAGTTTCTGGAGTACTACTTACACTGGTAATCTTTGTACTGATGCCGTCTGGTTCTTGGATCACAACCGTGGCCATGCCGTTATTGGTCTGCGAGTTGCCGTTAGGAACAGCCACACCCCCACAAGCCCCCTGTATGGATGACTGGCTGGTATGACTGCTAAATCTCTCACATTCTCCATCTTCTACTGCTTTGGTCAATTGTTCCATGGCTGTGCCGTATTCACCTGATGCAAGTTCTATGACTGTGATGGGAGAAAGGTTTTAAGCAGCTTAGCGAAACGCAATGGCACAAAAAGATGCAGGAAAGATGCATAGAGGAAAATTGCCAGTTTTGTACATGTATGTGCTTTGTAATTAGAATCAGACATATCTGAACAAAAGTTTTCTAATTATTCTGCTTAAAAGTGTTCAAAGATTTAAATACTTACTCTACATTCTAATAGTTTTGTTATGCCTCCAAAGAACAAAATTTTGATTTTGAATACTTTTGTCTATGTGTCTTTCCCACGTTCGTACGTGCCACAACATTTCGCTAAGCTACCTTAAGGAGAGTGTATACATTTTTTAGGGTAAAAGGCACTCATTATAAAATCCTTTTGAAATGCCCTTATATTCCAGAGTTCAAAGCCTCCCATACCACTGTGCTTTTCACATGCTCCACTGATATAGTTTGTTGTTCTGTCTCTGTGCTTTCGCCTCATAGGTTTGTGACTGTGAGGGGGAAGGTTTGATCAAAAAAAGTGTTCACATTTTCATGAAAAGCAATCATTTATAAAACCTTTCTGAGTATTCATGAGGCCCCTGAGATTAGGAAAAATGGTCATAAATGAACCTTCCGCAATTGATTTGTTTTATTTGTGCCAGAAAGTGGACCATTCACCTCTGCTAGATTATTGATATATCGTTAGAAAGAATTACAACTCAACAAAGTACCTTGGTTCATTGAAGAAATGAAGAGATTGTGAGATGGAGGATATGCAGGAATGCCATATCAAACCTGCCCATCTTACAAGAATGAAGAAAGTCCAAATCTACTGACAAGTTCCTTAGTTCATTGAAGAAGTTGTGCCAGTTCCTTCACATTGTGATGAAGGATACGCAGGAATGCCATATCAAACCTGCCCATCTTACAAGAATGAAGAAAGTCCAAATCTACTGACAAGTTCCTTAGTTCATTGAAGAAGTTGTGCCAGTTCCTTCACATTGTGATGAAGGATACGCAGGAATGCCATATCAAACCTGCCCATCTTACAAGAATGGAGAACATCCTTGGCCACATGAATTCTTCTTTGAAACCCCATATCCAACGAAGGGAATGTCAACTACAAGATGAGATTAGAGGTTACTTCTCTACGTCCCACATGTTTAGCTTTTTGTGTTCGAAATATTTGTATGATTTTTTGTGGTTGTGGTTGTGGAGAGTCTGCGGTATACTCCCATCTGAACATTACCAAGCACATCTTTGACAACTAGGACGTTGTCATCTTAGATCGAGAAGCACAGTGTTCGAGAGGGGAGTAAAGGTGTTATCTACGTGAAAAGGGAGAAGCCATCTCTTAAGGAGGGGGCCTACGACACAACCCAGCTGGGCCTTACAACTCTTCAATTCGGAAGATCCCTTGACGTTTTCCGTAGTTCTTCGACCCCGTCACGGATCAACAACCATTTGCCGCTGAAGATCTGTTGGCTTGATGAAGCGTCCCGGAGTGGATGTGAAACATCACAAGTTAAAACCAAGTTAGTCCAGTTGACTTGTCAGTAATATTCAGATTGAAAAGAAAATCTTCATGTATCATCCTATTTTGTTGATAGCATATTGCATTCATTACAACAATCTTTAAAATTGTATTCATTTCGAATTGCATTCATTCGTCAGTTTCATTCATGTGGATGAGGCATCTAGTGACAAGAGCCCGTTCTTCCTAGGCAAGAAATGTAAGAAGGTGAAGGCAAGTGAAACTCAGACCCGTCGCTGGAACTCAACGGGATTCCCTGGGAAGTTGAATCCAACTCTTCTGCGAAAGACAGTGGTAACCTCTGTATGTTACCTCTATCAAAGTCACTTAAAGTTCAGTCAATACCTTGAGGGTTTTTTTTTCTTTTTTTCTTTAAAAGGAACTTGTATTGTCAGATTGGAAATATAAAGACAAAGGACCCTGTCCTCAGTGTCATTTTTTTTTAGCAGGCAAGGGATGATCTGTCTCCATCTAAATGGAAAAGGGCTCGTGGAATTTATGCTGCATAGTCAGGACACAGCTGACCACTACTATGAAACTTGCATGGAGACGAGTGATAACGTGCAAGTTCATACAAATATACGAAGGGTACTTCTTGGAAGAGTATGTTCATGTACATGTATGTATCTACAAATTACAAACTGGCTTATACTGGCTTTGACTTTTTTATTTCAGGATTAAGGCAGTACAACTAGGGGTGAGGATTCCTTAAACCTCCCCCCCCCCCCTCCCTCTCTCCGAATTTAATCTTACCAAAATCAGCTGGGTTGTGGTAAGGTGGACATACAAATCCCATGGAATGAAGGTAGGGGACCAGGTTAGCAACCGTCCCTCTGTACAAACAGTGGCCTTCTCCTAAGATGTACAACTATAACAAACAAACAAGAAAAGAAAGAAAAACAAAAGTCAAAGGTCATATTTCAGCCACAATCCCTCTGTAAAAACAGTGGCCTTCTTCTAACAACTACAAAGAAACACATAAAAACAAAAAGAAAATCAAGCATCAAAGATGAGGTTTCATTTGCAAGCAAATCCTTTTAAGGGCCTGCCCAATAAATTAAATTGCTACAGTAGTGAATATACAAAGGGTGATTCTATTAACATTTTGAAATAAAAAATGCATTTTCCCCTTCGCTCTTCTCTTTCAGGGGAGCTGGAGAGGAAGATGTCTACATTAAAGAGGGGCGTGGGACTTTTATTTCATCATCTGTCAGCATATTTGACATATCAGATCTCGGCCAGCAAGTACCAAAAATAAATGTTGCTTCTTAGAAAATATCTCATCTTGTCTGCAAATTTCAGCTGAAAACCCCCTCAATCATCATGATCTTTAGTAATGCCCCTGTATATGAACAGTCTAGGAAGGAATTAGATTTAAATATACATGTACCATCTTTGTTTGGATTTTTATTGTTTTCTCACAATTTCAGATTGAATCTGCACATTGGGTGATTTCAAGTTCGGTGTTGAAAGCTGGTGTTGGTGTTGGGGCAAAACTTGCACCAGCCACAACACCGAACCTGAAATGAAGCAGGTGCTGGGATTGACTTCACTAGGTGCTGAGCTATCAATAATGTGATTGGTATTATTTTTATAAACCCGAATTCGGTGTTGAGGCTAGAATCAGCAGCCCAAGTCACGCTCTCAACACCAACACCAACACCAACACCGAACTTGAAATCACCCATTGTACAGTAAAGCGTGTCCATAAAGACCGCTCAAACAAGACAAGAAAAGCGGTCTTTATGAGCAACTAGTCTTTACATACAGGTTCCTTTAATACAAGTTTCAATGAGAAACACTTTCCAACGGAACCAAAAATTGTGGTCTTTATAGACAGGTAGTTGCTAAAGCAGGTTGGACTGTATTATATTTTTACAACCTATGACTACTGCAATTTTTCAAGAAAAAAACATGTTGACATACCTTATCAAACATCTCAAAGAGCTTGGCACTTGGTTGGTGGATGGTACAGATGACGGTTCTCCCTCCGTGGGCTAGACTCTTCAGAAGTTTCACACAAGTCAAACTAGACAGACTATCTAGACCACTACAGAAATGAAGCACAAATGAAAACTCACGTCATACAGGATTTGAAAGTTGCACACAATAATTCAAGTATATGTAGTATGATGATCACATAAACAGTCATAGAGGTACAGATAACAGTACATGGGCGCAAATCAAGGGGGGGGGGAAGGGGGGACAGGGGGACATGTCCCCCCCCCCCCCCAACGATTTTGAAGATAGGCCAATGTCCTCCCCACAAAATGTGATAACCTTTTTTTTTTTGGTTGTCAGAAATTTTTTGGACATTTCAGACAGGTACAAAAGTTAAATCATGTGGTGACCCCCCCCCCCCCCTGTATTTCAAAATGGATTTGCGCCACTCTAACATTATGATCTCTTCAGCATTTTCACACATGGCAAACTATATATAGACAGACTATCTAGACCAACAAAAAAAATGAAACATATGTACAAACGAAAACTGAGGTCATACAGAAGTGAAAGTTTCATTCGGTAATAGAATGATGATCACATAAACAGTCATAATAGTACAGATAACAGTATGATTTCTTAGAGCTAGACTCTTCACAAGTTTCACACATGTCAATGACCTTTCTGGACCACTCAGAGAAAAGAAATACATTCAAACAAACACTTTGCTTTATACTTTAGTTTCACAAATTACAGACCACAATGATATTCAGCAAATAACCCAGAGGTTCAGCCTTTACTTTTACTGAGGTTTTTTTAATTTTATTTTTCTTCTGATATAGGATTATTTGAAATTTTCATTCTATCATCTCTTAACAGCCATAAAGGTGGTAACTCTCTGACAGAGGAATAACGCCCTTCTGTTTCTCAGCAGACAATTGTACATATGAATGAGCAGCGAGAAAAATCACTGACAAATTCTAATCAATTTATGTTGCAATGATACATGTCCATGCAATAGACCAGTTTACTAATGTATTCAAATTTATGCATGTTTCTCTCCAGAATCCTTGGTTACCAACTATTTGGTGCATCTGCTATGAATAATGGCATCTCTATGGATGGAATCCGTTTTACATACATTAGTTGTTGCTATGTCGGGCAAGCCTCTGGCAAGCCTTTGAGTCGCCAAGAGAATCTTTTGTTCGAGAAGTATGCATCAAATTAGTAAACAGTTCTATTATGATAAACTTTAGTGATCATTCTAAAACATTATTATCACTTAATGTTATCAATTATTATGTTTTTAAAATTAATTTTCGGCAAGATTTTATGACAATACATGTATATTACATGTATACTGTTAATAATATGGACATGGTAACCATAAATCGAAAGACAAGGATCACATGTCACTTTGTTCTCCACATCAACCATCATCATTTTGTCATATCTTTTGTCAGGACTGGAGAAATTAATCGATAAATATGAAGTTTTTTATGTAAGTGAAGTAAATTCAGAATGTATTATATCGTGGCTCATGAAAAGTTCTTTGCAATCAGTTTTCTTTTTCTTTTTTCCCCTTTTCTTTTATTTCTTACAAGTCCTCCCACTTTTCTCTTTCTGTTTCACTTTCTTTCCTCAGTTCCTAAGAGTATTAACATATATGAGACAAAGCCTCAACTGAAAGACTCGTCCTCCCATCTGGATTATTGCAACTCCCTCCTTGCCGCCCTCCCTATTTCTCATTTATCTCCACTCCAGCACGTTCAAAATTCAGCAGCTAGAATGATCACCTTAACCAGGAAACATGACCATATATCCCCTATTCTTCGCTCACTTCATTGGCTACCGTCCATGATCGTATTACTTTTAAGATTCTACTTCTTACATACAAAATATCACATAATCTTGCCCCCAAATATCTTCAAGACCTAGTCTCCCTACGATCCTCTTCTTCTGTCAGATCCCTCCGTTCATCTTCCTCTATGCAATTAATTCACGGCCCACGTACGAAAACCCGATATGGTGACCGTGCTTTTTCATCTATTGCCCCCACGCTCTGGAACAAACTTCCACCCCATATTCAAAATGCCCCATCCATTGAATCATTTAAAACCCTTCTTAAAACCCACCTTTTTAATTAGTCATAGTATACCGGAGGTGCACACAAGTAGTTAGTTTCATTTAACTGTATTGTATTAGTAATATTTTATTTCATTTTGTTGCTTTTAAGCTATTGGATGTACCATGTATACTGAGTTAGACAGACCACCTGTGCGCTTAGAAACGCCCGTATAAAGCGCCCTATAAATGTAGTTATTATTATTATTATTATTATATAAATGTACAATTCAATGTCTTATTCAGTCAATGACCATTTTTCATTTAACATTAAAACATCAAATCATCAAAACTAAATGTGCAGCATAATAGCAGTGAATTGAACCAAATGTATAATAGTTTTAGTATTAACTGAATCCACTCTCAATGTGTTTTAAGTGGTTAAAAAATTATGTACATGTACATTTTATGTCTTAATGTGTAGTAATCTGTAATAAGTCTTTCATTTATATGTTATACAGTCCTGTACATTGTGCTTTAAAAAAAACAAGTAACCTGGACTTTATGAAGTTCTCTTTGGGTTTTTTTTTTTATATGAATATAGGTGATGTGGATACTAAAGTGTGATTTTACTGGTATTTGAAGGTTACAAAACATATGGGTTCATAGAACTAGCCTGCATATTTGCAACATCTGTCATAATAAGGCTCATGAAAATTAATGGACCGTTAATAACATGTCAGGTATTTGTTTCCATTTGAGCGGGTGTATTGTTTTACCGATCAATAGCCTGGTGAATATGTTGAAGCCATTGTACTCATGTAGTTTTAAGTAAGGCTAGTAAAAAGAATTGCTGGAATTCTTTAATTTTAGGTCATAAATAAGAAGAAACTAAAAGTTAGTCACTTCCATTCTTTCATATCTTCATCCTCCAATCATATTGTACATACAGCACAGTTATCTAATTACTTTAATTTTTCCATATTTTTTCAATGGAAAAAATTGTATTAAATTCCTAATTATAGATTTACATGTATGTTTGAAAAGATACATTTTCATGAAAATGTATTTTCAAAAAGATGTTAAAGAAATCAACAAATCAAATTTAATTAAATCAAATCTATTTATAATCTATTTTTAAGTTGTGTCCTCCTGAAGTGGAATATATTATGAACAAATTAAGAAAAAAGTACAATTTAGATAGCGTAAAACAGGGTAAATATGCACAAATAATGGAAGGGTGTATTAACATAGTTCTTTATCTCCAGAGGTACTGTCAACCCTTTTTACTTCTTTTAAACATTATTTATATATCATACCAGTAATGAAAATAGTCAGCTTCAATACTTGGAAAAAATGTTTTGTCAAATTTTTGTTCCTATTCACCCTGTCTTAAGGTACCCTATTTTATTGCTTACACAAATCATGTCCAGATTATTTTACATGTACATATACATTATATTTGCACATTTCAATACTTATGCACAATGCTATTGAAATTGCACTGAGATTAATTTATTTACAGTGTTTGTCATGGTGTTCTTTTTAATCAACTGGTCACATACAGTGCAATTTGCGACTTTATCACAGGCAGAAAGCCGTTACCAAGGTTACCTGGTAGGTTCATCAAAGAACATGATAGGAGGGTTGTTGACCAGTTCCTGGGCTATAGCAAGTCTCTTGGTCTGGCCTCCGGAGATCTGAGAGGTCCTAGTCTTAGCACACTCCATTAGACCTAGTAGGCTCATGATCTCATCAATCTAAAATAGAAAGAGATGGAGAATAGTAATATTAAGAAAGAGATAGATATGTGAGCAAAAAAAAAAAAAAAAAATCATAGATAGATGAATACATAGATTTATATAAATATAAGAATACATTCAGACATAAATGTACTATAGACATTTTGAATAGAATGATCAATATATACCTGTAGATATCTAAATAGATGTAGATACATGTGAAAATAAATGATTAGATACATGTACATGTAGATAGGCCTACATGGATGACACACTCAGATAAATAAATAGATATTATACTGTACATAGATAGAGATATTCAATAGTAATAATAATAATAAGTATTTCTAATGTGCACTTTCTGGTATAGTACCGCTCAAGGCGCTACAAAAATATGTCAACAATACTCAATAGTTATCTTAATGAAACAAAAAACAGAAACAAAAGTGTACAATAACATTCCAATATCTTAATAGCTCTAAATGAAGAGGAGCTGCTTGATTCTGCTTTGGAATGTTCCAAGGCAATTAATGTTTCTAATGTCACTTGGAATCCTATTCCACATTACTGGTGCAGCGTGTCCGAAAGCACGATCCCCGTAGTGGGTGGTTCTGCTCCGTGGGACTACAAGCATAGTGGAGACAGAAGAGAACATCCTTAATGTACTCAGGAGCAGTATTGTTGAGTGCTTTAAAAAGTAGAGTTAATACCTTGTATTCAATCCTCTTTAAAACAGGAAGCCAATGGAGTTCTTTCAGTATTAGAGTAATATGTTCATGCTCATTTGGTAAATACATGTGAAAATGGGTACTAGAGGTAGATAAATGTAGATACAGTGTGCTTCTTGAGAATTCTGAATATCAATAACAGTATTAAAAAAATAATCACTACAATTTCAAGAACTACAGAGCATAATTTAATCAAGGGTTGTAGTTGCACTAAGTTTCATTTTCAATGAGAAATTAATCGAATTGAGTATTTGTACATATGCATGTCCCATTCTATTCTATTTAAGAGCAACGGGTAAGAAAATTATAACAGGAATAAAAAAAGAAGTTTATCAAATGGTGTGTGCACATTATCACAGATAAACAAAACACATGTGGGAAGAAAGAAAATGAATGGATTCATCTTGTCTATACCGTATGCACCATAATCTTAGCAACGGCATGCATTCATCCCATGGTTTCCATAGCAACGAGATGAACAGAAGCAAGTAATTTTCCAAATGACCCAGATTATGACTGCTTCTAAAGCCATCTGTTCTGAAAAATCTGCTCTGCAGATTATGCTAAGTAACTTTTTTTTTTCATTTCTTTAAGCGTATACACGCAGCAAAGTACAGATAAGGTTTCAGTTGTTTTGTTTTTTTTCCTCTTTGTAAGAGTGATTGCAATTTCATGCCAAAACCGGTTATCTGTGCAACTTGAAGCAGCTGCAGATATGTGCTTGCATCATATCACCATGGTAACTGCACATCTTTGCAAAGTACCCCTCTTTCTGGATATTTTCTTATCAGTTTTGTACGGCTTCTTGGAAATTTAACCCAAATTTATATGGCTTTCAGTGACTTTGTAAAATAGTCCTTTCAAAAAGGCACTTAATTTATACTTTCCACATTGTTCTATGGAATTCCGATGTCATCTACTAAATCTATGTTTGGCTCTGCTTCAGCGGCTGGTTTCCTCAAAATATTTGAAAGATCATTCATCTAACGTGTCTGTCAATCTATCAATCTACCTTTTTGTGTACTTACATCTGTAAAATACATTTATCAATGTTTCATATGTCTATCTACGCATACATTGTAAATAAAATTCATCCCCCATCCCATTATATTTCTATTTATTTAACTATCCATCAATTAAAATTTCTTATTAATCTCTTTACTAGTATTGAAACATATCTAATCATCTCTTTTGCAATCTATCTTTCTATTTACCTATTGATCTATCGTTCTTTCTTTCTATCCATCTATCCATCCTTAATGCAGCTTTCTTTTCACTTCATTTCATCCTGCGTGGGAGTTTAACCCTTTCAGGACAGGAATTATTTCAGGGCTAAATTGATCACATTTTGTTCTTCAAATTGGCAACAATAATATTTTCTTTTAGTGCTACATAGTTCGAATAACTTGTAATGTCTTTGAAAAAATATACATGGTTAGGAATTTACCGTAAAGTTTTAAAAATTGCCAATTTTAATGAAAAAACAATGATTTTGAACCTCTCGATGTGTTGCCAATTTAAGGATCTCAAAGTTAATTCTCCTTTTTAAAATTCCTGGCATCAAACGCAATATGGTCATGCAATAAAAATGGACATAGTGTGTGTAGAAAATTTTGCTCTTTCACCTCATGCATCTGGTATATTTTTTAGAGCTCTGAATCAAAAGTTATTGAGCCAAACCACAAAATGTGGTCAATTGTCTTGAAAGGGTTAAGACTGGAAGCTACATGCATGGCTTCCTGATAGTACGATCTACATGTATCTTTCTATCGATCTATATACATTATTTATAAAGCTACCCATCTATCTTTCAGTCTATCCTTCATTCAATCTATCCTTAACACAGATTTCTTTTTCATTCCATTTCATCCTGTGAGGGAAATTGAGACCAGCCGATACATGCATGGCTGCCCTGGCAGTAGGGCCTTCCATTCATCTCTTTATCTATCTATCAATATATCTACTGTACATGTACATATCTAATCTATCCATTCTATTCATCTATCCATCTAAATGTATCTTTCTATCCATCTACATGTATTTATCTTTCTATATATCTGTCCATTTTTCTATCTGTCTATCTTTATGTACATCTTCCGTTCCATCCATCCTTACTTAAAGGCATTGATTAACTTTGCCCAGGATTGAAAAAAAAAAATCACTGTTCCAGCTAATGCTGTAATCATAATTGCAAACCTTTAGCTCAGACAGGAATCGCCTGAGTTTTATAAGCTGATCGGTCGTTTATATATCAAGATATTTACGATTGAACATTGATGTCGGGATAGAGTACCACCGATTTCCAGTACGGGCTGGAAACCCGCTCTGAAATCGCCAAGCGCTGGTGCTTGGTTTTTGTGACTGCAGCGCAGCGAAGAAGCCGAGCGACTTGCGCTAGCGATTGATCGCGATTTTCTCTTTTTTAGGATAGTAAACGGGTTCCATTTTCTCTCATACTTTCATATATCCTTAATTATATATGTAGTTAGAGGACTGCACACAATTCACTGGCATTTGAGCTGATTTTACAATTTTTCACAAAGTTAATCAATCACTTTAAGCTTTCTTTTTTTCTCCATTTCATCCTGCCAGGTAGTTTGAGACCAGCCATTACAAGCATGGCTTCCCTCACACTAAGATCTACCTACATATCTGTCTTTCTTCTATCTATCTATCTACATGTATCTATATATCTATCTATCTATATATCTATATATTTGTTTATTTACTATCTATATAATTGTTTATTTAAATCTATCTACCTTTCCTTTATTCAATCCATCCATACTTACTGTACTGCAGCTTTCTTTTCACTCCATTTCATCTTTGGAGGTAGTTTAACCCTTTCAGGACAGGAATTATTTAAGGGCTAAATTGATCACATTTTGTTCTTCAAATTGGCAACAATAGTATTTTTCTTTTAGTACTACAAGATTGTAATAAGGGGTAATGTCTTTGAAAACAATATACATGGTTAAAAGAACTGGCGAAAAGTTGAAAAAGTTGCCAATTTTGATAAAAAACAATGATTTTGAACCTCTCAATGTGTTGCCAATTTAAGGATTTTAAATCTTATTCTCCTTTTTAAAATTCCTGGCATCAAACGCAATGTGGTCATGAAACAAAAATACATTAGTGTGTGCAGAAATTTTTGCTCTTTCTACTCATGCATCTGGTATATTTTTTAGAGCTCTGAATCAAAAGTTATTGAGCCAAACCACAGAATGTGGTCAATTGTCTTGAAAGGGTTAAGACCGGCTGCTACATGCATGGTAGATCTATTCATCTATCCATTTCACTATTTATCTGTCTCTATATCTACCGATCTATCTATTTATCAACTCTCACTTCATCCTATATCTTATTACCATTAGTTTCTTTTCATCTTTTTCATCATGCAAGGGACTTTAAGATGAGTGCATGGCTTCCCTCATGGTAAGATCTATCCATCTATCTATCTTTCTACCTTTTTATCTATCAATATTTCTACCGTTTTGTCTACCTTTCAATTCTATCTATTAATCTATAAATCCTTTGTTCTATCCATCCTTACCGCGGCTTTCTTTTCACTCCATTTCATCCTGCGAGGTAGTTTGAGACCGGCTGCTACATGCATGGCTTCCCTCACTGTGAGATGTGGTAATAAATGGCTGTCCTGCATAATGTAACAGGACATTCTTCTAAACTGCTGGGGATCACGAGTCTCTCCATTCACTAATACTGTCCCTTTGGTCATTGTTGTTCTGCGAAATTAAAGAAAATAAAAACAGGAAAACAATACTAATGGTTCAGTTCACCCCAACAGTTAAAAAAGGGCTTTGGAGCTAATTGTCTACTAGTACCTAACATATTTCCAATGATGTTCATTGATGTTGTGTAATGTCAAAAATGAAAAGCAAATGAAACAGTTCATGTTATGCTTTATACCATTAATTGAATGCTGTAGGAGCACAGTGCAAATCAAACGGTACAATGTATTTGGGGTTGTCAGCAATGTACTGGTTTTAAATTTGTTATATTACAACTGTGAATCAAAAAAGTCTTGTTTACCGGCATTCTACTTTATCCCTCAGTTACGTCGCCAAACCAACTCTAAACCGACTGATACTATTTGGCTATTTGAGGTAATGTCATTTTTTTTGTTTGGTCTGTTGTCTGTGTGGTGTCTTTCTGATAGGTGTCAATGGGATATTAGTAATTGCTTTTCAGTTAAATCAGATATAAACATATATTAACCAAACAAGTCATGGTTTAACACTGTCTACTGCAAATAAATACTCTCAACTCAATTTGGAGTCTGTAGCAAAAAGAGTTGAAATGGATCCAAATCGATCCCAACCTTACACATTTTACATACAAAAGAAGTGTTTTTTAAATTTGTAAAATATTGGAGGATTTTAGATCGTTTTGGATCGATCATGGCTCTCTATAAGACTGGTCCCGATTTCATATGCACTCTGTTAAAAAATTAGTATTTTACATGAAATGTTCAGAATTCTTGAATATTCATCCAAGTAAGAAGTACAGAATTCATTAGGTATGTGAAGCACTAGAATGTATTTTTTCACATGGTTAAGCTGCCTATGATTATGGCTTTCTTTACCATATCCAAGTCTAAAAGGAACAAATTTATACACATGTATTAAATCACAAATCCTCATTTTTGTGCCTTTCTCCAATCTACTGCATGACAGGCAAACCTTTGGAAAACCTTTACAGAAATACAATCCATAGCATTCCTTATCAAAGATCTGTAGAGATTCTGTGAGAATATGTGAAAGACAGGTTGTTTCCTCTAAATCTACAAATCAGAAGTAAAGCCCAAACAGCTGAGATTTACTCAGCAAACTACAACATCAGCTGTGTCAACAAGTATAAAATCAATATGAATTTCCTCTTTAAATCATCACTCAGTTGTCCATCTGACAGGTCTTTAAACACAAAGTGTTTGTCATTATTGATCTCTGATCTCACTTTAAAAAAAAATGAAATACCAGTACAGATGAATAATCATTCCAGGTATGGGATGACAATTCTTTTGATTACTTTAAACATGTCGAACTCTTTCTGGCTTTGGTCGACCGATGGAACAACTAGGGGACTGCCACAGTTGATTTTCAGAACACACTATAGTGTACATGACTGTATATTATACTCCACACAGTGGATTTTGATCCATGGAGAATAAAAAGTTAAAAGAAGGCTGAACTGCAACAACAACAAAAAAAAAATTGGAAAGGTGTTTACTCCTTGAATGAAGTACAATAACATACCAGCAGATAAGAATAACGGAAATGAAAGCTTGAATACCAACTATGTGATCTCAGTATTTTTCAAGCAATTTCTCATTTGTATATTATTCTCTATAAAAGAAACAAACTTAACACTTATTTTTTTGGTTGTTTTTTTTGTATCTTGCAATCTGTCAACAAAAATATTACTTTTGAGTACTTGGTTAAGGTAGGCAAAAGAGTGCCTGTATTTTGACTGGTTGAGTACATTAGATTCAAGTTTTGCTTCGATTGCTGACTGTGTACTCTGTGGTGCATATTATTTTTATTTAAACACAATGTGCTTTTGCTTTAAATTTTACTTTAATTTACTACAGTGTTCTCTTTTACTTCTTCTTGTGTTATGTTTATTTTGTTTTTTGGGCAGTTCACCTTATCTTGAGTGTGTCACTGAGGCTTAATGATCGAACACTTAGCTGGATACAAGTAGGCCCTAAGTGTTCGATCATTAAGCCTCAGTCACACACTCAAGATAAGGTGAACTGCCCAAAAAACAAAATAAACATAACACAAGAAGAAGTTTGTTTCTTTTATGGAGAATAATATACAAATGAGAAATTGCTTGAAAAATACTGAGATCACATAGTTCGTATTCAAGCTTTCATTTCCTTTATTCTTATCTGCTGGTATGATGATTTGCTCTGTCTGAACCGAAGATTAATTTTTCTTTTCTTTGTCTTTAATGTGCATTTTAAAAGGTGGTTAAGATTAAGTTTTCAAATAGAAGATGTAATGCCTGAAACTACTTTCAGATAATTATATGGCACTTACTTGTACTTGTATCCAGCTAATACATTCATGTATGATGATTTGCTTTGCCTAAACCAAAGATTAACTTTTCTTTTCTTTGTCTGTTATGTGTATTTTAACTGGTGGTGTAGATTCGATTTCCAAATAGAAGATGTAACGCCTGAAATTGCATTCAAAAAATTATGTGGCACTTACTTGTATCCAGCCAAGACATTCATGAATGATGATTTGCCTGCTCCGGATGGTCCCATGATAGCGATCAGTTCTCCTGGCAGAAAACATCCTGATAGACCACTCAGTATGGTCTTGCATTCTGATAGATGTGGTAGCATGGAAGACAGAGAGAGAGAGAGAAAACAAAAAATGGCATTATAAAAGGCAATTGGTGGTAGGGGGAGAGAGAGAGAGAGAGAGAGAGAGAGAGCAGTGGATATTTGGTGAGAGGGAGAGAGATAGAAAGAGAGAATGAAAGACAGAGACACAGAGAGAAGGAAAGAAATGGAGAGACTGCATCAGAGACAGAGTAGAGGGAGGAATAGACAGGAAAAGAGACAAAGAGACAGTACAGAGCACAGGAAAGGACAGAGAGACATAGTGAGACAGAAAATGACAGATAAGAGGACAGAGTCAGAGACAGAGACAGAGACAGACAGACAGGGTGAAAGAGAACAGGGGGGGGGGGAGAACAAATGCTGCACATGAAGAACAGTGAGATGAGGAGGTAAAAAATAGAGAATAACTGATATAAATAAAGAGTGAGATCAAAGATAAATAAAGATTGAAAGAGAGAGAGAGAGAGAGGGACATAATAATAATAATAATATTTCGCTTTCATATAGCACCTAATACATTAGCAATGTCTCTAAGCACTTTACAGATATATTATTACCCCGGTCATCGGATTCTGGCTTGCCCGCACACAATGTATGCACATTCTCCACTCCCTGGGGAGTATTCCGGGGGAGCGTTTCATCAAGTGTTTCGTCAGTGATTTTTACCGACAAAATTTGCTCTCAGCCAATCAGACGCAAGGATTTCAGTAGCTTATAACAGTCGTCGGTTAAAATCACTGACAAAAAACTTGATGAAATGCTCCCCTGCAATACATACATACAGATATATACAGAAAGAGAAAAGGGGGAAGAACGAAAGTTGCACATGATGGACAGTGAGAAAGATGAGGGGGTAAAAAATAGAGAATAGTTGATATACATGTAAGTAAAGAGTGAGATCAAAGATAAGTAAAAATTGAGAGAGAGAGAGAGAGAGAGAGAGGAGGGGGGGGGGAGAGAAATGTACATACAAATATACAGAAAGAGAAACGGGGAAAGAACGAGAGTTGCACATGAAGGACAGTCAGAGAGTGGTAAAAAAAAAAGAAAAGAAAATAGTTGATATAAGTGAAGAGTGAGATCAAAGATGAGTAAAGATTGAGAGAGAGAGAGAGACAGAGAGACAGACAGACAGACAGATAGGGACAGACAGATACAGAAAGAGAAAAGAAGAATAGAAATTGAAAGGAAATTATCTATAGTGACAGAATGAGGTATGCACGATAGACAAAGAAAAGCAGAAAGAGAAAAGGGGGAAAAATATTCAGTCAATATCAGCACTTGCAATATCTTCCATAATTCAATAGCTGCCTGCGTGATACGAATTTAATATTTTCTGCCAAGAACATTTTAAGGGCAAACTTGCTTTCTCAATTCATCATGTCACATTAAACCTCTGGCTGCTGTCATTTTAAGAAAGTAAAACCTAAGAACTCTTTCATTTTGAATTATGGATGCCTGTAATCGCTTGGGGATATTTTTTTAGGGGGAGGCAGAGGTAAAGAGCAGATTTCTTCCTTAATGTGACACAGTATAAGGTCACTAGTTTTAACAGGTCTCTTCAAGGTTTTATCCCCCCCCCCCAAAAAAAAGTGCAAATACAGTGGCACGACACAAGCTCTAGCGACCATTGCTCCACGGTTATTAGCCTGGTCATGATTAGTACATGTACATGGTACAAAACTACAAATGACCCTTAAGTGACCCCAATCGATATGCACACGCACATTTGTTTTGGTGGACACGCTACTTGCTTAACCCGTTGACTACTGAATTCTCTCATTCCCATAGGATTAATACAGGGATCATCCAGTTCCCGTATGCAATGGGTTAACAAGTAAAATCATACTGGCATGCGCATCGTGATGCGTACACAATGACAGAGTATAAAGGTCAATTGTACTCGGTACAAATGACGAACACTGGAATCAACACTATTCCTGGACCTAAACCTCACCTAAAACACAATCATTAGTTATAATCCTAACCCTAACCCTATGGTCCATATTCTGAACTCTGGTTTAACGCCAGTCTAAGTTAAACCAGAGTTTAATTAATTTCAAAAGACGCTGTATTTACGGTGCTCTAACATACCGCAAATACTGTGTCTTTTGAAAAGATAAGATACATGTACAACAACATAGCTGTTTTCATATGTGAAGATAACATGGAGGCAATGACCAAACTGTTTCATGCAGTATGTTAAAATTAATTAGCTAACCTTAAGACTTTCTTGAAGTGTTTTAATAGAAAATACATGTAATGGCCATGGCTACATCAGACAGCTGGTCTGTTGAGAGTCGTAAGGGCGTTAACTCTGTATATACATGTACATGTAAGGAGGCGCCATGGCTTAGTGGTAGAGCAGTGGTCTCTTAACTGACAGGACCCCAGTTCAAAACCAAGTGGATGTGCTAGTACCCTTTGGTAAGTAAGGCATTAATCCGCATTACCAAGTCCCTCGAAGAGGACTTGAAGTCGTCTGTCCCCTTGTTACTTACTTACAAGCATAAACATGCTTTGTCAACAGTCAAACCTTTCAAATCTATCAAAAATCTATTAGTTAATGAGCATGATCGGTTGTTAAGAGTGTGCATTTTGTACGTCAGTGACACAAAATGGATTTTATCATAATATTAAATGAAAGACTATCACTGCCATGAAACACATTGAAAGTTACTAGAAATTTGGTTACTTAATTCAAAAGGTTCCAAGGTGCCAGAGTTCTTGGAACAAACTATTTTTAAGCAGGGGTGTTGTCAAAAAATGAACACTTTTCGCAAAATTTCCATCTGTGATGCACATGTATATTTCACATCTGAACCTACATGTAAGGCTTGTTTTGAAATTCCAAATATCCGATAAGGAAGCCAAAATAAATCTTTAAGTAATCCATCACATCTAATCAATTATTTTTACAGGCCTCCCAAATTGAATTTAAAAAAAAATGTCTGTCTGTGACCCGAACTGATCACACCCTAATGCCCTTCTGGCCCTCAGCTGATTATATTACCCGTGTGAGCCAGAGTTACACAATGCAGCCAAAATTTTACCACGCCATTCTGCAAAGTTTACTGACCCTCCTCAAAGTTTTGTTACACTAATAATAAAGATCTCTAAAGTGATTCCAAAGCATCTGTCATAACAAGTGTGTTATTATTCATGGATAATAATAACAAGACTTGATAACAAAACTCGACTAATACAATGTAGTACATATCGTAAATATCCTCCCTTACAATCACAAGTATTTTTAATTACATGTATCTCGTGATAATGACATGCATCTTATTATATGGATATGACTTCCAAGTTCCTGCTATTATACCTGATTATAACTGTTGTTTCTACATGTACCTTCCTCTTTCTCTCTCTCTTTCACTCTCTCCCTCGCTCTTTCTCTCTCTCCCCCATCCTCCCTCGCTCAGATTTCACGTTCAGATTCAAGTTTCAGATTCAAAATACATTTATTTCCTTCTCATAACCAACTGGAACTATATGGTGACTAGTCCACTGCCTGGACTGTTCGCGCACGCACGAACGAGATCCGTAGAGAAAATAATACACCCAACGCTATTAAAACTGAGATAGCCCTTTCATTCGACCCTCGCTAACGACGGGTAAAATTTTGGGGATCGCGCGATTAGTGGAGATTCGCGCTCTGTGTTGGATATGCGTGTAGAGAAAGAGCAGCGTTAGGGAATAAACCAAATATAAAAAACGGATAGAATCTAGACTATATGGTGACAAGTAAATAACTTTCGGACCAATTTCGAAAGTACATGTATAGAATTGAAGTCCTTAGAGCGGTCGATTTAAATTACACAAGCTATCGGCCGCTCAAAAAACTAAAATGAATCTTCGATCATGGCTGCTACTTTAGATTTTCTCTGAAGTTTCAGCCTTTACAATAACAAATTTGCATACAAGAAAACTCAGCTAGACGGTTGCCCGCCGACTGTTGATTTTCATTTTCATAGACTGGTTGGTATCACGGCAACTATGATCCTGCCGGTGAAACGCTACCTTGCTCGTATACAAGCCGGATCTTTGAACAAGGGTTAATCACATTCTTATCGACTTTTGCGACGCAGTGAGACGCTCCAATTAGAGAATCGGCGATATGAATAGGAAACGACGGGACGCGGAGCGACGGGGAACAAAAGCATGAATCTTTTGTTCCGAATTTTTGCTCTATTTATCATGCAAACACAGTGGGAGCGTCGGAGACCGTCTCTTCTCGTCGGTTTGCGTCCGGATTGACAACAGGATATTGAGAGAGCGTCGCTGGCCGTCGCGACGCATAAGCGAATTGTGACGGCTTCCCTAAACACAAAATGAAATGTACATTCACAAAAATACATGGTGGAAGGAGGTAAGGGTTACAGGAGGCATATGGCTCATTCTATCACTCTCCTTCTCTCTCTCATTCCTACTCTATCACTCTCTCTTCTTCTTCTTCTTTTTTCTATATTTTTTTTTCTCTCTCTCTCCAACGTTGTATCTCCTTCCCATCCGTCCTCTGTATAATATATACATGTATATGGTGCAATTCCATACTAATCAATGAAAATATTATCAATAGAATACATTGTATCAAGTGTCTCTGAGAAAATTGCATAATGAAGCCCTATACAAAGGTTCACTTTATAGAAGAAATATTTTTCACATGGTTAGCAGTTTGAGTCCCCCCCCCCCACCCCCGCAGCACAAATGCCATTTGGCAGGATATTAATCTACATGTACATGAACATTTGCCACTCTCCACCCCAGGTGTAGTAAATGGATGCCTGGTAAGAAATCCTGCCTTGAATGCATTCAGCAACTTAGTGCAGGTGGGCTAAAGCCAGGATAATAACACAGTAGTACTGTGGTACTTTGTACATGTACATGTAGGTGTCTTGAGAATCCCCTGGGATAAATATGCACACAATATAAATGTATCATTATTAAATTAATTGGGGAGAAAATATTATTATCGGAGATGGTGTGGCATTGAGATACTGAAATTCTTACCCTTCCGTCTTTTACAGCAGCTGCCCCCAACCTGGACGCTATATGTGATGTCTTCAAACTCCAGCTTGACAGGTGGCCTGCTGGGTAGGTTGGTCAAGCGCTGAGTGTCCGGTGTCCTGGCCTCACACTTCTTGAGAGTGGACACAGGGCTAGGACCAGAGGAGAGCGCAAGCTGAGGTGACTTCCTCTCTTGTAGTTCTAAATTGGAATAGAAGGGATGCAAAATTATCAGAAATTTGTATTTTAGAATACAGAATCCACCGCCCTCATTTAAAGTTCCACTGGATCTTAAACCAGCAAAAGAACAACAAAAGAATTATGTAAGATCTAGAGATGCAGGTTCTATGTTTCATTGGGTACATGTCATTTTTCTGAAGGTTCCTTTTTGGAAGGATCGCTACCCCAACAGTACGTAATTTTGAAAATGAAAAAGGGTTCGTTATTCAGAAAATGGAGAAGGGCTCATATTTCTGAAGGTTCATAACTCTGAAAAGTTATGTAGGGCTCTATTGCATTTCCGGAATTACAAACCTTCAGAATTATGAACCCTTTTCATTTTCGGAATTACGAACCTTATCGCATTTTCGGAATTATGAACCTTCAGAATAATGAGTACCCCCCCCTGCCCTTTCATCAATCTAATCACTACTATTTGTTTCCCACCAAGAGGAAATACGAACTACATGTACAACATACACCTAAACCAAATTTCACAGAGCTGTAATTCCAGAGCTTCTCTTTTAACTCAGAGTCATGAATCATAAATGACAATGAATAGCAAAAGGTTGGTAGAAATGACAGGTGTGACCATGCGCAATATTATTGTTTTTTGAATTTTCATACTGATATTGTGGCCTCGATTTTTCAAAACCTGAAAATCTAATTAAATATTCAGAGCACTATTTCACGAATATTAAAAAAAGATATTACACAGAACTTATTCCGAATGAATTTTATATCCTTCAACTTTACAATACGAAAATCTCAATCTAAAGCGAGTAATATATTCTGAGATATTAATCAACAGTGCTAATATTTTTTTCTTTTTACACCTAGTACATGTTCATGTATAACTGCAGTAGTTAGGCACGATAATAAGAGCCTCTTTAATAATGTTTGTCGTGCGAAAAAACTCATGGGAACGATGTAATATCATTACCGAGTGTCAACTCCATGCTGTAAGATGATTCATTAATTAGATTTTAATTATGTACATGCTCGGGTTACATATCAAGGACATATTAGCAAATTGCCTAACCCTCCCACACCATCTGTAGCCCCCTCCCCCATAACCATGGTGCATATGATCTGTGACCCATCGGCTCAAATGCACCAATCACTAGTAGTATTCATGGGGGGGGGGGGGGGGGGGGGAGCATGTAGTTTTAAGAGCAGAGGTCCAAAAGTTTCACTTACGTATAACAAGTATTATTTCATCTAGTTGAAAAAATTATTGTTGAGAAGTTACTGACAAGGCATTTAGACCATGGGCCGAGGCCTGTTTTCTTGCTTAGTTTTCGAGTTCCGTGGTCCATCTCTGGGAAGTACCTAAAAATGTGCTAGATATGTTCAAAACATGTACCTGAAACAGGAATGACATGTTCCCACGTTTGAAACTTGGGCATTAAGTAGAAATGGCAGAAAACAAAGAAAAAGTAAAGAATTGGTTGCTAGGGACATTTTTACCTTAGCAACCATGAAATAGAGAGGTATTTCTTCGAATATTTTGCAGCAGATATAGTCATTAGACACAGAAATGGTATTTTGAGCAATGTGATGTCATGTAATGATGGTCAATCATATAAAATCTAATTTGCATATTAATACCTTATAGTAAGTTATCCTCCTAGAAACCAAGTATACATGTATGTCATCAAATGTCTCATGAAATGATCAGTGTAATCAGACATAGAATCAGATGTATTTGCTTTGCCTGAGGGGAGGACAGTGTCTGTCTGCTGCCCTATACCCCCACGTCCACCCCTCCCCACCCTAATCAGTTCACACATCAGCCCCCCCAAAAAAAAAACAACAAACAACAATCCAAAACACACACAGACACACATGTACATCCATGAAGTGAAAACAACATAAATGAATACGGTGTATCACCCAAAATAAGCAAGATGTTTTCTATCCAAATTTTCATAATGTGCCCATTCTCTTTTTTCAATTTAAAATTCGTACTGTGCCCATTCTCTTTTTTGAATTTACACACAGCCATCATTGTCACACATACAGATCTACTTGCACATGTACTGGCAAGCCCCCCCCCCCCCCCCTCAAGTTAATACTGAATAACTGACCTAATCAGAAAATAGAATAAATGAATACGAGATATAAAGTGTTTGAGGTGTACAAATTAAAAGGCCTCTGAAGGTTAATCTCCTGTTTATCCTGGATACAAGCACATACCCCTCCACCCCAACCCCCCCCCCCCCCAGCACTTTTCATGTATTCCTTTTAATCATTTGTTATCCTGTTCTCTTAATATGTATCACCTTATTTCTCTCTCTCTCTCTCTCTCTCTGTGACCTTACATATGAAAAACAATGCAGGAATATAAGCATGACACATAACTGTATATTCATGTTGCATATTTTAATTTTTGATAAAATTCACTGTTGGATACTTGGATTTACAAA
The DNA here is from genome assembly GCA_025618425.1 of Heliocidaris tuberculata. Classification (NCBI taxonomy): domain Eukaryota; kingdom Metazoa; phylum Echinodermata; class Echinoidea; order Camarodonta; family Echinometridae; genus Heliocidaris; species Heliocidaris tuberculata. Next base: position 4,343,932 of record CM046833.1, read on the forward strand.
CACTCTTGATATAATTCAAACCAGTCTTTACGTACATGTAGTTTGTATTAGCATCAAACAAGTACATGTGCGTAGGCCTGTATATATGTAAAATCACATTTTGCACAAAGTGTTCAACAAAGCTTGAACATTTTACTTTTCTCAGCAAGTAGTGATGTATTTTATTTATTCATGATTAAATGTGATCATGTCTGCCAAATTAATCAGGTAACCATTGTAACTTCTAAGCCCATGAATTGTACTTTACTAGTATTTTTGAAGTGTAAAACTCCTACTCACAGGTGCATTGAAAACCACTTCCAAAGTGAATGATTACTACATCTCATACCCCTAATTTTCGAGCACATCAGCAAAAAGTACATCTCAGCAACAGTCAATAACTATGTACATGTACATCAGAGATTTCACATCTGGCCTAGAGTATAGCAACTTCATGGTCCTGATTAGAAAGCTGTCAATTCTTGAAATTCGCTTCAATCTCATTCATTCGAACTTAAAAACAGAGACATGGATTGTCCCTATTTAGAAGATTTACATATAGATTAACTTTAAATTTGACATGTATTCAAAATCATACAAAAAAGATTCTTAGTACATTGTTATTGTCAGAATATTCAATCCATTTCACTGTACTTGAGAAAGGCTTAAACTTGTTATCTAATTCGCACTCACAGAAAAATACAGAACATTGCATTATTTATCATTTTCGGATATTTTACCGCTCCCACTACAAATACATGTAGTAACACATGATTCCACACAAAATTACAAAATTATAAGATAGATGGAGCAATGACTATGAGAGGGCATATGAATCATGAAAGCTAATATGCAGAATAACGGTATTCCACACAATATGGAAATGCTTGTGAGAATACCTGGCTGAAAAAAATTGTAACTTTCAAAACTGTGATAAAACATGTAACACGTGTTTTGAAAAATTTCTTTCGTAAGGTATTATGTGTTATGAGTGAAGCTCATCTGCATATTAACTGAAAAACATACGAATTTACATTTTTTTAAAAATTTGTTCTCGCAAATAGGATTAACCAGACTATTTTGCGAGTGGTCAGATTTTAGATTGGGTAATCAACAAGCAGCAATGATATTATACATGTACTTTTGCAAAGTGAAGGGGTGAATTAGCACAGCCTGCATTGCATACAGCCACGCTGCGCTAGTATGTATGAATGTTGCCAATATTTCAGCATGTTGTTAAATTCGTGAAAATAACCCCCCTGCAGAATATATGGCATATACAGAAATTTCTGTAATTTTAATACATGTACTTCACAGCCTTTACCCGCTCCTACTTCTGCAATTGATTTACAGAAATGTTCATATGACTGTTCATAGAAGTTCTTCTCAAGACCTGCTTCTTTGTCCTTTGGGAGGAATCTTGTGTAGTTCTGGTAGGAGGTGAAGTATGGCTGAAGTGATATCTCACATTCAAAGCAAGAAGGTCTTTCAGACAAGTCTTGAGCAGAATTGTCTCATCTTTGCTCATTTATGCAGCTTGTACCAGCTTACCTGCATAAATTGTTTCTCTTTCGTTCTCTTTCTTGTGAATTGTTTATCCACTGTTTTGTCCTTTTTTCCATATGATGCACTGGACTGGAAGAACATGGTGAACCCTTGGCTAAATATATCATTCACATTACCTCAGTCATAGTTGTCGGACCTTCAAATGTGGCTCCATTACTGCTTCCGTCTTGCGTGGAATATCGATGGTCCTTGTGGCTGGGAGCATTGTTTTCAAAGACTAAAAAGAAACAGAAAAATATAAGAGATTTAATGCCATTTGCTCTTGTATAAAAAATGAAATACGATATACAATTTGATTTAAAAACACATTAAATCTAATCACCTTCTCCTACATTAATGTATATTGAACTTTTGAAGTGGAATTAAGTCCCCATAGCATACTGCCCGGAGTGGGGGGGGGGGGGGGGGGGGGCTATTTTAACGATAACGCTGATTGGTCAAAATGTGAATAGGTCTATCAATAGATTGTCTTCACCCAATAATTTTAGTATTTGTTAATATTGTAAAATAGGACACGCCATTCTTTCACTCAGCATAGAAGTACTTCATTGCTAGCTTACAGGATTCAGGGACTCTTCAACTCTCTTACTATGCTACAAATTTGAGGCTTCAGAGTTGAAAGTGAAATTTTAAATAGTATTTTCCTCTCATGTATGAATGATCTAGAATGGACCATAGCCTGTTAACACACACAAAAGCTATTGAAGCCTATTCACCTGTAAATGCTATTGTGGAGTACAAGGTTACCTCCAGATAAGCTTGTCCATGTACTATAAGTGATTAATTGATAAATCTACTACATGTACATGTATAATCATGCATAGCTTTGCTAGAAAGTGAATGCCTAATTCATAATAAAAATGGGTGTTTAGACATTCATATTTTCATAATGAGACAGTCTACCTACAATTTTGTGATATCCTAATAAGGAAATGATTATTTGTGGGTAAATTCAACTGATCTTTTAGATAAGCCCACTCAAAAAGTCAAACTAAACTAAAGGAGTCAATCCACAACACAAATACCAATGCATGGGACTGGTAGTTGAAAAGTTGTGCCCACAGTTCATGCAAGTAAAACCTGGTGAAAATATGACTGTTCATAATAATGCTTTCCCCCAAAACACAAAAACATAACACTAATCAAATACCTTCTTGTTCTGCTCTTTCTTGCTTCTTCCTGGCCCTCTCAATCCTAGTTTGTTGGTGAATCGCTTGATTCAATGGTCATGGTGTAAGATGCTCTGTGTGGCAGACATGGTACATGCACACAAACACTCAGAGTACGAGGGCTGTGATTGGCCATTTGCACTCAGGTCTCTAATAGCCCAGCTGTGATTGGTCACTTAAGGACCAGATATGACATCATCATTGCAGGAAAGCTGTCTGCTCATTGTTGCAACTTTATATCAAAATTGTGAAAATATGCCCAAAATCTGCAAATGGGAACATTCACCACTGCTCTTAGATATATGTCCATTAATCATTTATGACAAAATAAAGTACTTCCCAGAGATGGACTACGGAACTGAAGAATTTTGAGGCTCGGCCCATGGCCTATACATGTTTATTTAATCCATGACATAAAAGGTTGGTAGTTTTTCTTCGCAACTGTTTGCTACTTCAGTTTCAGTCCTGCATGAAAACTTATTGGTCTGACTGTTGGAAAATTGTATTTTATTTAGAAAACATTTTACTCTCAAAATTACAAAATAAAGCACAATCATACTGGTTGGTAGCTCTGAGTAGTATCTACTTTTAGTATACTGCATCAAATCATATCACCTTACACTAATAAGTACATGTACATCTGGAGAGTTAACATCCTTCTCACTCCAAAGCCCACAGCACATACGATCTGGCTGCGATCCGATTTTGGAAGAATTCGCAATAACATTTGACAGGAACATTTTCAAATATGTTTGTAAATTCTTACTGATTGAAGTTCCGAACAGCCATATGAATAATATAATCAGATTTTAGAGCCAAATTGGCTTCGAATCGTAGTGACGTCAGACTATTTTGTGTGCTGATCAGCTTGTTTACAATTTGAAGCCAATTTGGCCTTTACTTCAAGTAGGAGGCTTACAATGGTCCGCAATTCTGAGTTTTAGCATTCATATCATTATTCTGAACCTCAATAATGAAGATTATGGTCATTTAACCATTTCCATTGGCTATGCAATTGTGGTTTTCCTGAAAAATCCAATCAAATTCGGTTCGTATAGTGTGCGGTGGACTTAACTCTTTCAGTGCCGATGTCAAGTATATGTGACAGATAGACTTGTCATTTTCATTCACCAATTGCTCGACCACAGGAAAGGTATATATGGTGGTCAATGTATATCAAAATTTTGACCATAAATCAAGCATTCTAAATATATGATTATAACAATTTTTTTTTTCTCCAGCCTTCAAAAAGTCACTCAGTGGGGGGGGGGGGGGGGGGGGGGGGGGGGGTTATCAGACGTTTTGCTCCATGATTGTCTGACAAGCAAAAAAAAAAAAGGGATACAAATTTTTTTTTCCTGTCAAAAGTTGGGTACGCTAGTGGCTGACAGGATGCTGTGCGGATTTGTATCAGTCAAACATGGATAACTGAACTCATTGTTGATTTAACCTGTTGACAACTGAATTCTCTGTTTTCTATAGGGTTAATACGGGGACCATCAGGTTCCTGTATGCAATGCAACAGAGAACATGTTCATATCTCAATGTTGGGATAGATCAGTCATACGTAACCCACATACATGTACATGTACAACTTGCTGCACGAACAATTTAATTAGTTGTCTCACCGAGACTTTAAAGGGTACCAATCACCAAAAAATATTTTACTCTGTATGTTAGAGGTTCCATGTCATTCTACTATATTCCAAATATGGGCTTCGAATATCACTTCTATAAAGAGATATTACAAGTTTAATTATACTCTCTATAAGCATAAAAGCAACTCATGAGTAGACTTCTCCATGCCCCCGTACACGCTCGCCAAGATAAGGGCTCGCGCGGAACCCAACTCGGAGGTTCGGTTCCGCGCGAGCACCTTCATGTTATCCTTTATTTCCTTCATACTCCTAAACTGTTGACTTATAGAATTTCAGATAAAGTTCTTTGAGGTTAATTTTATACTTCCTAGCGGTATACAAATTCTTTTTTCAGGTGGTTGGTACACTTTAAATGCAGACTCCATATAAATGACAAGACCTGATATGATACATGTAGTATCGCATGTATGACACAAGCTCTGCCAACATTTGCTCTAGTGTCAAAAAACTACACTAAACAAATTCTTAACCACATTCTAATAATTATACTGTATGCACTTACAATTAATGGAAATTATTTACTACACTGAGCTGTCATTAGTTAAACCACCTCTTATTTTTGTTCAATTTATCTTTCTTTATTTATTTGATTCTTTTTTAATAATTTATTTCTACACACTTTCTTAGGACGATAATATCTCTAATATGGCTTGTTCAAATGTATTCGAATTTGACACAATGGTATCGTAGATACGGTTTTGAAGTAGTGCACCTCAACTTTTTTACTTAGTCATTGTACTGTGGCATCATCTAGATGCCATTTTGTAAAATTCAGACATATATCTCTGCAATGGAAAGTCATATAACAAAACCACATTTGGCATGATGCAAGTTAATTAAAAGAGAAATTAATTGAACATAAATTCTCAAAATGGTCTAGGATCAATATAACACACGTTTCAGGCCATTTTCACATTTTAAAAAAATGTCGGTGCCCTCCTGTGCACTCGCATCAATGACCTTAAGTGCCTTATACAGCATAAAAAAGATTAATCTTTGACTGTTTTAGAATTTTAATTATCCTGTATTATCAAAATCACAAACAACAAGTGAATGAGTAAATTACGCAATGCGTAATAAATGTCCCCGCCGGAAGTGCAGATCTGTGGAAATTAACTAGCCTGAAACTTAAAACTTTAGTGAATAAAATAATAATGTTACTGCATGCAAAAGAAGAGAATACCAACAATGCATGTATACAACTGAAATATAAAACATGAAAACATTATGAACCTTCAGCATTTTGAAAAATTTGCATAAATTTGCATGAATAATGAATTTCAAAATTCTGTGTAGAAGTTTGGAAGCCCCCACCCAGCCCTACCAGATAAAACAATCGGAATCAAAATCCGATGTGAAATAGAGGAGAAGTAGCATTTTTTGTCAATTTTGAATAAATTTGCATAAATTTGCATAATTAATGAATTTCAAAATTCTGTGTAGAAGTTTGGAAGCCCCCACCCAGCCCTATCAGATAAAACAATCGGAATCAAAATCCGATGTGAAATAGAGGAGAAGTAGCATTTTTCGTCAATTTTGAATAAATTTGCATAAATTTGCATAATTAATAAAAATTTCAAAATTCTGTGTAGAAGTTTGGAAGCCCCCACCCAGCCCTATCAGATAAAACAATCGGAATCAAAATCCGATGTGAAATAGAGGAGAAGTAGCATTTTTCGTCAATTTTGAATAAATTTGCATAAATTTGCATAATTAATGAATTTCAAAATTCTGTGTAGAAGTTTGGAAGCCCCCACCCAGCCCTATCAGATAAAACAATCCGAATCAAAATCCGATGTGAAATAGAGGAGAAGTAGCATTTTTCGTCAATTTTGAATAAATTTGCATAAATTTGCATAATTAATGAATTTCAAAATTCTGTGTAGAAGTTTGGAAGCCCCCACCCAGCCCTATCAGATAAAACAATCGGAATCAAAATCGGCCAAGAAATGACGGAGAAGTAGCATTTTCTAACATTTGAGCACACACGGACAGACGGACGGACGGACGGACGGACGGACACACACACGCACACACGTACGGAGCCCGTTTCATAGTCCCCTCGCGAACTTCGTTCGGCGGGGACAATTAGATGTAGTTTAATTCATTTTCCTTTATTTATAGGCCTGTCCTATACAACAATCAACATGATTCAGTTTCCTTTCAGTTTTGTTATTAAATGTTCACATGTACATGGCTTTCATAGAAAGCCTTACAGAATTTCTAGAAAGAGACTGGTATAACTTCACATCTTGGGACGATCTCTAACACACAAAGCCATCTTTCTTGTGCCATCACATCACATTAGGGATATTCCACCACTCTGGTGAACACATCTTGTATACATGTATATACCCCAAGGTCATTTTTTTTTCTTATGACAAATATCACCACTCATCTGAATGAGACTGGAGTAAGTTCACATCTTGTGTAGATCTATAAAATCTAAAACCACCTTCTGTATGTCATCTCTCATCACACTGGTGATTTTACACCAGTCTGGTGAACACATATTGTAAACATGTACATGCACACAAGGTCATTTTTTTTTCTTGCGACATCTCTCTCATCACACCCCTCTACTGAGCGAGACTGGAGTAAGTTCACATCTTGGATTAGATATCTAACACCCAAGGGCACTTTCCTTAAGTCATCTCTCATCACATGGTGGATTTACACCACTCTCCAAGATGGCAAACACATGTGGTGGAAAATGAAAAACCACTCAGCATACAAGAGTCACTCAAAAGCTCCAAGCAAGAGAGAGAGAGAGAGAGAGAGAGAGAGAGAGAGAGAGAGAGAGAGAGTGGGAGAGAGAGAGAGAGAGAGAGAGAGAGAGAGAGTGGGAGAGAGGGGAAGAATAGTATAGTATAGAGGTAAATTTAGAAGGTCAATATCACAGCTCTACAGAAGATGTATCATACATGAATCCTATTCTCTCATACATGAATACTATTCTCTAACAAAAGAAGTAATTTAAGCTCTATTGTCCCTCTGTTTTCACTCACTGGGTCATCAGTTATCACTTTCTTTAGGAGTGAAAAGCAAGTGAATAATGAGGGAATATCGAGTGCTCTCTAAAAAGAAAAGGGTGAATTTTCACTCTATATTCACTCTATTTTCATTCCCCCAGAATCTCATCGGTGATCACTTGCTTAGGAGTGAATACCTAGAGCTCTCTAAACAGAAGAGAGTGAATTTTCACTCTTTTTCACTCCCAGGGAATCAAATCAGTAATGACTTGTTTATGAGTGAATACTGAGTTCTCTCTATAAAGAAAGAGTGAATGTTCACTCTTTTTCACTCCCGGGGAATCATGTCAGTGAACACTTGTTTAGGAGTGAATACCGAGTGCTCTCCAAAAAAAATGGGTGAATTTTCATTCTCTTTTCATTTTATTTTCACTCCCCCAGGGAGCCATGTCAGTGATCACTCTCGTTTTTTTAAAGAGAGAATACAGGTATTCATCAAAATAAAAGTGAGAAGTTAGGATAAGACAGACAGACAGAGAGAGGGAGAGAGTGGGAGAGAAAGAGAAAGAAAGAGAAAGAAAGAGAGAGAAAGAGAGAGAAAGAGAGAGAAAGAGAGAGAAAGAGAGAGAGATGGAAAGAGAAAGAGAGAGAGAGAGATGGAGAGAAAAAGAGAGAGAGAGATGGAGAGAAAAAGAGGGAGAGAAAAAAGAGAAAGAGAGAGATACATGTATACACAGAGTAGGTAAAATAGATATGGTGAATGCATATCAATGTAGAAGGAAATAGAATCTGTTTTTTGTGTGTGTTTTTTTCTAATTGCGAGTTAATCCAGCTTGGAATTTCAGATTAGTGTCTCTACAACATGTATACCATACTTTATATACTCCAGATGACTAACACATATACAATACTTTAGTACATGTACATGTACATGTAGCTATGAAATACAATTATGGTAGGGTTTACTTTTGCAGTATTGTCTCAGTTACTATAATAAAGATGAAGAAAGGAGAGAGAAACTATAGAGAACATGTAGGAACATGTATGCACTATGATTTTAAAAAAATAATAAAATGTGGCATTTATTTTCAAAGAGTATTACAAGGCAGGGAAAAATGAGATGAAAATGTGGGAATGATTTAAAAAAAGGAAGAATTAGAAAAAGAAAGAGAGAGGAGACTTAGATACACAGAAAGAGTTGTGACACAGCGAGAGAGGGAGGGGGGAGAGGGAGAGGGGGGAAAAAAGAGGAAGACAGGTTATGCCAGAGATAGATAGAGCGGGAAAGTGATATACATGTTATAGAGAAAGACAGTATCCAAGAGACTGATAAATACAGAAAGGGAGTTATGAAGATTGAAGGGGGAAAATTGGACTGAAATGATTGAACAATAATGTATATACATGTATTTACGAGAGTTGTGCTTTACTTTCTAACAGTGCCTTGAAAACTTGTGAGATATATATCACGTGGTACTCCGACATGTGACCGACAACAATTGTTCTGGCCTTTCAAAGATATAGGATTAGGGCTAGGGTTACAAGTGGGTTTTAAAGTAGGTTTAGGTTTAGGTTAGGTTTAGGGTTACAGTTGGGTTTTAAAGTAGGTTTAGGTTTAGGTTAGGTTTAGGGTTACAGTTGGGTTTTAAAGTAGGTTTAAGTTTAAGTTTAGGTTTAGGGTTAGGGTTAGGTAAAGTATTGTGTTTGGTAAATGGTTGAAGTTTAGTAAATCTCCGTAGCATGTATTTTACAACCATATCAAGTAGGTCTGTCATACACTTATGCACTATACATGTATGTAATACAAGTATCATACTATGGCTTCACATTTCAAACCGTAATGTAGAAAAGGGAATACGTGTGTGTATATAAGCACATGTACTTCAGTTGGAAGGTCATACCACTTCAAGTAAAAGAAATAAATCATTTGTTTCACAGGAAGGGGTGAAGTTCATAAAATAAGAATCTAATAATAATAATAAAAATAATCTTTTTTATATAGCACCTTTCCAATTAAGTAGCTCAAAGTGCTTTACAGTGTATTATTACCCCGGTCCTTGGATTCAATTGCGATTCTGCACTCAGAGTGCTCAATCTCCACTCCACTTGGGAGCAATTCCAGCTTGGCGACCATCTTACAGGCGCACATGTGCTATTCTAGCCACAATGACATTCGCATCCTACCAGGTACCCAATTAACACCTGGGTGGAGAGGAGCAATGTAGATAAAGTGCCTTGCTCAAGGTCATAGGTGCCATGCCGGGGGTTTGAACCCACAACATTTGCATCCCCGGTCAAGCGATTAAACCACTCATCTTTCATGTCACAGGTACATTTAGTTGCTTAGCTAGTACTTTCTACTACAGTAATCCGCCAAAACACATTGGCCGGAATTCACAAAGGTGGTTTCAATTCAGACCATGGTTTATGCAGATTTCGTGGTATAAATACGCTTGATTTAGCACGTACACTTAAAAAGATCCAACAATGAACGCGCGCCGGTCACGCGTGGTTGGCAAAAGCGCTAAATTCACGCTAGTTGCCATGGTTCAGACTACGGTTTATGTAAATTAATTTAAATAAACCATGGTCTGATTTTACATAAACCGTGGTCTGAACCATGACAACTAGCGTGCATTTAGCACTTTTGTCAACTACACGTGACCAGCACGTGTTCATTATTGGATCTTTTGATGTGTACGTGCTAAATCAAGCATATTTATACCGCAAAATCTGCATAAACCATGGTCTGAATTGAAACCACCTTCTTCAATTCCGGCCAAAATGACTAATAACTAGCCTGAAAACTGAAACACAGCCACAGATCTACTAAAAGAAAAGGGGGGGAAAAAAAACTCTTGAAAGATTTGTTAATTTACAATGCCTCACCTCCACTTTCTACCAAGAGTGATTAATCATTCTACAGGAGAGTCATGAAGAGACTATCAATTCCTCTTCACTTCCTTATAGGCTCATGAATTATGCATGAAGGCTAAAGTTGCTTCACCCTGGATAGTAAGCACTAGTCTATGGTTTAAGAGATAAGTTCTCTTCCAAACATGGATGTAAGTCAACAGGATGGAAGAAAAAGGTGTCTGAGAGAGAGACTGTTGATAAGATAACAGAGTCAGAACCTAAATATAGATAGCAATGAAATAAGATAGCCATTCATAGAAAAGAAAAACAAAAAACAAAATATGTACCTGAAACATAATAAACGGGTCTGTTTCTGAAACTATCTGTGTCTTCCCCTTCAGGGAAAGTTTGTTCACCTCAGCTCTCATTGCATGAGCTAGAAAATGACATGCATGCATAACCCATCTCAGCTGAATCCCAGAGCAGGGTTTCCATTAGCGAGACATGCAATTTACTCTCCTCATGGAGTGGTGAGATGGGAATGGCATCCATTCCCTGCAATGCTCCCAGCTCAAATGATAACATGATGGTGGTGTTTAAGTGTAAGCTCTCGCTAATCACCTTCCCATTTTCTATCATAATTCAAGGAAATCGCCCCTCAAATGTGACAGTAATGAATAGATCTCAACAGCACCATTCCCCAGAAGGCCAGAGGTATATCATCATTAAACTGCCCTTTGGTGCCCTGAAAATCCAGTCTACATAATCAACGTTTATGGAAGCAATCGATAAACATTATTTATGGACTGCATTATGAGAAAATGAGCATCAAATTGTTTTGCCTTCTCGTTAAAATACACTGCAGGCAAGTCTTCCTGGTCTTAATTGCTTCCTGTATCTGATTTTCCTTACAGAATGCTATGCACGCACGTACCTGTTTGTTAAAGACCACCAAACACTATACGATCATCGGTCTGTGGACTTGAACTCTCTCTATCTCTCTCCTCCTCTAACCCCCCTTTCCCTTCCTCCTCCCCTCTCCTTTCCTCCTCCCTTCCTCTCTCTCCCCTTTCCCTTTCTTTTTCTCTCTTCCTCTCTCTCTATCTCTACATCTCTCTCTCGCTCCCTCCCTTCTCTTTTTTTTCTCTCTTTATCTTTTTTTATCCCTCTCTCATTCACTCACTCTCTCCCCATATCCATCAGTATTTATGCCAGAATACATCCCTCCAAAATTCTTTTCTTTTTCCAAACTGTCCCATTCTTCCACCTAAATCCCTTTCCTCTAAATTCAATTTGACTCATCAAGTATATGTATCACACGCTACCAAACATTGATATCGGTGGCTGAAAATATCAGCTGGATTTCCGCAGCTTGCAACTGAGACTGTTACTATTGTAAGTCACCAGGCATCACTCAATACGGGATAGAATCAGCACTCTGCATATGTAGCTACATGTACATGTATCTCACTTCATGCAAACTCTCCTAATGCACCTACCAGTACACAGAGAGGTATTACTTAATATCCAAGGGGTCTAGTTAGTACTTACATGTAGTACATGTATGCATTCGCAAACCCTGGTCAGTCATAACAGTGTCTGTACTTTAAGACTACCATAGGCCCTGTACTACAGCTGCACCTGACACAGGTACTGACACTACCATTGTTGTTATTTATTTTTATTTGGCTGTAAGTCAAAATTTGACTATTTTGCCTCAAATATTTTTTTTTTTTAAATCTCATTTGAAAAGGTACATTACATTTCTTTTTAAATATAACTTTATGTACTTTATGTATAATAAGAAAAGAAAATCAAACTCAGCAGGAAACAGGGTTATGCTTCTCTCAAGACACAATAATTTTCTACTAAACTGTCAAATTAGGGCCTGTGCTTGCAGACTAGGGTCTAGCATGTATTGTAAATGCATGTACGTACACCGACACCTCGCACTGCTTAATATTGCAAAACCCATGTATATCACATTAGCTAAGGGGTTTTAAAACATGGGTAGCAGCGTGAATTCCCAGTAGATCAGATGCTTAAAATTTATATAGATTAAGCAACACACAGACTGCTGTACTAGTGGGTGTTAGTTTTGTGCAAATAGTTGTTATTTTCTATTCTTCATGACATTTTAAGTCTGTTGATGGGGGGGGGGGGCACTTGAAAGGGCATAAAAACCGCAAAAGAAAGAAATCAAGAAAGACAAAATAATGCCTCCGGCACCACCTTCGGTGGGCGGAGGCATAAAAATTAAGAAAAATGATAATTATTAACGACTATGCACCTCCGATACGTATGGTAAATGCATTAAAATACATTTTTTTAAGGGTTTAAAATGTGGATATTTTCTAAAGCTCGGTGGCTTGCTTCTCGCATGATGTTGCTCCAGGATCTCAAAATTTTGCGCCCAAGTATATAGTTTGTAAGTAGTAAAGGATTTTTAAAATGTCATTCTTGTTCCTTTGCTCGCTACCATATAAGTTTCATCAGCCTCTTGGTAAATATTGTGCCCCCAATATGGGATAAAGTTTATGAAATGGCATTTGCAAAGGTTCAAAATTTGAAAGAAATCTCAACTTTTGATTGTCTTGCTTAATTCCTTGACTATTTATCAAGGGTTTTTGTATACTTTTGCACCCCATTTAAGAAGGAAGTGAAGAGGAAACCATTTATCAATGTTCAGATATAGAGTCTCTACCCCTCGATTGCACTTCTCAATTGAAAATTTTCCTATTTAAGAAATTGTACTTTGGAGGTTAAAAAAGCAAAAAGTCTACTGCTCGGTCGCTTTGTTCCCTCGCTCACAATAACATAGAAAGTTTGGGCAGGTGGGGGGGGGGGGCTTCATTGTTTGCCCTGGGTGCCATAATCCCTAGGTATGCCACTTTACAGATATATCTGTGTCAGATCAAAAGAGACTGCATTATTTCTGTGGAAACAAAAAATATTATTGCAATTCCAAATTATTCTGTCACACCACTGCACTTTTTTAAAGTTATGTTGATATCTTTATCTGCATGTACATGTATGCTCAATTCAAAGAATATTTTAAAGTTATACTGATACCATCAAATGAATATCGGCAATAATATTTGTGGTTATTTTTGTTCAGCTTTACATATTTTATAAAACTGCAAAAGACCTTTTTTAGTATTTAATCAAGATACACAGGCTTAAATTTCAACATATATCGTTTTATATATTACAGTCTCATTGATTTCATAATAAAGCATTGATAGCAGTGATAAATGAGATGGGTTGGACTATCTTTTATACTATTGACATTACAATGTTTGATAATGATTGAAGCACAGTAATGTTACTGGGTGCACACAAGGCAGGTTTATAGACCTCCCTCATTAAATGTTGCATCATGGTATAATGACAGTCATATTTAATGATACTGGAGCAAGTAAAATGGAGGGTACCTACATATACATGTGTATGTACAGTGTACAGCACACATGGGCGCAAATCCAGGGGGGACAGGGGGACATATGTCCCCCCTCCCACATTTTTGAAGATAGGCAAATGCCCCCCCCCCTTCCACCTTTTTGAATAACCTTCTTTTTTTTTTTGGGGGGGGGGGGTTTGCTTGTCAGAGAATTTTGGAGGCAAATGTCCCCCCCCCCCCCCCTTTTTGAATAATCTTTTTTTCTTTTTTTCTTTTTTCGCTTGTCAGCGAATTTTGGAGGCAAATGTCCTCCCCACCTTTTTGAATAATTTTTTTTTGTTTTGCTTGTCAGAGAATTTTGGAGGCAAATGTCCCCCCCCCCCCCTTTTGAATAACCTTTTTTTTTTTTGGGGGGGGGGGGTTTGCTTGTCAGAGAATTTTGGAGGCGAATGTCCCCCCCCCTTTTTGAATAACCTTTTTTTCTTTTTTTTCTTTTTTCGCTTGTCAGCGAATTTTGGAGGCAAATGTCCTCCCCACCTTTTTGAATAATTTTTTTTTGTTTTGCTTGTCAGAGAATTTTGGAGGCAAATGTCCTCCCCCCCCCCAAGTTTCAAAATGGATTTGTGCTACTGACAGCACATACATGTATGGTTCCATGACATTTGCTCCTGCGACAGTTGCTCTGGTCTAACTTTGCCATGTTAATCCTAAACCTAAACCTAACCCTTACCCTAATCCTAAGTAACCCTAATCTTCACATTGTCCTGAACAAAAAAAAAAAATCATCACCTCGACCTTAACCTTTGACCTTTCGAGATATGGACGGCAGAGCAAATGTCGCAGGAGCAAATGTCGCGTCACCACATGTACGATATGGTAAACTTTTACGATTCATGAGGGATTTCCATCTCTACGCTCTCACTCTCTCTGTCTCTCTCCGTCGGCCTGTGTGCGCGCGTGTCTGTGTGTGTGTGTGTGTGTCTCTCTCTCTCTCTCTCTCTCTCTCTCTCTCTCTCTCAATCTTTACCTCTCTCTTCCTCTGTTTTGCTCTCTCTTTTTAGATAGGCTTCTTACACTTGCAAAATTTTGCTTGGTCCCATACTATCGAAGGGGCTAAACAAGGATTTAGCCTGGGCACCGATAGTACGGGACTAAGCTCAGCCCACTTTCTGTTCACATCGCATTTTACCAAAGAGGGCTAACTCCACAATAGTAAAGGATTATTTTAGCCCTGGAAAAAACAAGGGTTGGCCCCAACTTTGGTGGGGCTAGGTGCTCTGGCTTGGGAGATATTACAGGACTAAAACTGCAATGAGAACAGCAACAAAAAAAATGTCCAGGGTTATGGGTAGTACGGGGTTAAGGATAGTACGGGGTAAAAAAAAAAAAACATGTAAAAAGCGTATCTCTCTCTCTCTCTCTCTCCCTTTTATCCTCTATATACTTCTAGCTTCCTCTTTTTTCCTCTCTCAATCTCAATTTTCTTCTCTCCTGCTGATTTTGTGGTAAGAAATACTTGTTTATGATGCCTGATATTTCACTGTCTACCTATTCCCCTCTTTTTCTCTAGAGCTACAGATTATTTGAAATTCTATTAATAAATTCTACTGACGTCATATTATCTTCTCTACAAATCCCCTATGACGGAAAGCCAGATATGTTTCTACAATTGCTATTACACAAACACAAATGATTTATCATCTTTCAAATGATAAATCATTGATACAGTAGTTTCGAATGAACACTATAGTTTTTGACAATAAATTATAAAATACTTTAACCTTAATAGCAAGTTGCTTTGAAAGAAAGAGGAAAAATCAGAGAAGCAGATTGGTGAAAGTTTGAACGAAATCAGACAAACAATAAGAAAGTTATGAATTTTTGAAAGTTGTAATCACTATGCTTTTGGGAATTTCAAATTGGCTGAACAGGTAATGTCACTGTGATGTAGCTGTGGACAACTCCCCCATTCGCTCTAACACAAAAAATGACTAAAATGTCACTTTTTCTCAAAATGCATTACTCAGTAGGATCTTTTCGTTCATGAAGACCTGTAACAATATGCTATCTCCAATATATTTTGAGTACAGCCCCAAGGGTAAAAGTGCCTCGAAGAGAACCGCAAATTAATGATATTTTTGTGTACGACAAATGGGAGAGTTGTCCACAAAAATGTCACATGAACCAAATAGCCAATTTGAGATTCACATAGATGTAGTGATCTCATTTTTCAAACATCCATAACTTTCTTCGTCCTTGTCCGATATCTTTCAAACTTTCACCATCCTATTTTTCTTATTTTTCTGCTTTCACACAAATCATCTTATTACGAAAGTTGGATTGCCCTTTAAACTTTGGGGTCACAATACACATGCTTGGCTCCAAGGTATTCACCAACCACATCTATGCAAATGAGGCACTAATATATGCATGCCCAGACCACATGCCTCTTCGCAATACACTTTCCCTGTATCATGTGAAGCAAATAAGGTATACCGAATAAAACTTGTCTCAAAAATCTTATTTATGATAATACATGTGGCACAGTAAAGAACAATCCAAATTCAAAAGCATTTATAATACAGTGTCATGTTGTTTTTTTTAATTAAAGTACATAAACCACTTGAAAAAATAATTTGTATACTGCTAGAAAGTATCAAATTAACCTCAAAAAACTCTATCTGGCATTCTATAGGTCAACAGTTTAGGAGTATAAAGAAAATATTTAAAGGATAACATTAAGGTACTCGCACAGAACCGAACTCCGAGGTGGGTTCCGCGATAGCCTTTATCTTGGCAAGCGCTATGGGTGCGTTGAGTTGTCTACTCACGAGTCGCTTTTATGCTTATAGAGAGTATAATTAAACTTGCAATATCTCTTTATAGAAGTAATATTATTAAGCCCATATTTTGAAGTATAATGACATGGAACCTCTAACATACAGAGCAAAATATTTTTTGGTGATTGGTACCCTTTAAGAGGAGTTCTGGTCATGCGATTACACGTTGAAAGGAACTGTCTCAAAGCAATTGGGAAAGGTTTATCGTGTCGACATAAGAATTAGTGTATACTGTGAGGTTTTGGAATCATCAAAATGATGAGAAATGGACTCGATCTCCCTGAAAAGCACATGCACTGCACACAGAAATGGGTATGGGACTGCACACACAGGCAGCATGAATATTGATCAGGGCATATTTGTAGAGCAATACTTTTCAGGGGATATTTCTACCGTGATATTCTTCCAAACTGACCTGAAAAGAATGAAAAAGCTCTGAAATTATTTTTCACCATACCCAGAACTCAACCATCTCTTTAAACTTTGGGATCACAATACTCATGCCTGCCTCCAGGGAATCTCCAGACCGCATCTATGCAAAATAAGGTACTAAAATATGCATACCCAGACCAGGTGCCCCCTCGCAATACAGATTCCCCCAGCAGACGGGCAGTAAATCATAAACGACGTCTCGTCAATTTATGCCTCATAACTCCCGACACAAAAGATGCAATATTGGTTTGCAGTGAGTAGATTTTGCAGGACTTCTACATGTATAGTAGAATGGTTTATTGAAGCCGGCATAATACACAGAGCTCTTTTCATAAGGTTTCCTTGTTGTATGGATTCAGAACAAGAGATTCTTTTTCTAGATAACTACATAGCTTTAGATCAGAGTTTCTAGGAAAGCCACTGAAATGTACATTGTATAATTGACATTTCAATCTAAAAAGCAATTATGCATTAGATTTCCATGTTAACCTTTACGCTTTGTGGCATTTTGATCTTGAGGAAAATAAAATACAATATAATACAGCAGAACATAATTCATGAAATTTGAAAAAGAGTTCCAAGTTAGATACATGTAGCTTAGCGAAATGCAATGGTGCATAAACTTAAAGATGCAGGAAAGGAGCAAAGAGGAAAATTCCTAGTTTTGACTGTGCTTCTAAAGTTAGAATAAAACCTATCTCAATAAAAGTTTTTACATTATTTTGCTTAAAAGTGTTTGAAGAGGTGAATACTAATTCTACAGCCCAATATTTTGGTTCTCCCTCTATAGAATAAATTTTAATTTTGAATAATTTTGTCACATTCGTCTTTCCCACGGTTTTACGCGCCACGTTTCGCTAAGCTACCTTACATTACATGATTGTATTTTGTAATGTAGATCCTTCTTTGTGTACACATAAAAAACCAGATGGTTTGTAACTTTGTGCTACAAGCAAAATGACTATGTATTGCATTCATGAGGACAGTCTGTAAGCTATTTGTCATCTGTTTTCTTCATTTCTTTCTTACACTGATGGGGGGAAATTTCATACAGAATCGAATTACCAGAGAGCATGATTTGGCAACAGTAACTTGTAAGCTGTATGTTGTATAATGTAAAGTCTATGGACTTCTTACAGAATCCTCCCCCCCCCCCTTATCTCTGTCTCTCTTGCTTTATTCCCCCCTCTCTCTCTCTCTTTCATCATATAAAATTAAAAATACCTATTATAAGTTCTTTTTATAATAATCTCTCTCTCTGCCTCTCCTTCGCGACTGCTACTACATGTGAAAAGCTCACACTCAATCCATGTTACTCTAGATCTCCCTTTGTTTCTTTCCTGTCCACCCCCCCCCCCCCCCATCCTCTCTCCTTTTACAGGTAGTCTCTACTTCTATATAGTGACCTATCTCATTCAATACTGATGTTCTCCCTCTTCCATCAACTCATTTTATATTCTTTTGGGCTGTCTCGGTTCTTACCCATACAAATACCATTTTCACCACTCAAGCTCTTTTTGAATCATGGAGAGTAAACCATGCCATTGAACAAAATTGAGAGAGGGGGAAAAATCCCCCCCCCCCCACTCCATGCCATTTTTAAAAAATGCCATGCTTTTGTTATGTACAATCCTACAGTAATGCATGCTCCAGAATAGCTTAGCAAGTGCAAGTGCTTCAACAGCAAGCACGTACATGTATGATGTATATCTACAAATCTTTAAATAATTTGTAAAATGAATGCACATTGCAAGGGGAAAATGTGGATGTATCTCAGACTGTATGATACATGCACCGATATGTTCCCATTGGAGTGTGGTAGGGTCCATGATGATGTACTTGTATCAAGGGATGTCTCAGAAGGTTTTTCTCTCTCTCTCTCTCTCTCTCTGTCCCTCTCCCCCTCTTTCATTCTCTTCCTCTGTCTCTCTCTCACCCACACACACACACACACACACACACACACACACTCTCTCCCTCTCTTCCTCTTTATCACTCTCTGATATTCTTCTCCCTTTCCCTCTCTCTCTCTCTCCCTCTCTATCTTCACATTTGTCTCTATTGCTATCATTTTGTATGCATGTATGTATTATTCTCTCCTCTACATACATGTATATTTTCTCTCTCTCTTTCTGTTTCTTCGTATTCATCTACTTTATCTACTAACCCCACTAACCCATACCCCCCCCCCCCCCCCGAATAAAGGCTTCACTTCTTGGACATATTATTAAGTAAACTTTTATACATTTTACATTACATTTGTATGTTCTGCCCTAAATAAACATTGGGCAAACACATAATTCAGATTCATGAAACACAGCTCAGTATAATATGTGTCTGTGACCTAGGGCTATTTTGCACACTGCTCTTATGTTTCACCCACAACAATCATCTCATCTGTTGAGAACTTGAGAGCTAGAAGGGCATTAACTCATGTACTTAAACACAGAGTTAACGTCCTTCTCGCTCCCAACAGACGATATTTTGTTTCACCTCAAGCCATGCAATAACTCTGCATGATGGCCTTCTTTGCGTTTTACATACATGCCACAGAATCACATACATGTGTTTTACCGTGGGCCATTCGATAACGCTGCAGAATGGCCTTCTTTGCGATTTACATGTATGCCAATGAATCACATGTGTTTCACCATGGGCCATTCGAGAACTCTGCATGCAGGATGCTCCTTTTACTATTTATAAGCAAAAGAATTGCACGTTTTTTTTCCACAGGCCACAGCACTACGCTCTCCTTGGCGTTTCACGACGAACGATCGATAGAAATCAGCCGTGCCTGGAGGCTAGACTAGGCTCGCATTTCCAAGCGGAATGACGGCCAAGGATGTTTCCAGTCGATAAAGTCAGCCTCATCAACAATTGTCATAGTATTGACCAATAAATGTAGACTGTCGTTATTGATTGCTTTTGATGATGATGTTGATATCCGACAAAGCCTTTGAAATATTAGCTGAATAGATGAGAAACTCAACCAGGAACAATAATATCTAGGTTTCTGTTGCTGGGGATGATTGATAGTATTTGTAATACAATAGACTCTGTTCAGCAGATGTATATGTGTATATATATATATATAAATAAATATATATATAAGTGATATCTAATTATCATATGATTGGGGGGGGGTGTGACTGGATACTCTAACTTAAACACAAATTGAAACTGTCAGTCACATTTGCCAAAGAAGATTTCACAAAAAAATATGCATCAAATAGCACTAACAACATCTGATAAATATAAAACATTTATAAATCCTGTCCAACATACATGTACGTGTTAAGTGATTGATCATTAAATAATGCATGCAAACTTGTTCAAATTGCTATCAGAAATCATCTGTCCAGAATCTCAGATAACCAATCCGTCCAGAAACACGTATGGATATACTTGTAGTATTTAACCTGTCAATAAATCATTCAAAACTGCAGTGCACAGCCCTACATGTGTACACATGTATGTACAACTACGAAAGTATTGGGGTAAAATTCATTCATAACTGGTTGGCTTAAAGTGATTGATTAACTTTGTGAAAAATTGTAAAAACAGCTCAAATGCCAGTGAATTGTGTGCAGTCCTCTAACTACATATATAATTAAGGATATGTGAAAGTATGAGAGAAAATGGAACCCGTTTACAATCCTAAAAAAGAGAAAATCGCGATCAATCGCTAGCGCAAGTCGCTCGGCTTCTTCGCTGCGCTGCAGTCACAAAAACCAAGCACCAGCGCTTGCCGATTTCAGAGCGGGTTTCCAGCCCATACGGTATTCTGTGATAGAGCGAGGAATGCCAACCGTAAGAGTTCTTTCGGGTTCGGTGGTACTCTATCCCGACATCAATGTTCAATTGTAAATATCTTGATATATAAACGACCAATCAGCTTATAAAACTCAGGCGATTCCTGTCTGAGCTAAAGGTTTGCAATTATGATTACAGCATTAGCTGGAACAGTGATTTTTTTTTTCAATCCTGGGCAAAGTTAATCAATGCCTTTAATATGCAATGAAATACACACACAACCAACAAAAGAATTTGCAAATTATTGCATTTGAAGCTAACACTAACACTAACACTCCAATTAAAGGAGAATGAAACCCTTGGGAAATATCCATTTTAATGAAAAGAGAGGATAGATAGAAGCAATTTTAAAAAGTTCCATCAAAATCGGTTACAAAATGAAAAAGTTATGAAAGTTTGAAAAGTCTCAATTTACTTTCTATGGCAATCCTCAAACTGGCAATATTGCTTCAAAATGATAGGTTTAGTAGTACAACTCTCAATATGTTTTGTTCAAAAAATTTCATATTTTCTCCATTATCTCTAAAGATGCTGCTTGTCTTTTTGTGAACTCAACATAAATGTAGATGTATGTTGTGTCAAATACATTTTGCCATGATATATCTTGAGCTAAGGAGACAAGCTATACCTTGAGAGATAATGGGGAAAATATAAAATTTTGTGTACAAAACATATATGGAGAGTTGTTACTAAACCTGTCACTTTGAAGCAACGATGCCAATTTGAGGATCGCCAATGAGACTTTTCAAACTTTCATAACTTTGTCATTTAGTAACCGATTTTAATGGAACTGTTTTAAATTGCTTCTCTCTATCCTCTCTCTTCATTAAAATTGATTTTTTTTTTCCCCCTAGG
Organism: Heliocidaris tuberculata; assembly: GCA_025618425.1. Classification (NCBI taxonomy): domain Eukaryota; kingdom Metazoa; phylum Echinodermata; class Echinoidea; order Camarodonta; family Echinometridae; genus Heliocidaris; species Heliocidaris tuberculata. Next base: position 4,365,472 of record CM046833.1, read on the forward strand.
GGTTTAATCTCCATTAAGAAAAACATTTATGATAGGAGGACCTAAAGCTAGGCACTTTGTTTTCACCTGCTAAAAAGTCATTTCATTAAGGGATTTATACAAATGTCTTTAAATATCTAGGTTCTACATATTCTGAAGTTAGATCGCTGAGAAAATTACGACGGACAATTGTCAATAACACTGTCATTTTTAAGACGATGTCGATGCCCGCGTCAAATTTTGTTCACAAAATGAAAGGGTCCTAAAGCTGCACACACTGTAAGAAATTAATGCAAATCTTAATTTTGAAGCTGACCGATGTAAATTTCACCCCAATTTCCAAATAATGATAATAATCACAAAAATAAAGTTAAATTACTCATTCCTTTTGGCAAACGTAAATTATATTCTCGTTGCTTAGTCACAGCACAAATTTGGCGCATTGAACGCGTCGCATTTGCGGGGTGCGCAGCTTGAAGACCCCTTCCATACGATCTGTAGGAGCCAGAAGGGCATTGACCTCTACATGTATAAAGGATATGAGTTAAATTTGTTTACAATCACTTATTGGCTCTCAGCACAAAATAGAGTAAGTTACTTTGGGGGTGTTTCTTTTTCTTTTTTTTCTTTTCTTTTCTTTTTTTTTGTGGTATGATAACTAGAAATAATCAGGCAAGTGTGCCCTGGCATGCAGTTGGCTTAAAGCATACAAATAAACCAGAAGGTTTGAGGAAAGTTCAATACAGAATAGGAAATTTATCATTTCTACGATTGTTACTGATCAAAGGAGGCACGATGGCTCAATGGTAGTGCAACTTGTTCTCATAACTGCTAGTGCCCTTTGGTAAGGAATTAATTCTCATTTACATTTACAAGTCCCTCGGAGAGGACATAAAGTAGTGTGTCTACTGGTTGCTCATTTACAAGAATACGGTTTACACATGCTTTCTTAATTAGCAGTCCTGAAGGTAAAATAAACCATGAACCAAACCAAATCAAAACCAAATACAGAATGCCATCTCCAGGAATTACTTTGCAAGCAACTCTCTACATGTTTTGAACTTAAACTTCAACTTCATAAATTCATTGCCATTTTTCTTGCAAAAAAAAACATTTTCTCATATGTAACTAAGCCTTGGATATGATTGAACATGTTTATATAAGTTCGAGAGAATTGCATCAAAATGATTTTGAGTACTAACAAAATCTACACACTTTACTCCACAAGCCACTACACATCCATGGGCAGTTTCGAGGTCTTCAGAAAGTTTGTTGAACTCACTGCGTCTGTGCATAATGCTGGCTTGTTTTCTTGCCCGGAGCTATTACACTTAATAAGTATTTGTTATTCAGATGTGCATTAAGACATGCTCAGCAGGATCTTGTGTCAAAGGCCTCAAGACAAATCACCTTTGATTAAAACATTTACAGCTTCTTTCAAGGGCTATATTTGGAGAAAAACATGTACATGTAGGTCCAACTGCTATGATTTTTTGGTAACAAAGTAACTTGCAACTGAGCTACATGTAGTAAAAACTGCAAGGTATAAGATGCAGAATTTGAATACAATCACCATCTACAAATGTACATATGCCCATGGGCGCAAATCCAGGGGGGACAGGGGGACATGTCCCCCCCCCCCCACCTTTTTGAAGATAGGCGAATGTCCCCCCCCCCACACCTTTTTGAATAACTTTTTTTTTCTTTTTCTTTTTTTTTACTTGTCAGAGAATTTTTGAGGGGAATGTCCCCTCCACCTTTTTGAATAACCTTTTTTTTTTTTTTTTTTTTTTTTGCTTGTCAGAGATTTTTTGGAGGCGAGTGTCCCCTTCAATTTTCAAAATGGATTTGCGCCACTGTATATGCCAGAGAACAGCAATTTACATGTACATAGCTCTACATGTAGAAAGCCCCCATAAAAAAATTTAGGAAAAAGATGTCATGTAGATGTAGCCTGGTCACCCCAAGAAATTTTCCATTGTAACAAAATAGTATATCATGACTGATGTCTACTTTTGTGTTGTCTTTGTCATTTATTAAATCTACTTGTGGTGAGGTCTTCCATGAAAATTCAAATTTGGGAAAAAATTAGTAAGAATTTTGAACAATTAACCTACATTACATTTACACGTTTGAATATTCTGAAACTAGAAACTTTGGGGACATAAAACTTTCATGAATTGTTAATGACAGCTAATTTTGCAGCAAGAAACTTTAGCGAATTACAACAATTTCATGTTGCTTCAATTATGATTTGGTTATTTGACGGCATGAAACTTTCGCGAATTTCGACCACTTGCAAAATTTGCGACAGTTTCATGCACATGAAAATTTCTGGTTTTACAGGGGTGGACACAAATTTTGAAATAAAACAGTAATCAGAGAATAGCTTACCCATCGCATTATCCATGTCTGATCCACTGGGTTGATCCTCTTGACCTTTTCTCTTTGGTTCACTTCCTCTCCCTGGACCAAAGGTCAACTGTTTCTTCAGCTTCTCAACAGCAAGGAGCTGCGTGAGTTCATCAGATTTCTCTGCTTGATCAACCTGATCCGCGACCCTCTCCAGCTCGTTACGTAATGATAGTCCTTCGAGCGCTAGCTGCTTAGTATTATCTGTCAATGCTTTGATCTGCGTTGTTAGCGTCTTCACCGACTGGACCAACTCGTCCGAATCGGCTTGAGGAATGGTCGGTTTGGTCCTGTCTAAGGTGCCGTAAGCTTGGTCAACAACAACGACTGTGTGCACAATGCTCGAGTTTGAGTCGGAATCTGTAATACTGTTCCCACATTCCTCCAGGATGTCTTCATTCAGCTGGCTGTAGCGGTCTGGAGCTTCCGACTGAACATCCACGACGACCGTCGAGGGCTTAGCATCATGCGATACCCTCTTGGCCTCCATGATGTTTGGTTTGGGTATCGATGAATCTTTCTCTGCAAACACTCCCAGAAGGAGAGTTTGACAGCGATGGTGATTAATCGGACTAGATGAGGATGGAACACTGAAGTAGCTGAGTGAATCGCTCAAAACATTCTTCTCCTTGCTCACAAGTTTCTAAAAATTGATGTTTACAAGATATTTCGAGACTTGCACATCCTCTTTGATGACAAAGGCGATATCACTTTGGCTCAGCCTCTGATGAAGAGGAAGCGCAAAGAACATGGGAAGATAAAACTTGGAAAACACCTAATAATCTCTATTGCAATTTCCCACTGGCTATAAAACAAAACCATCATTCTTTTTTCTGTGAACAGTTTTCATGAGCATTCTCAGTTGAAGAGATGTAATCTGGGCAGAGAGCTTTTTTGGTGTTCCATCAAAGCCGACATTTATCGACTGAATCATTAAGTACGATGACGACACCCATCAGTTTTATTTCATGGGACAAAGTGCATTTACCTGATTGCTGCCACTGGCATTGATGTGTCCCAGTGTTCCACAATGAAGTCTAAATCACAAATATTGTACTCATGAGGTTATCTGTAAAATCCTCAATAGATGAATATGACCATGTTTTCAGTAAATCCTTACACTCTCGCCATCATTTTGATGCAAGCTCACAGTTGTTGCTGGCTGGTGGACTTTATGTTTGCTTTGAGGGAACGGAGAAAAATATTAGTTGCCATCCTTGATCCTTGTAATCCTGCAATAGATCATAAAATTAAGAGATGTTGAAACAACATTTGGAAAGAGAAGAAGTGAACCGGCCCATACGACCAATTAAATCCATGTTACAAGTCTTCACAAATATGTACACAAAAAATGCACTGCCAAAGAAAGATAAGCAAAATTGTCATGAACTCGATAGTCTACTAAGGTAGCTTTAATAGCGAAAGGCAGTGGCGCATAAAGATGTGGGAAAGACATACAGAGGAAAACTGTTAGCTTTGTCTGTGCTTCTAAAATTAGAATCAGACATATATCTGAATAAAAGTTTTCATATCATTTTGCTTAAGTGTTCAAAGAGGTAAATAAGTTAATTCTACATCCTAATATTTTATTTCAGCCTCCATAAAATAAAAATTTGATTTTTAATAATTTTGTCACTTCCCGCGTTTTTACGCTCCACAACGTTTTGCTAAGCTACCTGATGGAATTTTCTTTTTTTTTTAAATACTAAAACACATTATTATGAGGAAAACCTGGCAAATCAATAAGAATGGTTTATGACAAAATGTTCTGGTAATGAATAATAAGCAAATAATTACCGTTGGTGAAGGTGATGGGACAAACTATCAATTCCCAGGTGATCTGGATATAGATCTAGCTACCTAAGATAGCGTATACGTTCAGATCGCCAAGGAAGTGAACTCACCTGAAATCAAAAGGTGATTATTTGCTTTATACCTGTATTCCACATATGAAACATTTTACTGGTACGAGAAAGACAATTATTGTCTACTTCTCTAAAAACACATTTAAGCCTGAATTCACAAAAGAAGTTAAAACCACCATTACATAAACCGGCCTCCTGGTACCCGGGTGCGCACATTAAGAGCGCGAATGGGCAATGCGTGCTTATTTAAGCTTATGTACGCTTAAGGAGCTATTCGTAAAGGTCACACACTTTTCATTTTGACTATTTGTAAAGGTCACACACTTTCATTTCGCGCATACCCAAAATATTGATAAAGCATTGTGACTCTATAATGGACTGAAAAGATCAGCGAAACACACAAGTACTATTCCGTCGAGGTCACAAACTTTTCTTCTCGGGTCGATTGATGGGGATAACTACGCTTTCTCACACGATTACCTTTTAACCAATCTAACAGCAAGATTCTTAGTATGTGGCATATAATAAAATATAATGGTACAATTCAAGTCATTCAAATTTGCAATCAGTCTACATCACAAAGTTTCAAACCTTAGGCAGTCACCAATCATCTGCCAAAATTACTAGGAAATTAAATAACAAACTTAAATATGAATACAAGAATAACTAAATCACATCCAAGACTAATGATTTTTAATAAACTTTGAATTGCCAGAGAGATTCATACTGAAAGAAGAATGATAAATTTTGTTGAATTTGTGAAAATGGGGGGAATTTATGGTAATGGTATGGGAGTTCTGATAAAAACATTATTTTTCACGATTTCATGATCTTGTATTTTTCCTCTGTCATCTATTCCAGGGAAAAAATGTGATGGTTTGCTTGAATCTTTCAAGATTCTGACAGGAATACAAAAAGGACATTATAACCATCAACAAAAAATTGTGCCCTTTTCTGAATTGTTGTCTAAGAAAGGCAAATTATATTTTCCCAAACAGCAGTACAGGTTTCTAACTCTTAATGCCTTATTATTTCCAAAAAAGAAATTACCATGTCCTGCCTAATTATGTTTTTTTCAAGCAACTAATTGAGCTGCACATGAGCTTTTACCCAAACATTTTCAATGAATCAATAAAACTCTTTTGAGCAAGGTCATATGGTACGTACTTGTAAGTGGAGAGCCAGGAGGGCGTTAACCCAAGTCAAATGATATGAGGTAATGCCCCTCTTGCTCTCAGCAAACGATAAACTATGAATCAGCGTGTTCCATTGTTCCCATTATGCTCATGTCTGGTTTTTCAATTACAGAAATGAAAATGATTATTATTCCAGGCATGCTTGAAAAGCTTGGTTCTAAACACAAGTCAACGCTCTTTGTTACAAACAAATGGAGCACACGTCCTGAGAAAGATGTCTGCAGTAAACTATTATTTCCTTTGTGTTTTTTCTTTTTAATAGTTCCTTTCAATTTTTAGGTGAACTTCTAGGGGAAAAAAAGCGGTCAATGAATACATACATAGACAAGCAGGAAATGCTGATTACAGTCTACTGAACATTACTTACGGATGTCTAGTTGTGACCACAATAATTGAAATAGGTAACAACCTCAGCTACGACCTACCATCATTTTAAACTTTTTTTTAAAATTTAGACAGCAGTATTTCTCCTTCCCACATTTTGCAGGGGTGAAATTTGGCTACCAGGGAGATAGAGAATATGGGGTCTCACGTAGCTTAGCGAAACGTTGTGGCGCGTAAGAACGCGGGAAAGACGCATAAGGCAAAATTATTAAAAACTGAAATTTTATTCTTTTGAGGCAGAATCAAAAATACTACAATGTAGAATTATTATTAGTATTCAAATCTTTGAACAGTTTTAAGCGAAATGATATGAACAATTTTATTCAGATATGTCCTATTCAAATTTTAGAAGCACATACAAAACTTGCAATTTTCCTCTATGCGTCTTTCCCGTGTCTTTATGCGCCATTGCATTTCGCTAAGCTACCTAAGAAGAACTTGTAAAAATAAGGATGGCGGAAGAAAATAAAGTAAACTGTAGAGAGGAAAGGGGAGCTGTATGAAAGAGAAAAAGATTTACATAGATGAGAGGGAGAGACAGAGATAAAGAGAGAGAGAGAGAGAGGAAAGGGGAAGGACAGAGGGAAATAGAGAGAGAGGGAGGGGGCGCAAAGAGAAATTAAAAGGAGAGTACAGAAACATAAACAGAGTGAGGGAAAGACAAGGAGAGAAAAATGAAAGAGAAGAGTAAAAAGAAACACATACATGGTCCAAATAATAAAGACAATGCAGGACAAGTGCAATGCCAGAGGGGCACAGAGAGAGAGACAGAGACAAACAGACAAAGAGGGGAAAGGAGAGAAACTGAGAGTATAGACACAAAGAGAGAGAGAGAGAGGCAGAGAGAATAATGTGAATGGTTTGTTTAAATTTGTTTGCTTTTATTTCTGAGTTCTATTAACAAATACAATAAAATAATTTACATTAGTGAGACAGACACAAATTATATAAAATACAGAGAAATAGAGAAATTGATTCAAAGAAAAACACACATATGAGAGAGAGAGAGGCAGACAAAAAAGAAACACAGAGAAATGGCATAGAGGTGGAAAAACAGAGAGAGAGAGAACAGAAAGAACAGAGTTCTATGAAACCCTACAAGGGAAAGACACTGAAAGACTCACTGAACAATTTAAATACAGAGACAGAAACGAAGACAAAGATAAAAAATGCAAAGTGAGATAAGTACACAATATGAAAGGTAACAGGGGGAAGACAGGAGGAAGAAGAGGGAGAGGGAGAGAGAGAGGGGGGGGGGGTCCCTGAACATAATTAATCAGGAAGGAAACTACAATTATTAGTGCATTTCAACCTGTTAGAATGCAGATGTGACTTCTTTTTTTGACTGAAATTGACATTCAAAATGGCCTAGTATAAGGTCAAGGATGTTATCACAGAACTATGATAAGTACTCCTTGATAAGGCTATAATATATACATTGTGCAAAATAAACGCATTTCTGTGAGGCCTACATGTTATGGGCATTATATGCTACAGATAAAGTTACAAATCATCAATATCCCTCCTTATTCCATTGTCATAAGCAATTTGAAGAAATGGCAGTTTGCAGGATGTAATATTATATTTTCAACAGTACCTCGTGTTCTTCATGCCCCCCTTTCCTCTCGCCCTCCGCTAGCAAAACAAAACAAACAAACAAACAAATTAAGATATTGCGACAAGCCCTTTCACCCTCTCAATACCCAATGGAAACATTACACGCCTCTACGCATCCAAACACAACAAAATGTGGAGCAGACAACCTGTTTTGCACGGCCACGCAGCTCCGACACACTCATAATTATACTAAATAGTAGATGGAATCAACTTTTTCATCTCACTCTTTTTAAAATCCAGTCACTTATGCTTGCAACATATACATATAAATCTTTCCAGGTCTACTCTGTAATTAATAAGACCACAAGTAGATGATTTTGTACTTACAAACGATTTGCTCCAGCCCGCGAAATACATCAGCATCCCTGCACACAATAGTGGAGCTGCTACACATGATTGCATCCTCGTACGTGCATTGTGAATGCGTACGACTGGCGAGCTGAACTATTCTTACTTCAGGCTAAAGCCATCTATAGCTAAAAACCATCGATCTCGATGGCTAAAACTCTTTGGTAAGCGCTTTAAACCATTACATCCAGCATTTTTCTTCTTCAAAAAATACAAATGCATTACATTTTCTTTTAAATTATTTATTGATATTTAAATATATAAACGAAAATTAATAACTCTAAATGAGAATTTGGTATCTGTTTTAGAATAGATGTTGCCTGAATTGTTTGGGAATAGGCCAGAAATTTTGGGTCAACAAACTTTCATTGAAATTGGAGATGCGTGTGGAGTACACCTAGAAGTCGTGGCGCCGGGAGGATGCAGTGATGAACTTGGTGATGGAGATAGACTGAAGAGAAGAGGAGGAGAGAAATGGAGAGAGAGAGGGGGGGGGAGGAAGGAGAGAAAGAGAGAGAGAGAGAGAGAGAGAGAGAGAGAGAGAGAGAAGAATATAAAGAAAGAGAGTGTGTGAGAGAGAGAGATATATATAAGAGAGAAAGAAAGAAAGATGCAATGCAAAAGTGAATACATGAGTGAGTGAGTGAGAGAGAGAGAGAGAGAGAGAGAGAGAGAGAGAACAAAGAAGAAGAAGAAGAAGAAGAAGAAGAAGAAGAAGAAGAGAAAGATAGGGGGATTGTGAGAGGGATATGCGGAGAGATCATAACCCTGAGATATATCCCAGGGGCGGATCCAGGATTTCGTATAAGGGGGGGGGGGGGGGGGGGGGGGGGAGGGGAGGGCACACAAATGCAGGATTGTCAACTTTGGGAAACTGCTTGGAGGGAGACCAATATTTTTTTGGTCTCGCCAGCCCTCCAAAATTCGCTCAGTGGGGGGGGGGGGGGGGGGGGGGGGGGTTATGGGGTCCAGTTCCCCTCCATAATTCTCTGACAAGCAAACAAAAACAAAAAAAAAAAAAAAACAAAAAAATTTTCTGGTCGAAAGGGGGGGGTACAATCGCAAATAGGGGGGGGGGCACGGGCCGGGATTGCCCCCCCCCCCTAATTCCGCCACTGATATATCCTATGGAGAGAGTGCAATTATATTTTTGTAAGGCTCATGAGAAGAAAGTTAAATCTAAATGAGAAAAAAAAAAGGAAGGAAAAGATGAAGAAATTAGGAAAAAAAGACAAGAAGAGGAAACGGTTTAAAGCAAAGTAGTTAGAAGAAGGAGAAAATAAAATTATATTGACGAAAAAGTAGAACGAGAGTCAAAATATATAGAGATCCTATGTAAAGATCTCGACGCAAACAGTGCTATCGTGGATCTGTATGCAAATATATCAGAGCGCCATCTCATGGTGAGGGAAGTACACTGTTCAAAGTAAACGGTATTTACTCCACCCATTCAAATAGCACTGTTCTGAAAAATAAAAATACCCATCAGGGTAAAATCATGATAACATCTAGTGACAATTGATTCGAGGTTAAAAATCTTATAGATAAATTTCTTTCATATCAACAATCAGAATTTCGTATTTCACTTATGTGAACCACGGCGAATGAATATTGGTCCTTTTTTCAGTGATCGGATGCGTACAACTTGATCTTGACAAGTGTATGTAGTAATATAGTGCCCTCTTCGTGAATACACATGGAAGGTTGAACAGGGCCCTGTGTCAAAAAGAGATAAGATAGCGACTGATTTGCTATTTTGAAATTGATCAATATATGCAATCAATCGCAAAATACTGATCGTAGGCCTATGATTTATGTATTGATTGATTAATTGATTGATTGACTGACTGATTGATTGACTGATTGCTTGATTCTGCGATCGATTGCTGAGCTGTGTGTTATATACGGGGTCCCAGATGGATCCGAGCAATATGTTGACAGAACTGAGCACTAAACAGAAGATTTTCCATGTATTTAAAATCAAATTATATTAATAGGTCTGCCGTTTTCAAAATAAAATGTTCATATCTGATTCGAAACAAGTCGGAATTTTTAATATGTGTATTATTAAATATTCAGAAAGTCCAGTGGCGTCGATTTTTTTTTTCATGGGTGGTATACTAAATAGTTAAACAAATTTAATACAGTATAGAAGCATATGATGGCTCAAGTTTAAATATACATCCTACAAAAATACATTGACTAAAATCATACGTTTAGAAAAGAAAAAATACTTTATAAACCAACTTGAACTACATAAACATGATATGAACAACACTTGGAAAGTCCTCAAACAAGCAATGAACGTGGCAAACAATAAAGCTGTTATAACGGAAATCAAACTTAACGATGAAATTGTACAGGAGCCTGTTAACATTGCTAATACATTTAATACCCACTTTTCCTCCATAGGGGATACCCTTGCCAAAGATATACCTTCTTCCAATAAACGTTTTACAGCTTTTCTTGGTCCAGCTAACCAGAATTCTATATTTTTTACTCCGACATATACCCATGAAATTATAGACATCGTTTCAAATCTAGACAACAAGAAAAGTTCTGGCTACGATGATATCAATAATGTTATCCTTAAAGCCATTATTCCATTCATAGTAGATCCCCTGGTACATATATTTAATTTGTCTTTACTACATGGGCAAATTCCCAACTCTATGAAAATCGCCAAAGTCATTCCTTTATTTAAAAAGGGGGACAAACTAAATGTAAACAACTATCGACCGATCTCATTGTTATCTTCTTTCTCTAAGATCTTAGAGAAAATCATATATTTTAGAACAGTTGCCTTCCTAAAAGATCATAATGTTTTCTCTAACTTTCAATTTGGTTTTAGGGAAAAGCATAGTACCATTCATGCTTTATTATCTTTTGTGGAGAAAGTAGCTCATGCTATTGATAATTCCTCTCATATGGTTGGTATCTTCCTGGACTTCTCCAAAGCCTTTGACACAATAAACCACGATATATTACTTAATAAACTTTCCCATTACGGTGTACGTGGAAAGGCTTTGGAGTGGTTCAGGAACTATCTTTCTAACAGAAAGCAATATGTCTCTTTAAACGATTGTTCATCAGATTTATGTAATATTAGCTGTGGTGTTCCACAGGGAAGCCTCCTGGGTCCACTTTTATTTATTTCATATATAAATTATTTCTGCAGATCATCCCATATTTTATCGTTTATACTTTTTGCTGACGACACGAATCTGTTGTTTTCCCACAACAATCTTACTCTTGCGCAAACGGTTAATTCTGAACTATCTAAGATTCTACAATGGATCAGAGCAAACAAACTTTCACTTAATCTCCAAAAAACTAAATATATGTTGTTCAGTAACACTATAGACTCACTGCCAATAAATATTGAATTCGATGAGATCCCGTTGGAGAGTGTTTCTCACACTAAATTTTTGGGCGTAACAGTCGACAATAAAATCTCCTGGAAGTATCATATTGACAACATCTGTAAAACTATTTCTCGAAATATTGGTGTCATGAATAGATTAAAAACACATCTCCATTCATCTTCCTTACTTATGCTTTATTCCTCTCTGGTCTTACCATATCTACATTATGGATCCTGGTGTGGGGCAATACGCACCAAACTTTGTTAAACAGAATATTATTATTACAAAAGAAAGCTCTTCGTATCATTTGCCTTTCTCATTTTCGCTCCCATACGGATCCTCTTTTCTTTGAAAATAAAATATTGAAAATTAAAGATCTTTATCTTCTCCAGTTAGGTCAGTTTATGTATTCTTATAATAACGACATGCTTCCTTCCGTTTTTGATGATATGTTCACCCAAAATAAATCCTCTCATAAGTACCCAACCCGGCGCTGTAATGACTTTCATCTACCTCTGTTGAGAATCCTTCTAGCTCAAAACATGCACGTTTATTTATACAGCCCCCAAATTTTGGAACTCTCTTCATAATGACATTCAACTTGCCCCCTCACTTTATTCATTTAAAAGGAAATTGAAATTGTTTTTTATACTTTCTTACAATACAAATTAATATCAGTGCATAGTCTAATCATGTCTCGCCTTTTTTTAAAATGCATTTATCCTTCCCGTCATGTCTTTACGCTCTATATGCAACTTACTATAATTATGGTCACTACCCCTGTAGTATGCACATCGTGTGCTCTCTCCCTCTCTCTCTCTCTCTCTCTCTCTCCTCCTCCTCCTCCTCCTCCTCTCCACCTCTCCTCTCTTTTTCTTTACTCTTCACATATGCAGCAACATTTACTATCCTTGTATTTTTCTCTTTCCTTGCTTTAATTTATGTTGTCTTATTTATTCTTTTTATTATGTGCACCATACTATAAACGTGTCGTAACAAGCTCTCAAATTATGGATTTATAATTGTATTATTATTCTGCCACTTTTTGGTAATCTATGTCTATCTATATATTTTTTTTTTTTTGGTCAATATATTGACATGTTAAAAAAAAAAAACGTTTGTCATTATTTCGAGGGATCCACATACTACAAGCTTTGCTTTTCACTGGATCCCTCCATTTCCACAGGTTTAACTTGAAAAAATAAAAAAAAACTATTATACTGGATGTCTATGTATACTTTCTATTTTATCACTTTAAACCATGTAAAATGTATTTTGTTATTGAATATTGAATTTTATATTTGATTTCTTGTTAAAATCACTGTTCTGTTGGAAATGAAAATAAAACTGAAACTGAAACTGAAACTGACCAAACACAAATAATCCCATAATTTCAGACTGCAAAGTTTGGAAACTATTTGGGTTGCATGACGGTGGCCGCAAATACCAATTCGTGGGCTTTTAACATTCTAATACTCATTTTATTAATGACATTTTATTTGTATACGCATCGAGATGCTCAAAAAAAAAAAAAGGGTCCACAATGCACTAAAATAATGATTTTATTTGTAATTCTTTATTGTCTAGATTGCTGATGTAAAATTTGGCACATTATTCTTGTAGACCAGCACAGCCTAAGCCTTATAGTTATAGATTTACTGTACATATTTGAATAGAGTTTCTATTAAAGGGAAATCCAACCTTAATAGCAAGTTGCTTTGAAAGAAAGAGGAAAAATCAGAGAAGCAGATCGGTGAAAGTTTGAACGAAATCGGACCAGCAATAAGAAGGTTATGAATTTTTGAAAGTTGTAATCAGTATGCATATGGGAATTTCAAATTGGCAGAATAGGTAATGTCAATGTGTCACTGTGATGTAGCTGTAGACAACTTCCCCATTCGCCCTAACACGCAAAATGACTAATATGTCACTTTTTTCAAAATGCATTACTCAGTAGGATCTTTTCGTTCACGAGGACGTATAACAATATGATATCTCCAATATATTTTGAGTGCTGCCCCGAGAGTAAAAGCGCCTCGAAGAAAACCGCAAATTAATGATATTTTTGTGTACAACAAATGGGAGAGTTGTCCACAAAAATGTCACAATTGATTCACCAAATTGCCAATTTGAGATTCGCATAGAAGTAGTGATCTCATTTTTCAAACAACCATTACTTTCTTAGTCCTTGTCCGATTTCTTTCAAACTTTCACCATCCTGTTTTTCTTATTTTTCTGCTTTCACACAAATCATCTTATTATCAAGGTTGGATTGCCCTTTAAAACAGCAGCTGGTGTAAGATAAACGAACTATATTATATACCTTTTTTTTTTTTTTTTTTTTTTGTACAGGCACTGATAATTGTTGTACTCAATTTCGTATTACATAAACAAGCACGTAGTATGGTGATTATAAATACAAATATTCCAACTCAGTTTTGTTATATAGCCTTGGCAGAAACGCACTGAAAGGCACTGATAATTGTTGAACTCAATTTTGTATTACATAAACAAGCACGTAGTATGGTGATTATAAGTACAAATATTTCAACACAATTTTGTTGTAGCCTTGGCAGAAACGCCAGTGCGAATAACAGTTCAATAAAAATATGTTATTACGAATAAGTTGTGATAATTTCTATAGTAAGCTCCCGAAATCGCTGCATTCGATGGCTGTAAGTTAATTAGTTATAGACTTTTGGCAGTTTTGACTTGTAACGGGTTTAATGAAACAGCGTCCCGATGGGCTTAAACTTTACCAGTATTTTATATTATGATAAATTAGCGATCGTATATCATAATCAAAGTATTAAATATACCTTATCCATGCTTCAAAATAATTTAGCATTCGATATAATATATAATACATGTATCGGAACAGTATGACTGCCTTATGTGAAGTTTTGGAAAATCAAACAAACAAACGGACACAAGTCTTAATTAAGTTTGAGTTTTAATAAAGCGTTTCTGATAACATGATGAAAAGGCATACTTTAAGATATTTTGAATAACAAAGGAAAGATGAGTTGAATTTCTCAGGAAATGGAATTAAGTGAAACACCAACTAATGCTACCAGAAGTAGTTCCGGAATTCGCTATTGTTACACCCCCTTTATATTTCTCTCAGATCTTATTCCCCTACGGTTACCAATAACCCCCCCCCCCCTCTTTCTCTCTCTCTCTCTTTCTCTCTTTTTTTTTTCTCTTTCTCTCCCCATCCCCCCCCCCTCTCTCTCTCTTTCTGCACTCTCTCTGCCTCTCTTTTAAGTCTCTCTTACCGTTTTGAAGTTAATTTGCTAATTCTCCAAAGATCATTTCTGAACATATTAACTCATCACATGGATTTAACTCTTTGCCCTGTGCATTACGAAACCCACGGCTGCTGGATTATTTTAAAGGGTGATGTGATGAACCAGTACGGGGGTTTCACTCTTCAATTACTTCTTACTGGTGCTTTTTATGGGAAAATAATGTACAGCAAAGTTGTAGAGTAGAGTCTTTACTTTCTAATGATGTACATATAGTAAGATATATTGGCATAAATGTTAGGATGACAAATTCTAACAGGGCTCTCAGATTCCCCCATAGACATCCCTTTCCATAATATTTCGCGACAGAAAAACGCATTAAAAAAGATCATTTACTCGAAAAAATGTGTAAGCAAATATCGAAAACGCGACGGAACAAAAGCTGTGTGTGTGTACAACGCATTGATACAAAGGAATAGAGCATGCGTGCGCCCATTCAATTGTATTAGCGCTTCATCTTTTGTCCGTGATTTCTGTCGACGATTGTCGACAGAAGCATGAGCCCGGAAGTTACAATGGTCGACAATAGCGGGCTATGTGTTAACAGTTGTAGAATAGTTATCACCTCTCTACAAAAAATGGGCAAAAAAAAAAAAAAATCAAATTATCGTTACAATTTATAACTGGTAACTACATGCATTTAAAGTCTCATTAACCTGTTATTGATATCCTACTGTTTTAACATGCAGTCGTACTACATGGGCAAAATTTTACCCATGTTGGGTAAAATGGGGGTTAAAACGGGAACATGCATGTTTGTTGGGCAAAATTTGGTCAGGTATATCATGTTCAAACAGCCACGCAAACTTTAACCCTATGGATTTGGATAAAGAGGTGAACGGAACTCCTCAGCGATACAAGTCTTTCCCATTCTTTAACAATTGTCAATCTAGCTACTTTTTATTTCTTAAATTAAACCTGTGGACATGGAACACATCGGCAATATAAGTCTTTCCCATTCTTTGACAATTGTCAATCTAGCTGCTTTGGACTTCGTGAGCTGCTCTGTCATGTCTGTCCAGAAACTATCTTCTACAGTTCGGCAGACGCGTACAGACTTCCAGCACGCCCTCATCGGGAAATGTTTCAAAGAAGAAGCCAAGGCCGTGTTTCGTCTGCGGGTTGCTCGACTGATCGAACTTGACGCAGACATAGCGGACATCCTGGCAGTTGTTCACCCTCAAACGATAACCGACCCCTTGGAAGGCGAAAGGTTTCCCCCAGACGTATTTCTGTACTCTCTGTTGATCATTCAGAACTTGATCCACCATGTTGTTTGGGTTCGTTCCTTCCGGTCTGCGGCTGGTCCACACCGAGAGCTTCCATAAGTCTTCGCCAGAAGCACCAGTAGTATTCCACGTCTCTCTGAAGGTCACATTCACCAGGAGCGAAAGTTGAACACGTTGGCCTGTTGATAGCTGTCTGATGTTAGATATGACTGATGGTATAACTTCAGTAACAATCACATCTGAAAGAACAGAAGAAAAAAAAGAGGAAAGTGGAATCAAAACATCAACTTATTTTTGTGCTTTAAATTTTATAAGACATTGTACGACATTTTTGGAAGATATCACCTTACTTGATGGACAGATAGGGCAGCAGAAGCCATCCAGGAAGATCGGATCAAAGCAGTAGTAGGGCGGGCAGCTCTTGATGAGGCAGCGGATTGAAGCATCATTGCATTGGCACGTCGTACAAGGGTCGGAGCTCCATCTTTCCCCATGCCGATGGTCTGCGCTACGTGTGACACATGGACGCGGAGGGCGCGGTTCAACTTCCGAGAGGACAGGCACCCAGGGGTCTGGACGACTTCCATCAGTACTACCACCACCGTCTTTGTCTTTTCCCTTTCCTTTCCCTTTGCCCTTTCCCTTTCCCTTTCCCTTGCCTTTCCCAGGTGAAGCTCCATTGTTGTTATCTCCGGTTAGTCCCTCGACCCTATTTGAGTCAGGAGTAGGGCGCTGGGTGGTGGTAGGTCTTACTGTTGTGGTTGTTGGTGGTAGAGTTGTTGTTGTAGGTGGTAGGGTCGTTGTAGTAGGTGGTTGGGTTGTTGTAGGTGTTGGAGTTGTTGTTTCTACTTCGGCATCAGGGTCTACCCAGTGACTGTCCAGTTCTTCATCAGCTACATATTTTAGAAGAAATCAGTACATATTAGTCATCAAAATACATGATGGTACAAAGTACAATAATAATAATTATACTGCGTACTCCTGTCTTCTTCTTCTTCTTCTTCTTCTTCTTCTTCTTCTTCTGATGGTGGCCCTAAGTTCTTCAATACCTAATATTACAACAGGGGCTTGGGTATCCATTATTCTAAAAACACTTCTGGTTTAAAACAAATAAGATGTTTCAAGGGTTAAAAAGAAAACCATGGGATGATAATCAGATTCATAGGGAAGTTAAGTTTCGGAACCCGATATTCTAGGACTCGTATGTTTCGGAACTCCTATGTTCCGGCACCCCTCTGTTCCGGCCCCAGTATGTTTCGGTAAACCTATGTTTCGGCACATGTATTTTTGGCAAACCTATGTTCCGGTAAACATATGTTTTGCTACCCTTATTATTTCAGCAAAGTTATGTTCCAAGATTCCAACACCCATATGTTTGACACACCCATGTTCCGACACCCGTATGTTTCGGCAAATCTATGCATTGGTACCCTTATATTTCGGCAAACTTATGTTCCAAACTTCCAACACCTTTATGTTTTGGAACCCTTAGGTTTCGACATCCGTGTTTCGGTAAACCTATGTTTCAGCACCGTTTTGTTTGGTCATCATATATTACAGTTCCCACGTAATTATGTACATCCCGTACTCACTGAAATCCTTCACACCTATGTTTCTCCATCACTATGTTCTCACAACTCTGTTTCAGTTCCCATATGTACCGACACACCTCGTTCCGACACCCAAATGTTTCGGCAGTTGTGAAACGACTAGGTTCTGACCATCATTATGCGGCAAAACTATATACCCACTCCCTACGTTTCGGCATCAGTAATGTATCCATACGTTTCATTACTTCTAACGAATGAATTTTTGGAATCGTTGTTCCAAAGGTTATTTGTCAAGAACGTTTCTATCGGCCCTTTGGATTAAAAAACATTCTGAAAATGAACATTTACAATAGTCATTTTGCAGATATGCATGAACGAACTTTAGAAATAACCTTAGATTTAACTATAAACATAGAGATCCATTACTTGGAATAACACACCCAGTTCGGCGTTACGGACGAGGGGGGGGGGGGGGGGGATCGTCCCCAAAATATATTTTTAAAAGCATTTAAACAACTTTGATAACATTATCTGCTTGTCAGCTCTTTTTTTTTTTTTTTAGATCTGTGCAACCACTAACCACTTGCGTTGCCCCTTTAAATGTCCTTTATAGAAATGTAGGCCTATATACACACCAGCGAAAATAAACCCTTTACAAATTAACAATAAATACAGTCAAACTGTATGGAGGACCAACCTGATCCCCCGCAGGGAATTTGCGTGTTTAGCGACCTTTAACAGCGACCAGCTGTGTAACGCGACAAGCGACCACCCGTTTTGCTTCCCGACGGACGGAAATATCCCCGACAACGACGGCCAAACTCGGTGGTTGGCCGTCCAGTGACCATTTACTATTGACTTTACTAAAAAAAAAAAAAAAAACAAAAAAACAAAAACAAAACAAAACAAACAAAACAAAACAAAAATAGAACTAGAATTCAAAGACATTTAGCATATCAAAAGGACATATTTATTGCCGAAAAGGAACGTTTGTCGCAGATTTTAATGAAAATCCAGGTGTAGGAAAAGCGTCTTTCGTTTCCTACGCATAACGGATCGCTTCGCCGTAGTTCTGGTCCATTCACCATGCTAGACCCTCTACAACAACAACAACAACACAAAAATAGAACTTAAATTCAAACACATTTCGGATATGAAGAGGACACCTAATTGCCGAAAGGGGTTGTTTCTCACCAGGGGCGGCGGAGCATCTTTTAAAGTGGGGGGGGGGGGGGTGCACTAGCAAAAATGGCTCTTTAAAAAGGGGGAACCTACAAATGGTGAAGACAAAGCGAAAAGGGGTACATTTTGTGACATTGGTATAACCCTAGTCCAATTAATACATTATCGAGTATCATCTTCTTCATTTCCATTGTTTTTATCTTTAAAGGGTTCTGGATACTGCTTCAGCTTCCCCAATTAGCAGTTGTGTGTAATGGTCCAATAAGTCATATGCGAGCGAGCGAGGCGAGCGAGCAAATCCCCCCCTACATATATTAGATAGGAAAAGGGGCACGTATAGGAGGTATTAAGAGGTAAAAAAAAAATTAATCTAAATCTCAATTTCAACTTAAATTTCAATTCAGTTTTAAAATCAGTTTCAAATTCAATTGAAATTACAGGTGCATTTTAATTTTCAAGTTCAATTTTAATCATACTCACGAAGGCAGTCCTTAGCACCCATGCATTTCACATAACCGGGGTCGATCCCTCGAAGTTCAAAATCGACGCCATATTTAGGTTGTGGGTCGTCTCCCTGACCGAACGTGAAACAAAAGTATCTCACCAACCCACATTCGTAATTCTCCAGATTATACCGTGCACCTGGGGAAAAAAAAAAGTTAATTAAAAATTCAAAAAAAAAAAAAAATAATAATAATTTAAACAGATATCGATTCGGAAAAAAATAATCCATATACGCGATCTGCTAAATTGGGTGCCATAAAAACAGATCTGAATAATGAGTAACATTTCTTAAGTCTAGATCTTCCTGAGAGTAATTCAAGTATTGCTACCACAGCGCATTGCTATTAAAAATGCCCGGATCAAGGGGACTACACCTTGTCCAAGAATGTAATCACCGAGCGAGGATCGAACCTAGGACCTCTCGTACGATATTTAAGAGCCTTCACCATTATGCCACGGTGCTCTCACTATAAACTTTAAAAGATATGAATTGGAAGAAAAGTCCATCACATAATGTCAGGAAATGACGCCTCATATGAGCCGGTCTTTATATATTAAAAAAAATATTGCCATGCACCGAGAGGCTGGTTGGTTGGTTGGTTTTATTTTCCGTATAAAAAGATCATCAGTACACACTTATAAACATTCATGTACAAGAATTTAAAAAAATCAAGAATTAAATCAAAAATTAACAACAACAAAATAACGACTGGAAAGCTCTATTCAGAGCCATTAACTTAATGGCTCTGTTCTTCCTAGAGGTCCAGGCTCTGGTTGAAATTATGGATTCCGAGGTGGCAGGAAGAGTACTATTTCTGTCACCGAGGAATCCATAATTTCACGAGTGGCTCGAAACAGTGCATGATATATTTGTTTTATATCACCATCATAGCAATGTTATGTTTTGTCACATGACGGTAAGTAGACCAATCACTAAACAGAATTTCCTTAATGAGGATATAAAAATAAATATATTTGCCATAAGCAGATAAGTATTGTGTAACATCACAATTACCCTTTATCTTAAACTTCTTTCCTTTGGTGTACGTCTGTGATTGTTGCTCGTTATCCAGTATCTGATCTACGTACATCATCCGTGATCCATCCCCTTGTTTATTGGTGCTCGCCCACGCGCTCATCTTCCACAGTCCTTTTCCCATCACACCGGTCGTTCGCTTGTTGAAGGTCACGGTGAGATCGACATCGACATAGCGTAGCAGACCCGTGGAATAGTCGAACGACCCGCCTATGCGGTATGAGAGTCTCACTATTATCACCACTGCATGCAAATTAACAATAAAAATAATGATATGATTTGAAAGTATTACGTTTCACATCGTCCAAAGGCGGGGAAGGGGGTCACGAGGGCCCGGACTCATTTTTTTCCCTTCCTTGTCAGAGATTTTAATGTTAATTAATACCTCAAAAATCTGTCTTTTTTTTCTCTCTCTCATTTTTCTTCCCCCTCCTTTTTAATAATTATTTCTTTTTCTTTCTTTTTTTTTTTTTTTTTCGTTTTTAGTCTTTTGCTTTCATTTTCTTTTCTTTTCTTTCTTCTTCTTTTTTTTTTTTTTTTTGGGGGGGGGGATTTGACTCTCCCCCCATAATTCTAGATCCGCCCTATCACAGCAGCAGTCATTTTCTCTCAGTGGCAGATATACCCGATACGGCCAAACCAAGTTTGCCATTTATTTAGAACACACAAATACGTGTAGAACTGTGAGACCCCGTCCCCCCACCCCCCATCCCCTTCTCTCCTCGAAATTTGAGAAGAAGAAAATTCGGTTTGTTTGTTAGAGATATTTCATTTTGTTTTGTGTGGTTTGTTTGGGGGGTTTGGGGGGCTCAACGTTTCATCTTTTTTTTTTTTTTTTTTTTTTGTTAGCCATCAGACGATTTTAGCTGAAACCGCTGAACCCTGACATTCATGATTACGGAAAGAGGAGAAAAGAGGAGCCTAGTGCGTTTTCATCATCCCGATAAATCCAAAATGCGATTCCATTATTAACATAATACAACGTTAAAAAATTCATATTAATCAAACATTAAGAAATCGAGAAGAATAAGAAATGAATGACCGGCTATATTCGACTTTTGGAACGAAGTGACATGCTGTGGAAAGGAATGCGTATGATGTATGCCCCCCCCCCCCCAACTTGGTTGTTATGCAGAGATTTTATTTGTTTAAACATAATAATATCGGTTACGAATGATTTACAGGGTTATAGTCCAAGCAAATAAAATGACGGTATGTCTCTGTATGTTTACAGGGAAAGTTAGAGAGAGTTGACGAATGACAGTCGGGGAAAGAAAGGGAACAAAAAGCATGGAGACTGGGAAACAGAACATTTGGGAGCTTACCATACGGGCAGATACTGCAGCACGTTTCTTCCACCTGAGTCGGGTTGGCGCAGTTAGGCCGCGGACATTGCTCAATAGTACAATCCGGACTCCCATCTACACAGACGCATGTCACGCAAGATGACTCTCTCCATTCCTCACCGGGTCGGAACTCCCGACCGTCAGACCGACATGTCTGGCCCATGTAGGATTTGGGTTGGAGCGGCTCTACTACCTCTGTAAAAGATTCATATTCATTCCAATCATTTATACGGAGAGGAGAGAACGTTGAGTTACAGTAATTAAAGGAGAATGAAACCCTGGGGAAATATCCATTTTAATGAAAAGAGAGGATAAAGAGACGCAATTTTTAAAAAGTTCCATTAAAATCGGTTACGAAATGAGAAAGTTATGAAAGTTTGAAAAGTCTCAATTTACTTTGTATGGTAATCCTCAAATTGGCAATGTTGCTTCAAAATGACAGGTTTCGTACGTAGTGCAACTCTCCATATGTTTTGTACACAAAATTTCATATTTTCTCCATTATTTCTAAAGATGCTCCTTGTCTTCTTTGTGAACTCAACATATGTTGTGTCAAATACATTTTCCCATGATATACCTTGAGCTAAGAAGGAGACAAGCTGCACCTTGAGAGATAATGGGGAAAATATGAAATTTTGTGTAAAAAACATATGGAGAGTTACACTACCAAACCTGTCACTTTGAAGCAACATTGCCAATTTGAGGATCGCCATAGAAAGTAAAGTGAGATTTTTCAAACTTTCATAACTTTTTCATTTCTTAACCAATTTTGATGGAAATTTTTTTTTTTAATTGCTTCTCTCTATCCCCTCTTTTCATTAAAATTGATTTTTCTCCAGGGTTTCATTCTCCTTTAAGGGGGAAGGCGCGTCTGTATGGTGTAATGGCTATTTTCATCCCAACTTCCTATTTGGGTAAGGGTTTTCATCAGACCAAATGACTTGGTATCCATAACGCCTGGGACAAACTGGAAATTTTATTTCTAAATTCTAGAGGTCAGAGAAAGAGGGATTTGGTTTCATGTTAGTCTGAGTGGCACCGCAACAACTAAGAACCTATGGAAATGGCGTAACGAGCGTCGAGCAATAAATCATTGATACAATTTACACAAATTCAAGTTTCATGACAACAAATCAAATCGAATACATGTATAAGCTCAGTAATAAAGCCTTGCGTCTTTTCTTAAAATTCATTACTTCTCTGTATGTACACGAAGAAAGGTTCGTAGTCCTTTCCAACATCAATAGCTTTCAGACAGAATCGTATAGTCATGCATGCATCCTGTATGCTAAATCTCTTGCGCACAACTTTCAATTTGTATCTCTACTTATACCAGATAAGGTAAACGCCAAGCGTTGTTTCGCCTACACCTCGCTATGCGAATGAGAATGTGAACTTTGGTCTGGCAGCTTTAATATGCTAAGCAATAATGCTGATGTTGTCTCTGGAAAATGAGACCCTTGACCTAGGTCACATTTGACCTCTTTTTCGAACTTGACCTGTGCCTTCTGGTATGAATCTGGCTATCATCAGGCCTCAAAGGTATTGAAAAAAAAATTATTACATGTACATGTAAAGTGAATTTCACTGAAAGCTCACTGACCTTTTGACCTTTTACATTGACCAATTTACAAACATGCTCCTTCGAGAGATATCCTTGTGATTTGAATTTGGTGATCCTACCTCAAAGCTACAAAAAGTTATTACATGTAAGGTGATTTTTCACCGAAAGTTCATTGATCTTTTGACCTTTGACCTTGGTCAGATTCAAGTCATTTTCGAACTTGACCTGCGCTTTTAAGAGATGTACATGTGGTATGAATGTGGTGATTCTACCTCATAGCCATAGAAAGTTATTGTGATTACAGCATGATTGTTGATGACGACGCCGACGCCGTGTGACAAAAAGTGACGCCTATAGTTTCGCTCCGCTACGCAGGCGAGACAATAAAACCCTTTTCTAAAGTCATAATGTGCAATTTTGCAAAGAATTTATTGTGTATCAAAGGCATATTTCTGAAACAAACTAACCTTTACCTTTTACCATAGAAAGGAAAAGATGACGAAATTAGAAATTGACCAAATTATGCTGACAAAAAAGTAGATCGAGAGTCAAATATGAGTCAAATATAGAGTCCCTTTATAGACATAAAGGGACTCTAGTCAAATGTATATCTTATGTAAAGATCTCTATGCAAATATATCAGAGCGCCATCTCATAGTGAGGGAAGTGCATTGTTCAAAGTAAACGGTATTTACTCCACCCATTCAAATATTTGTGAAAAATAAAAATACTCATCGGGGTAAAATCATGATATCATCTAGTGGCCTTTAGCGATGGACAATAAGCTAGTTCATAATTAGTACATGGTACAAATGACCCTAAAATGACCCTAATCTGTACGCGCATCCGAATCTGTTTTGTTGGACGGGCAACTTGTTTAACATCTATAGTCATACTGGAACGCGCATCATGGTGCGCACATTATAAATGTGTATAAAGGTCAGTTGTACTTGCTACAAATGACCTTTATTTGCACATGCGCAAATTGTAATTAGGAACTGGCTTATTGATACGAGGTTAAAAATCAAATGAATCTTGGTCCTTTTCCCGAGATCGGATCATCGATCTCTCCCACGTGGATATAGCATGTACGCACGGCTCTATGCGAGCAGTTGATGTCAAAATTAAGGTGTGTTTTCACGGGGCACGCGAACGATTCACGAAGGATGGGAATGTCGGAAAAATGGCAAAGTCCAACATTCAGAGAAAAACTTCTCCGAATGTGTAGCGACAATGGAGCCGTAAACCATTCTTGAGCAGTTTGTGCGTAGTTCTCACAACGTATGTGTGAATGTCGTGTGTAGCGTTGTCGACCTATGGCCAGTCCACATACACGAAGAACACGCAACTAAAATCGGACGAACTTCGCAGCTTTCTCGAGACATGCGCGAGAATTCTCCAAGAGATTTTGAGAACATAACGCACGTCGTGAGTAGGTCGTATTATGACGAAGCTTTTCAGACATTTTCGAGAGCAAATCACAAACAAATCACGACATGGGTGTTTGGCGAACTTTTGGAGCCTAAAATACGAATGTTGGACTTTGGCAGTTTTTCGACATTTGCATCCTTTGCGAATCTTTCGCGTGCCCCATGAAAACCCACCTTATTTTAAGAACCCTACACGGTATGTAAGCACAGAGAAAGCGCGTAGAAAAACTGAGAATTATTCCACAAAAACGATCGAGTTTCAATGTCATAAAATTGAAAGATTTTGTCTCTTCCTGAATGTGTTTTATGTGCTTTGTAATTTGGCAAGTGCACTCTAAATGTAAAGGAGTGAATTTGTCACTCTACATTAAGAGTGAAGGAACATTCAATCCTTATGGAGTGGTAAAGCACTCCCGTTTGAGTGAGCATGCCGATATTCCTTCATCAGCCGTCTCACTCACTGACAGAGTGAGCCCGTGTTCCGCTCAATATATATCATCATATGCAGACTGAATTATTTTCACTCGTAAGCAACGAGTGAAGCAAGGCAACCAATGACAAACCGGCACACCCCGCAAAAAGGTGAAGCCGATCGCGTAATCGAGGCCATCAGAGATCGATGATCGAGGCGTGAAATCGAATTCCACCAAAGAGATTCAGGCACGTACGTACAACACATTGGGGCATGATCATTTCTCAACATGACGAATGTTGTGGTTTCTGCCTTTCTGCGTAATCATGGATTTGGTGACGAAATCATCAGGATATTTAAAGGGCAATCCAACCTTGGTAATGAGATGATTTGTGTGAAAGCAGAAAAATGATAAAAACAGGATGGTGAAAGTTTGAAAGAAATTGGACAAGGACTAAGAAAGTTATGGATGTTTGAAAAATGAGATCACTACATCTATGCGAATCTCAAATTGGCAATCTGGTGATTCGATTGTGAAATTTTTGTGGACAACTCTCCCATTTGTCGTACACATAAATATCATTAATTTGCGGTTTTCTTTGAGTCGTTTTTTCCCTCGGGGCAGTACTCAAAATATATTGGAAATAGCATATTGTTATAGGTCCTCATGAAAGAAAAAGATCCTACTGAGTGATACATTTTTTTTTAAAGTGACATTTTAGTCATTTTGTGTGTTGGAGCGAATGGGGGAGTTGGCCACAGCTACATCACAGGGACATTATCTATTCGGCTAATTTGAAATTCCCAAATGCATAGTGATTATAACTTTCAAAAATTCATACCTTTCTTATTGCTTGTCCGATTTCCTTCAAACTTTCACCAATCTGCTTCTCTGATTTTCCTCTTTCTTGCAAAGCAACTTGCTAGTAAGGTTGGATTTTCCTTTAAAGGTAATGCATGCACTGCAGGGTCCAACAAGAGACCAGTATATTGCTGAGTGAGCCACCATGGGTTTTTTAATCGAAAAATTAACTTTTATGTCAAACATGTTAGTGCTGTTAACAGTTTTTAAATACAAATTGACTACCCTTTAAATTCATTTTCAGTGACATTTCTTTGTTGTAAACAAAACTACAGGCACCACTCTTGAAAAAGTGTGGTTAATACTCTTGAGACTAAGTTGATGATTTCACTTAGAAAGGAGTGAATTATTTCCACTCTGTCCACATGAGTGATAAAATTTTCACTCTTTAAATGATTGGTATTTCACTCTTTCCTGAGTGAAATAATAACCACTCTTTTTTCACTCGAAGAGGGTTTCCCTCATTTTACTCCTTGTGAGAGTGGAATTTCACTCTATTTTGGGTGCTTTTTCACTCTTTTACATTTAGAGTATCCTTTAATTTTTTTTCCTTTCTGTCTTTCTCAATCTCTCTCTCTCTCTCTCTCTCCTTCCCATTATAATCCTTTCTTTCTCCTTCATTAATCCTTCTTTGTTTACGCACTTCTTTTATCCCAACTTTTACCCGTTTTTCTCAACTTAAATCTTCATTATAGCCCTATCAAAATCCTCCCTTCCTTCAGTTTGTCCTTCATTATCATGATTATTGGCTTATCAGTAGTATCTCTTTGTCCTTCTTTATTATATCCCAAGTCTCTCTTCTTTCATCTTGAACCAGTCTCTCTCAACACCTTTTCTTTTTCGTTCAGTCCTTCTCCTTGATAAGTTTCATACCCCCCCCCCCCCATTCTTCTCTCTTTTACTTTGGCTTCCTAAGTCTTCCTGAATCATATCTTTCTCAGGTGGACTTCTCTTACATTATGCCCTATCTTTCTCTCTATCCTATAGCCTATCCTTAAAATATTACCATGATTATAGTCTCCTTCAGCTTATTTCTCCTTCATTGGGCCTGCCATACCAGCTTCTCTCTAACCATTTATTAACCCCCCACCCCCTCCGCCTTTTCCACTCTTTAATTTATTGAGTCATGTGTAGGAAACAAAACAAAACCAATTTTATCCTCAAACACAGTACACGGGACACATTGTACCATGTACGATCCTGGTGTACTCCAATGCAAAAGATACGAAATTTTATTATTTTTTTATTTAAAAAGACATTATACTGAATGTCACATTAAATCGCCATTAGAGTTCGTAAGTATAAACTTGTTTTGCCTGATTGTGCAGTTACTTTTTGGAAAATACTTCACAGTGCTGAATTTTTTTATTCTAAACGTGCATAAAATTGTATTGAAATAGTACTGCGGCGGTGTTTTTCTGCGAGCCATGGCATGGGTCACATCAAGCGCAGACGGTGGTAAAGATCGGTCGGATGCGTACAACTTTATCTCGACTGTAATAATGCCCGCCTCGCGAATACACATGCAAGGTTGAATAGGGCTTTGTAACACAAAGATAAGTAAGTGATTGATTTTGTATTTGATCTTTGTATGCGATTTATCACAGAATATTGATCGTAGGCATACGATTGATTGATTGATTGATTGATTGGTTGTACGATCAATTGCTAAGCTTTGTGTTATGTGCGGTGATTTCTTGTCATGGCCAAGGGGTGGGGGTTGATGTACAATCTTCAAAATCCCCCCCCCCGGATCGCCGCCCATACTGGATACTAAACAGAAGGTTTCCCATGTACTTAAAATAAAATTATGTGAACAGGTCTGCCGTTTTCAAAATATCTGTTCATATTTGATTCGTTACAAATCGGGATTTTTACTATGTGTATTAAAAATAAAGAAAGTCCAATGGCTTCAATTTTTTTAATTTTATAGATGGTATACTAAATATGAAAGTTTGGCATCTTGGATCGTCCCCCTCCTTTATTTTTAAATCCAGCTATTTCCCTTGTGTAATAACTGAATTTAAAGTGTTTGATAAAATAGGCCTATTCGAAAGCATTATTTACTACATGTACGTGTTATCTAGGTTCTTAAATAGAGTGGTATAGCTACGGGAGGCACGGGGGCCCTGGAAACACCCCCTCCATCCTCACCAATCCTCCCTCCCTTCCATAGAAATGTAACGAGCAAAATAAAAAATAAATAGATAACAAAATGAATAGAAATGGAATGAAGTAACGAAAACGAGAAAAGCATAATTAATTCACCAAAGCTACAAGTAGGTGCATGTAAATGATCTGTCTCCCTATGGAAGACAAGGAATATTTTGCACATAATAATCTAATTTACATTTATTTCTTTTTTTGTGTGTATAAAACTTTCATAATTTATTATGTTCTTTGGAAAGAATATGATAACAACACAATCGAAAACAAAAAACACCTTAGGCCAAAATCAAACTTTCGCCCCCCCCCCATTTCTTGGATCCGGTTAATATTTTTGTGCATCATTCTGAGTTTAGTGCATCATTCTGAGTTTAGTTATTGCATGGATGAACTATACAGTGGAGACCAAACACAAAAAATCCCCACATTTTCCGTCTGAAAAATTTGGAATCTATTTTGGTTCTATGATGACCGCGCCAAATATAAATTCTTTGGTTTTATTAGAAATTAATTAGAATTAATTAGAATACTACTTTTCTTAATGATATTTTATTTGTAGACGCATCGAGAGGCTCAAAACAAGGTCAGCATTTTACTTTAATAATGCTTTTACTTGTTATTCTTTATTGTCTAGATTTCCCATTGTAAAGTATAACACATTATTCTTGTAGACCAGCACAGCCTCACACCTTAGATTTTCTGTAGATATTTGCATAGAGTTTCTTTTAATATATACCAATATTCTTTTTGTATAGGCACTGATAATGGTTGAATTTAATTTTGTATAACAAAACAAGCATGTAGTATGGTGATTAAAATACAAATATAGCAACACAATATGTTAGCCTTGGCTTGTTCTTACTAACAAGTTGTTATAATTAATAGTAAACTTCTGAAATCGCTGCATTCGAGGTATATGACATTCAAAGAAACAAATTGACAAAAGTCATAAGATTGAGTTTGTTAATAGGCGTTTCTGATAACATGCTGAAAAGGCATACTTTGATATAGTGGAGTTGGAAGGTGAGATTAATTTCTTAGTAACTGAAAATCATTTTTTCCCCCTACCAGATGTAGTTATTGTATTACTTGTTGTTACACTCCTTTATAAACATAGTAGAGCTTAGTCCCCTACTGTTACCCCTCCCCCTCCCCTCCCCCTCTCTGTGTGCCTCTCTTGCGATTTCAAAATTGATTTCACAATACTTCAATGATTAATTTCGAAAATGTCAGCTCATTAAATTGATTAAACGGTTATAAAATAGTAAAGATCTCTTTATAATTAATGAACAAATCACACTTTTGTCGAAATTTAAAATTGGTAACTATCTTACATGTTATATGCATCAACCTGTTTTTAATATTATTTCGCTTTTACATGATGTTGCACTACACTCTAAATAGATTTGGGTTAAATTTTACCGAGGTTACGTTGGGTGAAAAAGGGAACATGCATGTTTGTTGGGTAAAATTATCGTCAGGGGTGGTTTATCATTCATTTTCAAGCAGCCTCGAACTTTAATCCTATGGATTCAGATAAAAGCTGGACCCCTCGGCAATACAAGTCTTTCATATGTTTTGACAATTGTCTCTCTCGCTGCTTTGGATTTGGTGAGCTGCTCTGTCATTTCAGTAGAGGAACTGTCTTCTACAGTTCAGCAGACGCGAACAGACTTTCAGTACGCCCTCATTGGGAAATGTTTCCAAGTAGAAGCCAATGCCGTGTTTCGTCTGCGGGTTGTCCGACTGACCAAACTTGACGCAAACGTAACGAACATTGTGCCAGTTCTTCACATCCAAACGATAACAGACGTATTTTTGGACTCTCTGTTGATCATTCAGAACTTGATCCATCCTGTTTGTTCCTTCCGGTCTGCGGCTGGTTCAGACTGAGAGCTTCCATAAGTCCTCGCCGGAAACACCAGTAGTATTCCATGTCTCTCTCACATTCACCAGGAGCGATATTAGATATTACTGATGGTATAACTTCAGAAACCACCACATCTGAGAGAATAGACAAAAAATGAGGAAAATGAAATAAAAATATCAACTTCCTTTTTTGCTTTAAACTTTATGGCGTCCTTCTCCGTCCTTTTTTCAAATGATCGCATTTAGAGAAGAAAATGCATAACAGTATTAGGAAGAAATCAACTTACTTGATGTACAGAAAGGGCGGCAGAAAACATCCATGAAGATTGGATCAAAAAAGTAGTAGGGCGGGCAGCTCTGGATGAGACAACGGATGGAAGCATCATTGCATCGGCACGTCGTAGAAGGATCGGAGTTCCATCTTTTCCCATGCCGGTGCTCTGCGCTGCGTGTGACACACGAACGCGGAGGCCGCGGTTCAACTTCCGAGAGGCCAGACACCCAGGGGTCCGGACAACTTACGCCACCATCAGTTCTGCCACTACCACCTTTGTCTTTACCCTTTCCTTTCCCTTTCCCGGATGAAGCTCCATTGCTGTTATCTCCGGTTGTTCCCTCGACCTGATTTGAGTCAGGAACAGGGCGCCGAGTGGTGGTAGGTCTGAGTGGTGGTAGGTCTTAGTGTTGTAGTCGTTGGCGGTAGCGTTGTTGTTGTTGTAGGTGGTTGAGTTGTTGTTGGTCTTGGAGTTGTTGTTACTACCTCGGCATCAGGGTCCACCCAGTGACTGTCTAGTTCTTCATCAGCTATACAAATTAGAAATTCATGGTAATCATGTTTTTTTTAATTATTTACTTATTACTGCATCGTTACTCCATACTTTAATTTTCTTCTTTATCTGCTGGTTCTGTGTCCTTCAGTACCGAAATTTATTACAAGGGCATTTTACAATTTTAAACGTTTAAAAGCGTTTTATAATGGCTTTTGAAATCGTTAGCCCCTGCCTCTAACATCTGCAATCGTTATCGGCTTAGGGTGTATTCAAGGAATAAATCCTACCAGTTATCCACTTACTGCAACTGGGTTGAGAGTGGCAAATGTAGGTTAATTTCTTGCCAAAGACATTAGTGCCGTGATGGGACTCAAACTCATGCCTTCGCAACCTTATAAGAGTATTAAAACGACTTGATTGCGACTAAAACTAACAAGAAGGTTTCCACTTTTGAAGGTCTCGTTTATCTGCAAATGTAAAAGTTGAGACAATATAAAGGTGAGCTGAAAGAATTTTCATCGTTAATCCTGCAGATTTCATGGATTTCAATGTCTTAACATCAACATATAATGGGTTTATAACCATTCACTAAGTAATCTGCAAGTGAAACAGAAAACAAACCTCTGACGTAACAATCTCGAAACCCCGGAGTTAAATACCTGTACGTTTCGTCACCCTTATTTTCCAGCACCCATATCTTTCGTCACCCTTATTTTATAGCACCTATATCTTTCGTCACCCTTATATTCCAGCACCCGTATGTTTCGTCACCCTTATTTTCCAGCACCCATATCTTTCGCCACCCTTATATTCCAGCACCCGTATGTTGGGTCAGCCTTATATTCCAGCACCCGTGTTTCGTCACCCTTATATTCCAGCACCCATATCTTTCGTCACCCCTGTATTCCAAGCACCCATATATTTCCACGCCGCTATAATCCAGCACCCTTTTGTTTCGTCATCCTTATATTCCAGCACCCGTATGTTTCGTCACCCTTATATTCCAGCACCCGTATGTTTCGTCACCCTTATATTCCAGCACCCGTGTTTCGTCACCCTTATATTCCAGCACCCATATCTTTCGTCACCCCTGTATTCCAAGCACCCATATATTTCCACGCCGCTATAATCCAGCACCCTTATGTTTCGTCATCCTTATATTCCAGCACCCGTATGTTTCGTCACCCTTATATTCCAGCACCCGTATGTTTCGTCACCCTTATATTCCAGCACCCATATCTTTCGTCACTCTTTTATTCCAAGCAACCATATATTTCGACGTCCCTACAATCCAGCACCCGTATGTTTCGTCACTCTTATATTCCAGCACCCGTATGTTTCGTCCCCCTTATTTTCCAGCACCCATATCTTTCGTCACCCTTATATTCCAGCAACCATATTTTTCGTCACCCTTATATTCCAGCACCCGTATGTTTTGTCACCCTTATATTCCCGCACCCATATCTTTCGTCACCCTTATATTCCCGCACCCATATCTTTCGTCACCCCTTATATTCAAGCACCCGTATGTTTCGTCACCCTTATATTCCTGCACTAGTATGATTCGTCATCCTTGTATTCAGCACGCGCATGTTTTTTTTTTTGTCACCCTTATATTCAAGCACCCCTATGTTTCGTCATCCTTATATTCCAGCACTAGTACGTTTCGTCACCCTTATATTCAGCACCTGTATGTTTTTTCACCCTTATATTCAAGCACCCGTATGTTTCGTCACCCTTATATTCCAGCTCCCATATGGTTTGTCACCCTTATATTCAACCACCTGAATGTTTCGACACCATTAAATTCAAGCACCAGTATGTTTCGTCAACATATATTCCGACATGCCTTTATTCCGACACAACTAGGCTTAGTTACTTTGTTACCCCACCTATTCCACCCTCTCCTTTAAAAGAAAAGGAAAAATGCGAAACACTCCGGTTTCTACGGCCCTCTGTTCTCACACCGCTATGATTCGACACCGTTATGTACCACCCTATTTACTTTTCATAAAAATATGTGTTTCGTCACACCTAAGTTCCAACACCCCCATGTTTCGACGTCGCTATGTTTCGGCACCAAAATATTCCCCCAAACCTATATGTTCCACTCCTTACAATCTGGCACACTTTAATTTCTTCGCACTTATGTTCGTATACAACGAGGTTTCAATATTATTATATTTCTCTCATCCCTATATTTCGTGTTATTATGCTTCAGCACCCTTTGTGGTTTATTACTCCATACCTAGGTGCCGCCCCTGAAAACACCTTTGGCAGAACATCGTACTCAAGTATAAAGTAACCCTACTTTTTTATATATATATATTATTTTGCTTCCTTGCTTGCTAGGGCTTTTTCTACATGTGTGCATTCCTAACAAAATACTCTGACGCAGCCCCTGAAAATATATTTCATAGAAATGTATGCCTATATACACAAGTTAAAAACAACTTTATAAATGGAAAATAAATACATTTCAATTTCAATTCAATTTCAATATCAGTTTTAAGTTCAATTTCAGTTGGAATTGCAAATGCATTTTTATTTTCAATTTCAATATCAATCATACTCACACAGGCAATCCGGGGCATCCATGCATAGCACCACATCGTGGTTGATGCCTCAAAGATCAAACTTGATGCCATATTTAGGTTGGGGGTCGTCTCCCTTACCGAACGTGAAACAGAAGTATCACACCTCCTCACATTCGTAATTCTCCAGATTATACCTTACAGCTATTAAAAACAAAATATGTTGATTGAAAAGTCAAAACTTTAAAAGAGATAATGGATTCCTTTAAAAAAAATACATGTCATTCCCCAAAAATAGCTTTCACTTTTTTCATTTTGCATTCACTTTTGTACGATATCACTCACATGGCGTAAAATATTAAAGCAGTCACTGACGCAGTCCTATAGGTCAGGCAAGATGGCGCCTTGAGTGCAACGGGTATAGCTCTCTTTTAAGCCCGGCACACACCAGGCATCATTTCCATTACGTCAGTACCTGCTTTGATCGAGCCTGTGGAGGCAATTAACCCATGTGCCAGTTATTAAAGGTATTGTTTGAATATTCATTTGCAATCACTTTTTACAGGAAATTACCCTTTCATGACGCGCAAAGAACCGTACAAAATACTGGTCATAATGTCAGCAAATGACGCCTCATGTGAGCTGGTCTTTATATGTAAATAAATATTGCCATAAGTATTGTTTAACATCATAATTACCCTTTATCTTTAACTTCTTTCATCTTGTGTACTTCTGGATTGTTGGTCGTCATCCAGTATCTGATCTACGTACAGCAACCGTGGTCCATCCCCTCGTTTATTGGTGCTCGCCCACGCACTCAGCTTCCGCAGTCGTTTTCCCTTCACACCGGTCGTTCGATTGTCTTCGTTGAAAGTCACCGTGGCATCGACATTGAGATAGCGCAGCAGACCCGTGGAATAGTCGTGGTATTGGAGATTCGTACCGATTACCACTGTATGCGAATTAAGAATTCCTGGGTGTTTACTCAACTCTCTAAATATGCAGGAGTAACTTCGCTTGGCTTGGAATCGACGCTCAGGAATAGTGGATTTTAATTCTCTGCATTAACAGAGAACATTACAATTTCGTTGAGGGACAGAAAGGGCACGAGGGGCATGTGCCCATCCTTTTTAAATCAAGGTTTAAAAATAATCCCCCAATTTTCCATCTGCAAAGTTTGAAAACTATTTAGGTTCAGTGATGGCCGCCGCTTTAATATTTCTAATAATAATTTTCTTAACGACATTCTATTTGTAGACGCACAAGGCTCAAATCAAGGTCAACATTGCACTATGATAATGATTTTACCTGTGATTCTTTATTGTCTAGATTTCCGATTGTAAAATATGGCACAATATTGTTGTAGACCAGTACAGCCTCACGCCTTAGATTTATTGTACATATTTGCATAGAGTTACTTTTAAAACAGCAGCTGTTGTAAGATAAACACACTATAATGTATTCCAATATGTTATGTATATGCACTGATGTTTGAATAAATTTGTTTATTACAAAAACAAGCATGAAGCAGAGTGATTATAAGTAGAAATATATCAACACAATATACTAGCATCGGCTGAAACGCCAGTGCGAATAACTGTTCAATACAAATATGTTCTTACTAACAAGTTATGATAATTAAAAGTAAACTACCTTATTCATGCTTCAAAATAATTTAACATTCGTGATAATAATAATAGAACAATATGACTACCTTATGTGAGATTTATGACATTCAAAGAAACAAATTCACAAAAGTCTTGAGAGTGGGTTTTCAAAAAGGCGTTTCTGATAACACGCTGGAAGGGCATACTTTGAGATATTTTGAATGATAGTTGGAAGGTAAGATTAATTTCTTAGTAACTGAATATAATCATGTGAAACACAATTTTTTTCTTCTACTTGATGTAGTTCTTGTATTCCCTATTGTTACACCCCTTTGTATTTTTAGTAGATCTTATTCCCCTTACTGTTACCCCTACCCCCTCCTCTCTCTCTCTCTCTCTCTCTCTCTCTCTCTCTCTCTCGGTGCTCTCTCTCTGTCTCTCTTTTAAGTCTCTCTTCCGATTTCAAAATTGATTTCACAATATTAAAATGATTAATTCCGAAAATGTCAACTCATCAAATGGAATAAAAGGTTGTAAAATAGTTAAAACATCTCTGTAAATAATATTTTAAAATATCAAAGTGTTGTCACAATTAATATCTGGTAACTATTTAATGTCTTATATGCACCAACCTGTTGTTAATATCCTATCGCGTTTACATGCAGTTGTACTAGTACTACACTCTAAGAAGAGTTCGGTAAAATTTCACCCATTGTTGGGTAAAATGGGTAAAAACGGAAACATGCTTGTTTGTTGGGCCAAATTTCGTCAGGTATATTTTATCGTTTATCGTGGATTTGGATAAAGAGATGAACTGAACTCTTCGGCAATACAAGTCTTTCCCATTTTTTAACGATTGTCTCTCTAATTGACTTGGATTTGGTGAGCTGCTCTGTCATGTCTGGAGAGGAACTATCTTCTACAGTTCGGCAGACGCGTACAGACTTCCAGCACGCCCTTATTGGGAAATGTTTCCAAGTAGAAGCCAAAGCCGTGTTTCGTCTGCGGGTTGTCCGACTGACCGAACTTGACGCAGACATAGCGGACATCCTGACAGTTGTTCACCCTCAAACGATAACCGACTCCCTGGAAGGCGAAAGGTTTGCCCCAGATGTATTTCTGGACTCTCTGTTCACCATTTAGAACTTGATCCACCATGTTGTTTGGGTTCGTTCCTTCCGGTCTGCGGCTGGTCCACACTGAGAGCTTCCATAAGTCCTCGCCGGAAACACCAGTAGTATCCCATGTCTCTCTGAAGGTCACATTCACCAGGAGCGAAAGTTGGACGCGCTGGCCTGCTGACAGCTCTCGGATGTTAGACATGACTGATGGTATAACTTCAGTAACAACCACATCTGAAAAAAGTAGACAAAAAATGAGGAAAGTGGAATACAATTATTAACTTCCTTTTGTGCTTTAAACTTTATGGCGTCCTTCTCCATGTTTTTTTAATGATTGCATTTACATAAGATATTGTAAGATATTATCAGGAAGATATCAACTTACTTGATGGACAGAAAGGGCAACAGAAGCCATCCAGGAAGATTGGATCAAAGCAGTAGTAGGGCGGGCAGCTCTTGATGAGACAGCGGATGGAAGCATCATTGCATCGGCACGTCGTACAAGGATCGGAGTTCCATCTTTTCCCATGCCGGTGCTCTGCGCTGCGTGTGACACATGGACGCGGAGGGCGCGGTTCAACTTCCGAGAGGACAGGCACCCAGGGGTCCGGACGACTTCCGCCACCACCATTACCACCAGTACTGCCGCTGCCGCCTTTGCCTTTGCCCTTTCCTTTCCCTTTGCCTTTTCCTTTGCCTTTCCCAGGTGAAGCTCCATTGCTGTTATCTCCGGTTGTTCCCTCGACCTGATTTGAGTCAGGAACAGGGCGCCGGGTGGTGGTAGGTCTTAGTGTGGTAGTTGTTGGCGGTAGCGTTGTTGTTGTAGGTGGTTGAGTTGTTGTAGGTGTTGGAGTTGTTGTTTCTACTTCGGCATCAGGGTCCACCCAGTGACTGTCTAATTCTTCATCAGCTACACATGTTTGAGGAAATCAGAAAATTCTGGTCATTGAATACATAATGCAAAGTACAATAGTAATATTCAATATTGCGGACTTATTATCTCTTTATCTGATGGTAGCTCTATGTCCTTCAATCCAGAAGATTATGACAGGCGCATATCACTTTATCAAACGTCTCAAATCTGATGCGAGGGCTTTGATATATATGATTGGTATAACACAAATAAGATGTTTCTGGGGGAAAGAAAGGAATCCACGGGACGTTAATTATAGGGAAGTGTGTTTCGGTGAGCCTGTGATTCGGCAACCGTATGTTTCATCACTCCTATGCTCCGGAACCTGTATGTTTCGGAACTAATATGCTTCGGCACCCCTATGTTTCGGCGCAAGTTTTTTTCGCTACCCTATGTTCCGGCAAACATACGAACGTATGGGTACCCTCAGGTTTTTCAGTTCCACTTTTTTCAGTACCATTTGCTTCTTCATCATATATCATTGTTACCACATGATTGTGTATACCCAGCACAAACAGTAAGGAAACTCTACTTTGAGCAATTATATTTCGTTAAGATGAGAACAATATAGGTCGTATTAAATATCATTTTAAAGCTTGGTTAATATCCTATCAAACCATTACATACTTGATATGATTTGCTGAATGGGGCGTGTGCGGGCGGCGTAAATGGGGGGAAGGGTCAAAAAGGAAATCTTGCAAAATGAGCAATATTTTGGCTTTGGGTATACTTGATGATGTTCGTACAAATTGTTTGAGGATTTGAAGTCGGTCGTATTGAGTATCATTTTAAAGCTTGGATAATTCCCTATAAAAAGAGGAAATGTTTCAAAATGAGCGATATTTTGGCTTTGGGTATACCATGTATACTTGAAGATGTTCGTACAAATTGTTTGAGGATTTGAATTCATAATCATTCGCCAAGTAAACCTTAATTTCAAAAGACATCTGAGCATTACAAACACAAGAGAGGTAATTTTTATTCTTTTGTTAATTATTGGATGGAGGGGGGGGGGGGGATATCCAACATTTAAAGTCATCTGAACACAATAACACAACGGGGAAACTTTTCTTTCTTGTGTTAATTGTTGTATTAATGGGGTCTCCAAGAAGTGTAGTGAGTGATTGTCCACTTACTGGTTACTTGTCTTCCAACTGCATCATGCCAAAAATGACATATCTTGATAGGACCCCGTGTCATAGGGCAGATTAAAGCTCACCCACTCACTCACTACAAGGCATTTAATGAAATTAATGAAATACAGCAAGGAATTTTTAACAATCAGAATGTCCTTGGAGACCCCACTAATCCAATCATTAACACAAGAAAGAAAAGTGTCCCCGTTGTGTTATTGTGTTCCGATGACTTTAAATGTTGGATATCCCCCCCCCCCCCATCCAATAATTAACAAAAGAATGAAAATAACCTCTTCTGTGTTTGCAATGTTCAGATGTCTTTTGAAGTTGAAACATTTCCTTTTTGACCCTTCCCCTCATTTACGCCGCCTGCACACGCCCCATTCAGCAATCATATCAAGTATGCTATGGTTTGACAGGGAATTATCAAGGCTTTAAAATGATACTCAATACGACCGACTTCAAATCCTCAAACAATTTGTACGAACATCATCAAGTATGCCCAAAGCCAAAATATTGCTCATTTTGCAAGATTTCCTTTTTGACCCTTCCCCTCATTTACGCCGCCCGAACACGCCCCACTCAGCCAATCATATCAAGTATGTCACGGTTTGATAGGAAATTATCCAAGCTTTAAAATGATACTTAACGCGACCTATATTGTTCTCATTTTTAAAGAAATATAATCGATCAAAGTGGAGTTCCCTTACTGTTTGTGCTGGGTATGCATAATCATGTGGTAATGATGGAAAAGCAAATGGTGCTGAAACAGATGCCGAAACCTAAGGGTTTTCTCATTTAAAAGAAATATAATCGATCAAAGTGGAGTTTCCTTACTTTTTGTGCTGGGTATATATTCGGCACCATATTTTAGGTTACCTCTGGGGCCCGACTAACCGACTTCCCTGAAATCCTATGTTTATCTACTAATATGTTCCAGCAACTTTGTTCCGATACCCATTAGGACCGACACACCTGCGCTCCGACACCAAATGTTAAGGCAGTTGTGAAATGACTACGTTGTAACATCCATACGCATCATCACTCATAAAGAATAAAATTGTGGAATCGTTGTTCCAAAGGTTGTTTTTTTTTTGTCAAGGACATTTCTCTCGACCCTTTGGATTAACATACATTTTGAAAAAGAACCTCTACAGTAGTCATTTTGCAGATACCTTTTGCATGGACGAACTTTAGAAATAAGCTTCCATAGTTCAGCGTTACGGAATTGGGAAAGGGGTGGGGGATATAGTCCCTTAATATAAAAAGAAGGCATTTACAGCCACTTCGAGAACCTTTTGCTGCACTTTTCTTTCTCAGATCTGTGCACCCCCTTTACAAAATACTCCGGCGTTACCCCTGAAAACTCATTTCTTAGCAATATCATACTCACGTAAACAATCAGGAGCTCCCATGCATTGCACCACGCCGTGGTTGATACCTCGAAGATCAAAATCGACGCCATATTTAGGTTGGGGGTTGTCTCCCTCACCGAACGTGAAACAAAAGTACCGCACCACCTCACATTCGTAATTCTCCAGATTATACCTCGCATCTGAAAAAAACCCCAACAATACATATGTTTGATTTGATTTGATTTGAATTTATTTCTTCTACTCTTGTTTTGTTTTTAAAACAAATTACAATAAATCATACATGACAATCAATAGTGAATATTATCGAAGTATGAACAATAGCATGAGTATAATACAAGAATTCAAGGAAGTAATCACAATGATTGGTAATGAATTTATAATAAAACAAAAGTGGTGGAACCTAAATTAAAAGCATTGTTTGTATTACATAGGTCGCAAAAGATACGAATAACAATTATACTTATAAATTTATTTTTCACAAAATGAAATGAAATGAGCGCAGCACTGACTTTTAAAATCAACATACAAGGCGAGAAGTAAGGACAGTAAGGAAACAAGACAAGTGAACAGTTACGATATGAGAATGAAAAAACGAGAAAAAAAAAAAAAAAAAACGTGAGAAGAGGTAATAAGAAAAGGAGAGAGAGAGAGAGAGAGAGGGAGAGAGCAGGTCAATCGAGGTGAAAGAGGAATATATTCATTAAGTAATATTTGTGTCATTTTTTGTTTGAAACTGAACAAACTTTGTGGCACCTTAAAGCTATCATCCAACGAATTCCAGAGCTTAGTGACAGTAAAGGTAAAAATTTGAAAGTCAAAACTTTGAATAAACTTTAAACTAGATATCGATTCAGATCAACAAAATCCATTTCACGATCTGCTAAATTGGGTGCCATGAAAACAAGCCTGAACAATGCGTAATATTTTTAAAGTCTTGTTCTTCCTGAGGGTAATGCAATTACCGCTACCACAGCATTGCCTGCTATCCATTTAAAATATGACGCACAGCAGCAAGAAGGCTTGGACTGCCCTTAAATGATGAAAAAATAAGAATCCAGTGAAAGCTACCTCACTGCATACCATTCAGCCCAATGCCAACCAATTGGTACATCAACTTCTTCTCAGTGGCAAGGCAGGTACATCAGAGTAAAGGCCAAACCTGTTGAATGGCCTCAAGCTAACGCAGAGCTTTGCGAGCCTTTCACAATGGAATAACTTGAAGCTGCTATTTGCACAACCAAACCAGGAAAAGCTGCCGGTCTAGATGATATGATGGCTGAACAGATCAAGCACCTTGGTCCAATTGCCAAACAATGGTTGCTGGCCATGTTTAATAACTGTATGGAGAGATGTTATATCCCAAAGATCTGACGTCGCCCACATATTATCGCTCTGTTGAAGCCAGGCAAAGACGCATCAGCAGCAAAGAATTACAGACCAATATCACCTCTGTGCCAACATACAAGCTGTTGAGCGTCTCATCTTAAGTGAAGTAATAGAGTCATTTCTGATTCAGGAACAGGCAGATTTGCGGCCCGGGAAGTCATGCGCGGGACAACTTCTTAACTCACCCAGCATATAGATGATGTCTTTCAGGAGGGTGTCATCACAGGAGCTGCGTTTGTAGACCCCATATGACACAGTCAATTACCGCCGATTATTAAAGAAAGTACTTGCTATGACACGCTACATGCAGTCCTTGTACAGTCTCTGGTTCAAAACATGCGCTTCTTTGTTGGGCTGTCTGGAAAGAGCAGTCGCTGGTGCAGGCGGAAGAATGGACTTCCTCAAGGTAGTGTATTTGCTCCCATCATCTATGTGAATGACCAGTCTATCCATCATAACACCAGGAGCATCATGCACATGACCTATGTGTCACCACTCAAACTGTGGACTTCCCTGAGGCAGAAACCACTCTAAGTGAGACACTTGCCAACTTGTCCTCCTACTACAGCGAAAATCACCTGAAAGCAAATCCTTAAAAAACGCAAGTCTGTGCCTTCCACCTGAAGAAAAAAAGCATGCTATGCTAAAGATTACT
Source organism: Heliocidaris tuberculata (assembly GCA_025618425.1). Classification (NCBI taxonomy): domain Eukaryota; kingdom Metazoa; phylum Echinodermata; class Echinoidea; order Camarodonta; family Echinometridae; genus Heliocidaris; species Heliocidaris tuberculata. The sequence continues at coordinate 4,406,594 of CM046833.1, forward strand.
TTGAATGGCATCGTTTTGGAGCACTGTGACAACCCGGTTTCAAAGTTATAAGTTTACTGATTTTCACAAACATGTATAACTTTTAGATTTTTTTTTTAACAGTACACATGAAAATTAAGAACAGGGAAGTAACAAATATATGAATTGGTAGATAGATAAAACAGATCAAAATTCAATGTACTTGCTTATGCTTTTACACTGATAAAGCGACAATTGGTATAATGTAAACATTGTAATTGTAAAGGAAAACGTAACTGGAGGGGTCTATTAAGTAAGCATAGCTTGTATTTCATAGACACCTGTTTGAAAAAAAAAATAATAAAAGTACTTACAGTTTACAAATTAAAAGAGAAAAAGAAAGAAACGTGCTAACTTGAGCACCATTAACAAGTTCTTAAAAAGAGAGGAGAAAAAAGAGAGAAAGAGAAAGAAAAAGAAAAGAAAGAAAACGAAGAAAAAATGAAGAAGGGATATGTGAACAGTAGCGTGAAGAGAGAGAGAGAGAAAAGAGACAAAACAAAAATGTTGTGAAAAAGCAACACAGGAAGGGGGGAGGAGATAAAGAGGCAAGGATAACTAGAAGGAGAGGTGGAGGAATAGAAAGAGATAGGGAGGACGCAAGAGAAAAGTGGTCGTCTAATACATTTGATTTAAGTCTACGAGTACATGTATACATTTCTGTTTCTTGGTTGTTGTTGTTGTTGATCGCAAATGATCCCTCCTGTTAATAAATACTCTTCAGGCAATTTATCTGAACCTAACAGATTCATTGGAAATAGGCGACAATGTTAAAAAGGTTATTTTTTATTTTTATTTTTTTTTAACACAAAACTTCTGGATTAGTCTATGGTGTAAGTTCCTCTTTAAAATATTTCTTTTTCCTGAAATAGATGTTCCACTATTACATATTTAAAAAAAATATATATTTTTAACAACGGAAGTTGTGCCTGACACTATGAAAATAGTCAAAGTCATTCCTATAATCAAACAAAGGACTATTCATTTGAATTTAGTAATTACAGTCCGATATCCCTTTCAGCAACCATTTTAAAGATACTTGAAAAAAGATATCTGCAAGAGACTAATCACATTCAATAATGACTTTGCCATTTTGAGTGGCATGCAATATGGCTTTAGACTTTAGAGAAAAACACAGCAGGATAACTTAAGTATATGATAACAATATTCCCACACAATTGCTATAGGCCTTCGACATTATAGAATACAAATTTCTTTTACATAAATCATATCATTACGGAATTAGAGGCAAGGCCTTGGAGTGGTTCAGGAATTACCTTACAAACAAAAAACAATTTGTCTCTAAAACAATAACTACGAATCTAGTCAAAAGGTAATCATTTACGGGGTAACACAAGGTTCGATTCTCTTTCTTGTTATTATATATATTAACGACTTTTATTGATCGTCTCATGTATTATCTTTTATATTATTCGCGGACGACTCAAATATTTTCTTTTTCGCATCGAGATCCACACCAGCTAGTACAAATAGTAAACCCTGAGTTAAAAAGTGTAGCTAATTGGATTAGATCAAAAGGACTTTTCTTGAATTTTGACAAAACCAATTTCATGTTTTTCAGCAAAGCATTCCATACATTACTTGGAACTGTTATCACGAACGACCATTTCATAAGCAAAATTGAAACGACTAGATTTCTAGGTGTTACGATCGATGATAAACTTTAATGGAAACCACATGCGCATAACATTTGCAAAAAGTATCCAGAAGTATTGGCATCATTAATAAACTAAAAACACCTTTCCCCTAGAAGGCCCTATATACATTATACTGTACTCTTGTTTTATCTCTCTCAAACTATGGTATTCTTGCTTGGGGTAACTGTATTAAAATTAAGCTAAACAGAGTTGATCTTTTACCAAAAAAGAGTAATATGTATCATTTTCAACAAGAGTTACACGGCAAACACCAATGTAGTTTTCTTTGAATGTAAGTCCCTAAAAATATATGATTTATACTCCTACAATCGTGGCAAAGGGTGTATTACCCTTGTTAACCTCCCTGAGCTACAGAGCTCATGTCAACAAGCTGAGAGGGAAAGCCAGAGCCAGAAATTCGCTACTTCCACTGGCATAGCCAGACTTTTTGAACAAGGAGGCACAAAATATCTGAAACAATGGTGATCCGGAATTATTTTTTTTTACAGATCCTCATTTGCGTCGGTAGTGTTGGGGTGGAGAAGACATCTGATGCTTTTTCACTCATCTATTCATATTTTGGAAGTAATCATACGCCTACAGGATCATTTTTGCGAGGGGCTGACTCATTTTGCGAGCAAAAGTTTTGATATATTTTTTGAGTGAAAATGAACACAAATGTCCTTTATAGTGGTTGCCCGAATATCTCCCCCGAAGTTTTTTTTCAGGAGGTGAGGCTGCAGTCCCCAGCCCCCTCCTTATACGGCTATGTTTTTGATTCAACTACAATGACGCATGTATATTTATTTGCGATAGAGTGAAGCAATCAAGCAAAAATTTTGGCCCTGTTGAGTCGTGACTGAAAGCGTTTGGACAGCTTAATTCATTATTATTCAAGCATGAACTATTGATTTGCATCTTTTAAGTTATCCTAGATTTAATTTCCATGCATAATATTAGAGAGGGTTCAAATTCGCTCTGTTTGGGCTTTACATGTGCTTCAATATTAGGTTTGTTTACCTTATTGACGGGTTGCTTCAAAACATCTGCCTAATAAGATTGTGTTGCGAGGCCGCATTGTGACCGACGGAGAAATGTTTTTAAACATTTTCTTTGATTTACGAGATTGTGAGAGCAATTCGTACAATTTCCTTTAATTTGAATAAATTCTTAATTGGTTGACTACTGAATTATCTTATTCCCATAGGCTTAATGCAGGAACAACCCCGTTCTAGTAGGTAGTGGGTTGATGATGACTGCAAAATTTATGTAATTTATTATTTTTTTGATATATATATATATATATATAAATATATATATATATATATATATGTAGCTGATGAAGAGGGGCATGCCCCCTTGTGCAACGCCTATGCGCCTATGCCTACTTAACAGGCTGAGCACATCAAACTGAGGAGCAAATCCCGCAATCATCAGGTCAAAAGCTCTGGCTCTCTGTTTCTCTACCATGTCTACTGCCGAGTAAGCTTGCTTAGTGTGGGGACATTCAGCTCATGCAAAGAAGAAGATCCTGTGCTGAATACAAGCTGTCGCTGCATCACCGGTTGCATGAAATCCACCAAGACAGGCCACCTCTATCTTTTCTTTGGTATCGCCCCCTGAGATAAGATGGACAGTAGCCAGCCAATAGGAACGCCTCAGAGGATGACAGAGTCCTCCTCCTTTGCCACCCTCTGGTACATCAACGCTTGAAATCGAGGAGAAGTTTCCTCCTTTGAAAGGCCGCGCAATATCTACACGCCTCAAACTATGGGAATAGACTGGAGATTCTTCAATAGGATAGACACATAGCTATTGATCCATCTGAGTCACTCCCTGCAGGTTCTAGAGTACAATGGATCACATGGCGTAGCCTTAACAGACTGCGAACAGGCATGATGAGGTGCGGGGCAAACATGATCAAGTGGGGATACACTGACACGGCAAAGAGCATTCGACAAATTAGATCAGAGTGGCTTTTGGCATCTTACCATGTCCACTGTTTTGTTCGGGTTAGAACACACACACACACACACGCACACCCACACACACACACACACACCCACACATATATATATAGAGAGAAAGAAAGACACACACACACACACACACACATGTAGATTAATATATTTCTATTTTGGTGAAGTGTCAAGATTCCAACCCTCGACCTTTCCATCCAAAGTCACAATGTAAGTGATCTACTCATGCCCTTTTCTACGTGAGACGTCATTTCGATTGCGTATGTTTATTACCTGAGCCAATCGAACCTTCGAGAGGGCAATTAGCCAACACAGAAGTCATTCCAAAAATTATTTGCATTTTTCATTTTGCAATCTCTGTTTGTATGATGTCACTCTTACATGGTGTGCCAAAGACCGCACCAGTCAGTCACGCATTCGTACGTCAGAAGATGACGCCGCATGTGCAGTGGGCATTTCACTCTCCTTTAACCCTTTCAGGACAGGAATTATTTAAGAGCTACAGTGATCACATTTTGTTCTTCAAATTGGGAAAAATATTTTTCTTTTAGTGTGAAATGGTTCTAATAAAGTGTAATGACTTTGAAAACAATATACATCGTTAGGAAATTTGTCGAAAAGTTGTAAAAATTACCAATTTTGATTAAAAACAACGATTTTGAAACTCTCAATGTGTTGCCAATTTAAGGATTTTAAAGCTTATTCTCGCATCTAAATTCCTGGCATCAAACGCAGTATGGTCATGCAACAAAAATGGACATAGTGCGTGCAGAAATTGTTGCTCTTTTTACCAATTCATCTGGTATAATTTTTATAGCTCTGAATCAAAAGTTATTGAGCCAAACCACAAAATGTGGTCAGTTGTCTCAAAAGGGTTAAAGAGAAGTAGTAGGGTATCTAAGAGGGGTATCCGTGCACCCCCCCCCCCGACTAAACGAAAACAACTGTTTTTTAAATCTTCCTTGTAATGTACTTTAACATATTCAAGATGTTAACAAGGAAAAAAGTGGTTAATCATGGCGGAAATCAAGATGGTGTTTAATGTGACTAAACAAGGCTTTTATTCAATTTCTTATTGTACCGTTTTAAAGACCTCCCCTGTAACTTTTTGTATGATTATTAGATTTCATTGAAACTCGGTCATCGTATTTAAAATCATATTCCGAATTTCGATACCAACCAAACGTATGTGCCTTACTGACTGTTTCCATGGCAACCGTCTATTTCAATACAAACCAACATTTAAAAAAAAATATTTTGGGGTTAAAATTGATTCGGTTTTAAACTTCAGATTTAACCCTTTCAAGACAATTGACCACTTTTTGTGGTTGGGCTCAATAACTTTTGATTCAGAGCCCTGAAAAATATACTAGATACATGAGTAGAAAGAGCAAAAATTTCTGCACACACTGTGTCCATTTTTGTTACATGACACTATTGCGTTTGATCCCAGGAATTTTAAAAAGGAGAATAAGATTTAAAATCCTTAAATTGGCAACGCATTGAGAGGTTCAAAATCATTGTTTTTATCAAAATTGGCAACTTTTTAAACTTTTTGCCAATTCTTTTAACCATGTATATTGTTTTCAAAGACATTACCCCTTATTACAATCTTGTAGTACTAAAAGAAAAATATTATTGTTGCCAATTTGAAGAACAAAATGTGATCAATTTAGCCCTGAAATAATTCCTGTCCTGAAAGGGTTAATATGGGTTTGATACAATATTTAGATAGAAGAAAGATATCATACATCTCTTTTGTGTATATAAACACTATTTTAATAATGGTCATCTTAATTGCTTATCAAAATAATAAGAATACCCTGCAAAACATAGTGGTGATTAGACATCATTGACTGCTATGGGATGGCACACTTTTAGGCTCATAGATAAAAGTGAAATCTGATTAATCAGGAATATAATATCTTATAACATATTAGCCTTTGCTTAGATGTTGTACTCTAGAATCCATATCTTGCTGGTTACATTTTGTAGTGTAGTCATTAGATATCGTTTACCAGGATGTTGTGATCTTTCAATAACAAAATAATTAGGGATCTTGATAACGGTTAGAAAATATTTAATAACGCACAACATGAATCACACTATACTATATTATTAGTTCGTCCATTTAGAAAGAATAAAGAATTCTCTAAGTCACAATTAGTGACATAATCGGCTAAATAAATACAGATTTTAAAATGATCATAAAGACAAAAATAAAGAATAATAATCACGCCAGATCTTATTTGGGTGCATTAGATTGACAAACAATACCGTAACTGCCTGTTTAGTACATCATGGGATCAAAAGTTAAGGCCTTAAAGGTAACTATATGGGAGCCTAATCATTTACAAGCAATGCTTTTTATTTAGGCTCCCCACAGTTTACATTTTTCTTGTTTTTGCCAGTCGTTCATATATCTCTCAAACTTTCTACCTATTTAATGTACATTGTACTTGATTTGAGTTCTTTACCCCTATGTTTTGAAATTGACAAATATGCTTGTAAAATCGTTTTTGTAAAAATTGTTTTGATGTAAAAGTGGAACAAATAAACTTCAGAATTCAAACTGTTTATGTGTTCTATGTGTTGACAGATGTCGAAAATTTCAACTGTTTTTTTTTTTTTTTTTTTTCCAAAACGAAGTTTTACATCATGCTTTGCAAGATACTCTACTGATAAGCAATTAAGATGACCATTATCAAAATGGTGTTTATATACACCAAAGAGATGTATGCTATCTTTCTTCTGTCTAAATTTTGTATCAAACCCATATCAAAACTAAAGTCTAAAAACCGAATCAATTTTCACCACAAAATATCAAAAACTTCTCAAAACCATGTTGGTTTGTATTGAAATAGACGGTTGCCATGGCAACCGTCCGTGAGGTACATACGTTTGGTTGGTATCAAAATGCGGAAGGTGATTTTAAATACGATGACCAACGTTCAATGGAATCTAATAACCATACAAAAAAAGTTACAGGGGACGATTCAAAAGGGTAGAGTGGGACCCCCTAACAAATTGAGTAAAACCCATTTTCATCACCGTTGACGTCATCTTGATTTTTCACCATGAGAGGCCACTTTTCTTTCTTGTTAACATTTGGAATATCTTAAAGTACATTATAAAGAAGATAAAAAAAGGTTGGTTTTGTTTAGTCCGGCGGGGGGGGGGGGGGGGGTGCACGGATACCCCTCTTATTAGATACCCTACTAAAAATTGAGTTTTGGGAAAGGTGAAAAATTATTTCTGAGCTTTCTCATTCTTCTTATATATGCTTGAAAGACATCATAGTAGAAATGTTCCCTGAAAAGGATTGTTCATCAAATGCCTTCATATTCAAAATATGATGAGAAATATCTGACAATGTTCGGGCCGAACATGCATGTGTGTGCAGTCCCATATACCCATTTCTGTGTGCAGTGCATGAGCTTTTGCACATTTTTGGATCATTTTCTTATCATTATGATGATCCAAAAAACAACAACAACAAACAAACTAACTCAAAGTATGAACCGATTCTTATATAGACATGATCAACCTTTCCCAACTGCTTTGAGACAGTTTGTTACCCACGCCGATAAAATCGGCAGGGTTATGTAAAGGGTTCCGTATGTTTGTTTGTTTGTTTGTTTGTTTACAAGATAACTAGAGAACGGGTGAACGGATTTGCACCAATTTTTCAGGGATTGATCAGATAGTGACAGGAAAGAATCGATTAGATTTTGGTGATGATTGGTTGATCCCTGCAAATTCTGTGTGACCTTCTAGTTTTGACTCTATAGTATAGTATATGTAAAGATCACCGTTTCGCACGTATAAGTACGAAGCGGTTTTAGCAGCCATTGTACAATGCCTCAGTCGGACACAGGGGTCATGTTTTTTCGGTACATAAATTTCGAGTTAGGTAAAGCCATGTGTTAAGACAAAATCATCAGGGGTTAGTACACATAATGGGTGATTTCACGCTCGGTGTTGGTGTTCGGTGTTGGTATTTACAGCAAAGATTCTCCTAAAATCGAGCTCCAACACCGCTGTTCAGATTTAAGGAGCCGATACCGATATCCCAACAAAGCGCATCGATAGCTTAACACTGGTAATGGCGTCAGCTCCATTCTCAACGAAGAAGAAAAAAATGTTTTTAACTACTGAATTATTAGTCTAGAATATCGTAAAATTGCCCGAGTAGTCCGGTGATTCTAAAAGCAATCCTTATTTGATCTGGAGACCGGTAAGAAACTTCACAGAAATGGATAGTATTGATAGGAACAGTAAGTTTAGATTTAATTTCTCTCGAGTTTCTCACTTGCAGCAGAAAATGCTGCAGTAGCTAATGCAGCTAGACGCCGGATCGGACGGCAAACGGCCAAATTTCGGGCATCGGCTCAGATTAGCCGAGAAGTGTCATTACATTACCTTATTCCTGCTATATAACACGCTAGTTCTCCCGTATATAACATATTGTAATATTGTATGGGCAAATTGTGGCTCGACAAAAATTAACTCTATTTTTAAACTACAAAAGAAAGCCATACGCATTTGTACAGGATCACATTTCTTAGCTCACACTGATCCTTTATTCTGTAAACTTAAAACACTAAAAATATTCGATTTGAACACTATTCAAGTAGCAGTCATTATGTTCAAGTACATTAATAATTTACTTCCACCATCCTTTCATAACATGTTTAGGTTTAATACTTCTGTTCATTCGTACCCTACTCGCATATGTGGAAACTTCCATCTTACAAATCCCAAATTATCAATAACACACAAATCTATCAGACATTCTGGTCCGGACATTTGGAACAACTTCCCCAACAACATAAAGTCTTGTTCAACCATTTACTCCTTGAAAGCTACACTTAAGCGACATATAATAGAATCATACGCTCCCCACCCTTCAAATTAGTATAACGCCAACTACAGAACTGTAACTTATTATCCTATTTCTTTATCATGCAACTGCTGCACCCACACCTGCAATTGCACTGCACCCACTTGATCACTCAATTTCTCCAAGAGAGTTATGTCGCCAAATCCTTTTTTTTTACGAGGCCGCCATCCATCTCCAGCCTAACCGCTCACGATGGCGGTCTCCTGCGTTTAAAATTATCTCTCTAATTTATTGAAAAATATTTACTGTATATCTATATTTTAAAAAAATCTTATTTGTATGTTCATTACGTTCTTGTTGTATAATATTATTGTTACATGATTCTTTCGTAATGCAATTTCTTTTGTAAAATTTCACTGTATGTATTTGTTATTGTTTGAAATGTATTTGATTAATTTATATTTGAACGCAGAAATAAAACCAACCAAACAAACAAAACAAACAAACTTTTGCATTGTGATTGTTGATTTAGAACTCATCCTAGTTAATAATGTGGATTCTCTGGGTCTTTTACTACGGAATATCGAAAATCATATTTATCAAATCTATCTGGAAAAAAAACTAGGTAGGATTTTTTATTCACTCATTCCGCCCCTTTAAAAAGCAAAGGTAGATCTAGTTCCTTTCCGTGTGCTCTAGATCGAACGTTGGACTAAATGTTGGCTTAGATTTAATTGCAGAGCTATATAAACATACTACCTGATAACACCTGTAAAATTACACTTCGAATGATGCCTACTGACTTTATTTCTCACGGCTAATCCCCCAAATTTCCCGTATCTAGCATACAAGTAGCAACACCAGCACCAACACCGAACGTGAAATGAAAATTTCTTAATCCCTAGGGTATAGTGTTAGTGAATGGAATTTTGTACATGAAATTAAACACCGGCTGCCGAGCTCGGTTCAGCAGACAACATCTGACAAAAATTAAACACCGGCAACCGGAACTACGTCAGAAAATCAGAGGTCAACACCTAACACCGACTGATTTTTTTCTCATTTCATAGTCGGTGTTAGATCATGATTTCGCGGCAAAATACCACAAACACCAACACCGAGCGTGAAATCACCCAATGTAAATTTCAGTTTTGACCCCATAGTATAGTATTGCAACTACTCTGTAGCACCGCCAAGGCGTGGGTCTGCCGCCTTTGACGGCCCATCTAGTTTGTTACCCACGCCGATGAAATCGGCAGGGTTATGTAAAGGGTTCCGTATGTTTGTTTGTGGTTTGTTTGTTTGTTTGTTTGTTTGTGTACAAGATAATAGAGAACAGGTGAACGGATTTGCACCAAATTTTCAGGGATTGTTTGGATAGTGACAGGAAATAATTGATTAAATTTTGGTGATGATTGGTTGATCCCTGCATGATTCTGTGAGACTTTCTAGTTTTGACTCTGTAGTATAGTATATGTAAAGATCACCGTTTCGCACGTATCAGATTTAAGGAGCCGATACCGATATCCCAACAAAGCGCATCGATAGCTTAACACTGGTAATGGCGTCAGCACCATTCTCAACGAAGAAGAAAAAAATGTTTTTAACTACTGATTTATTAGTCTAGAATATCGTAAAATTGCCCGAGTAGTCCGGTGATTCTAAAAGCAATCCTTATTTGATCTAGAGACCGGTAAGAAACTTCACAGAAATGGATAGTATTGATAGGAACAGTAAGTTTAGATTTAATTTCTCTCGAGTTTCTCACTTGCAGCAGAAAATGCTGCGGTAGCCAATATGCAGCTAGACGCCGGATCGGACGGCCCAGCGCGTACATGGCTAACGGCCAAATTTCGGGCATCGGCTCAGATTAGCCGTGAAGTTCCATTACTTTTGCATTGTGATTGTTGATTTAGAACTCATCCTAGTTAATAATGTGGATTCTCTGGGTCTTTTACTACGGAATATCGAACATCATATTTATCAAATCTATCTGGAAAGAGACAGGTAAGAAACTTCACAGAAATGGATAGTATTGATAGGAACAGTAAGTTTAGATTCAATTTCTCTCGAGTTTCTCACTTGCAGCAGAAAATGCTGCGGTAGCTAATGCAGCTAGACGCCGGATCGGACGGCCCAGCGCGTACATGGCAAACGGCCAAATTTCGGGCATCGGCTCAGATTAGCCGTGAAGTTTCATTACTTTTGCATTGTGATTGTTGATTTAGAACTCATCCTAGTTAATAATGTGGATTCTCTGGGTCTTTTACTACGGATTATCGAACATCATATTTATCAAATCTATCTGAAAAAAAACTAGGTAGGATTTTTTATTCACTCATTCCGCCCCTTTAAAAAGCAAAGGTAGATCTAGTTCCTTTTCGTGTGCTCTAGATCGAACGTTGGACTAAATGTTGGCCTAGATTTAATTTCAGACCTATATGAACATACTACCTGATAACACCTGTAAAATTACACTTCGAATGATGCCTACTGACTTTATTTCTCACGGCTAATCCCCCAAATTTCCCGTATCTAGCATACAAGTAGCAACACCAGCACCACCAGCACCAACACCGAACGTGAAATGAAAATTTCTTAATCCCTAGGGTATAGTGTTAGTGAATGGAATTTTGTACATGAAATTAAACACCGGCTGCCGAGCTCGGTTCAGCAGACAACATCTGACAAAAATTAAACACCGGCAACCGGAACTACGTCAGAAAATCAGAGGTCAACACCTAACACCGACTGATTTTTTTCTCATTTCATAGTCGGTGTTAGATCATGATTTCGCGGCAAAATAAACACTAACCACAAACACCAACACCGAGCGTGAAATCACCCAATGTAAATTTCAGTTTTGACCCCATAGTATAGTATTGCAACTACTCTGTAGCACCGCCAAGGCGTGGGTCTGCCGCCTTTGACGGCCCCTCTAGTTTGTTACCCACGCCGATGAAATCGGCAGGGTTATGTAAAGGGTTCCGTATGTTTGTTTGTTTGTGGTTTGTTTGTTTGTTTGTTTGTTTGTGTACAAGATAACTAGAGAACAGGTGAACGGATTTGCACCAAATTTTCAGGGATTGTTTGGATAGTGACAGGAAAGAATTGATTAAATTTTGGTGATGATTGGTTGATCCCTGCAAATTCTGTGAGACTTTCTAGTTTTGACTCTGTAGTATAGTATATGTAAAGATCACCGTTTCGCACGTATCAGATTTAAGGAGCCGATACCGATATCCCAACAAAGCGCATCGATAGCTTAACACTGGTAATGGCGTCAGCACCATTCTCAACGAAGAAGAAAAAAATGTTTTTAACTACTGATTTATTAGTCTAGAATATCGTAAAATTGCCCGAGTAGTCCGGTGATTCTAAAAGCAATCCTTATTTGATCTAGAGACCGGTAAGAAACTTCACAGAAATGGATAGTATTGATAGGAACAGTTAGTTTAGATTTAATTTCTCTCGAGTTTCTCACTTGCAGCAGAAAATGCTGCGGTAGCCGAAATGCAGCTAGACGCCGGATCGGACGGCCCAGCGCGTACATGGCTAACGGCCAAATTTCGGGCATCGGCTCAGATTAGCCGTGAAGTTCCATTACTTTTGCATTGTGATTGTTGATTTAGAACTCATCCTAGTTAATAATGTGGATTCTCTGGGTCTTTTACTACGGAATATCGAACATCATATTTATCAAATCTATCTGGAAAGAGACAGGTAAGAAACTTCACAGAAATGGATAGTATTGATAGGAACAGTAAGTTTAGATTCAATTTCTCTCGAGTTTCTCACTTGCAGCAGAAAATGCTGCGGTAGCTAATGCAGCTAGACGCCGGATCGGACGGCCCAGCGCGTACATGGCAAACGGCCAAATTTCGGGCATCGGCTCAGATTAGCCGTGAAGTTTCATTACTTTTGCATTGTGATTGTTGATTTAGAACTCATCCTAGTTAATAATGTGGATTCTCTGGGTCTTTTACTACGGAATATCGAACATCATATTTATCAAATCTATCTGGAAAAAAAACTAGGTAGGATTTTTTATTCACTCATTCCGCCCCTTTAAAAAGCAAAGGTAGATCTAGTTCCTTTTCGTGTGCTCTAGATCGAACGTTGGACTAAATGTTGGCCTAGATTTAATTTCAGACCTATATGAACATACTACCTCATAACACCTGTAAAATTACACTTCGAATGATGCCTACTGACTTTATTTCTCACGGCTAATCCCCCAAAATTCCCGTATCTAGCATACAAGTAGCAACACCAGCACCAACACCGAACGTGAAATGAAAATTTCTTAATCCCTAGGGTATAGTGTTAGTGAACGGAATTTTGTACATGAAATTAAACACCGGCTGCCGAGCTCGGTTCAGCAGACAACATCTGACAAAAATTAAACACCGGCAACCGGAACTACGTCAGAAAATCAGAGGTCAACACCTAACACGGACTGATTTTTTTCTCATTTCATAGTCGGTGTTAGATCATGATTTCGCGGCAAAATAAACACTAACCACAAACACCAACACCGAGCGTGAAATCACCCAATGTAGATTTCAGTTTTGACCCCATAGTATAGTATTGCAACTACCTTGTAGCACCGCCAAGGCGTGGGTCTGCCGCCTTTGACGGCCCCTCTAGTTTGTTTGTTTGTTTGTTTGTTTGTTTGTGTACAAGATAACTAGAGAACAAGTGAACGGATTTGCACCAAATTTTCATTGATTGTTTGGATAGTGACAGGAAAGAATCGATTAGATTTTAGTGATAATCAGTTGAACCCTGCAAATTCTGTGTGACCTTCTAATTTTGACTCTATAGTATAGTATATGTAAAGATCACCGTTTCGCACGTATAAGTACGAAGCGGTTTTAGCAGCCATTGTACAATGCCTCAGTCGGACACAGGGGTCATGTTTTTTCGGTACATAAATTTCGAGTTAGGTAAAGCCATGTGTTAAGACAAAATCATCAGGGGTTAGTACACATAATGTAGATTTCAGTTTTGACCCCATAGTACATGTAGTATAGTATTGCAACTACTCTGTAGCACCGCCAAGGTGTGGGTCTGCCGCCTTTGACGGCCCCTCTAGTTTTATAATGTAATTCCATGACCACAACTTTATCTCACAAGAGGCGTCATTTGCTGACGTAAGAACAGCATCATTGACTTGTACATTCTTTTACAAAGTTGTTTAAAAAGTGATTGCAATATGAACAGGGCAAACATTACTTTAGATAACTGGCGTATATGTGTTTATTGCCTTCACAGGTTTGATTAGCGCTGGTACTGAGACTGCTGACGCAATCAAAATGACGTTTCGTGTGAGCCCCGCTTAAGAAATAATTTAAGCAAAACATAAAATAACACTTACCTTTTATCTTTAACTTCTTTCCTTTGGTGAACGTCTGTGATTGTTGGTCTTCACTGAGGATCTGATCGATGTACATCATCCGTGATCCATCCCCTCGTATATTGGTGCTCGCCCACGCACCCAACCTCCACAGTCCTTGTCCCTCCACACCGGTCGTTCGCTTGTTGTCTTTGAAAGTCACGGTGAGATCGACATCGAGATAGCGTAGCAGACCAGTGGAGTAGTCGAACGACCCGTCCATGTGGTATTGGAGTTTCGTACCGATCACCACTGTATAATGCGAATTAAAAGTTTCTGGATGTTCACTCAACTCTCGAAATGTACAGGAGTAAAAAAAAAAAAAAAAAATCACTTTGGGCTAGTCATATTCGGGATAGCTTCATTTGGCATGGAATCGACGCTCAGAAATAGTGGAATCCACTATCAAAAGACCAATTCAACCACTACTTTCGAGTGGATTCCACTATGATTTGGAGTGAATTCAACTCCAAATGAAGTGATTCCTATATGAATCCTAGAACTAGTAAATTTCACTCCTTTTCATTAAGAGACTACATTGAAATTTCGGTGGGGGACTAAGAGGGCACGAGGGGCATGTGCCCCTTTTTTAAATCAAGATTTTTAACATGCTCATAATATATACATCCCTTTAAATTCAAACCCCTAAAGGGGCATGAACATTTTGATTTTTTTCTTCTTCTTCTTCTCAGAGATTTTAGAAAATTCGACCCCTCCATTTTACGAAATCTTGGATCCGCCGTAAAAATTGGCAGGCATTACTCTTCCATAATCCGAGGAGAGGGCGTTCATTTTCCGCCTCTATAACGCGGGTACAGCTAATCTAGACTTATGGGCTTGAATTCACAAAGGAGGTTTAACCATTGGTAAGATTTAAACCTCCGTAAGCGTACTAAATAAAGAGTAAATAAGCGCACATTGCACATGCGCGTGCTCAAAGAAAATATATGATCGGATCAGATTCCGTGCGCACGTACGCTTAAAAAACCGAGGAGGGGGTTTAAACCATGGTTTAAACCAAACCTCCTTTGTGAATTCAGGCCATGGGGTACTTTGTGACAAATTAGAATCGATATATTAATAAATTCAAGGGTGCCTAAGGGAAGGAGGTCTTTGAGGTTTCTCTGAGCCTCATCGGAATGCAGAAATTGGTACCTTGATAGTAACCTTCCTTGAAAAATCTTTGAAAAGGTCTGATTACTATCCAAATTGTACTCATTCGTGTTGAATATTGTGATTGTTAATACCTGCGGGGAGGGGGGGGGGGGGAGCTTTAAATGCTCCATTCTGTTAAATGCTCCATCCTGTTATGAGAGAAATGAATTATTTCACATTTTATTGCTTCAATATTTATAGCTATAATAACAGCAAAGAATGAAACATGATACATATTTCGTCTTTTGTTCTGTAGGAATCACATAATCACTCCGTTTTGGGGCATCCGCAGACAAGGGCGCTACGCAGACAAGGGGGTATTTAACCATAATGTTTTAATTGGCTTCTTTATTTTTCGTTTAAATACATTCATATAAGGGATAGGGATTCCATAATGTAAGACATTCATATCAATCAAAAATAAAGAAATTTAGAAAAAAAAAATAGTGAACGATGGATTATATTGACATAAACGTAGATTAAGAACGTAGGATCATAATTAGGACCAGGAGTAAGGCTTAAAATATACGCCCCCCCCCAAAAAAAAAAAAAAAAAAAAAAAAAAAAAAAAACAAAAACAAAAAAAACAAAAAAACAAAAAAACAAAAACACAAAAAACAAAAAACAAACAAAAACAAAACAAAAAAGCAAAAAGCAAAAAACAAAAAACAAAAAACAAAAACAAAAACAAAAAATACAAAAAACATAAAAAACACAAAAAACACCAGCCAAAAAACCCCAACCAAACAAAACAAATAAAAACAAAAACAAAAAACACAACAAAACAACAATTTAGTTTTATACTGACTTCATTTTGTCAAATATATTATAACTGTGGCGATGAATGATGATACACTGCTACATGCAAATGAATTGACTAACATGCCTCGTTGCCTCTGAATGTGAAAGTGATAGAGAGAAAGAGAGTTTAAAGCTGCCTTTAAGGGAACCTCCTAAATAACGTCATCTTTTAACAGGATTTGGAAAATGTCTGTACGTCTTATTTTCCCGTCATGCACCATTCTTCCTCGTATTCATTGCAGGCAATTTTCTACATTTGCAAGTCAAAAGTAATAGTTTTGAATTAAAAATGTGCTTATTTTCCAGGCCAGTTATTAATCAAAACAAAGAAATAAAATGACATTAATCTCTGGTTATAATCTTAATTTCGAAATGATCGTAAGGTGGCGCTGTTCAAATTCTACCCGTTTAATGCCACTGCAAGAAAACGAGACGGTGGAAAGAAAGGGAATAAGAACTTGAAGATTGGAAACTTACGGTATGGGCAGACACTGCAGGACATATCTTCCACTTGAGTCGGGTTGGCGCAGTTAGCCCGTGGACATTGCTCAGTAGTACAATCCGGACTCTCTTCTACACAGACACATGTCACGCAAGGTGCTTACATACCGTATATATATATATATATATATATATATATATATTGACCGAACTGACGTGCATTGAGAACGTAGGGTCATACTTATGACCCCAAGAAATAATTATGATGCACGCCCCCCCCCCCCACAAAAAAATACATAACACAATAACAACAAACAAACAACACAACACAACAACACAAGCAACAAAAAAGCAAAACAAAAACAAAAACAAACAAAAACAAAACAACAACAAAGTTTTATAATGATTTAATTTGGTCAAATAGATTACAAGAGTTTTAATGAATAATGTTAATGGTTGCAAGCTAATGAATCTACCAACATGCCTCTAAATGTTTACAGGAAAGTGAACGTTATAGAGGGAAAGACAGTTTAAAGCTGCCTTACACGAAACCTTCTAAATAGCGCAATCTTTTAACAGGATTTGGAAAATGTTTGTGCGTCTTATTTCCCCCTCAAGCACCATTCGTCCTCGTAGAAGCTTAGATTGTACAATTTTCTGCATTTGCAAGTCAAAAGTATTAGTTTGAATTTTTTTTAATGTGATTATTTTTCAGCCTAGTTGTTAGTTAAAATTGAAAATAAAATGCAACTGATGATGATGGATTAAGTCGTCGCATACGACGAATCTTACTCCCTGTTGAATGTGTAAGGCGGGTGTTTGTGCCCCCTGTGACTAAGGCCTATCCTTGACCTACAGTGCTTCTGACAGTCAGGACAGGAGTGATGTTATGTTGGTGGCAGTGATCGTGGCAGGTTGCGTATAGCTGCATGTTGGGCCACCCGACGGTCAATTAGGCGGGCTGTGTAGTTATTTTCGAATTGGGCAATACCCTCTTGGCAGATTTTACGCCATCCTGCTCGATCGCTGGCCTGAGCCTCCAATGCTTGACGGTCCAGTCCTGCAAGAATTTAGGGTGGCCTTGGGGACGTCTCTGTATCGCTTGCACTGTCCTCCTTGCGACCGTTGCCCCTCGTCAAGCTGTCCGAATAGGAGCACCTTGGGGATACGTCCATCACTCATACGTGAGACAAGCCCAGCCCAGCGTAGCTGTGTTCGCATTATGAAGGACTCGATGTTGGTAAGGTTGTTTGCATAATTGTGATCTTGTCTTTCCAGGAAACGCCACAGATCTTCCTGAGGCAGAGCATGTGGAATTGTTCCAGCCTTTTCAGATAGGAGCGGTACGGTGTCCAGGGCTCACAGCCGTAAAGGAGGGTGGACAGTACCACAGTACGGTAGACTGGGATATTAGTACTCAAGCGAATACCATTCAGACCATAAGTTGTTAGTTAAAAAAAAAAAAAAAAATGCGACTAATCTCTAAGTTATAATCTTAATTCCGAAATTACCATGAGATGGCGCTGTTCAAATTCTACCAGTTTAATGCCAATTTATGAATTGGAGAGTATGGAATGAAAAGAAATAAGAACTTTAAGATTTGAAACTTACGGTAAGGGCAAACACTGCAGCACTTTCCTTCCACCTGAGTCGGGTTAGCGCAGTTAGCCCGTGGACATCGCTCAGTAGTACAATCCGGAGTCCCTTCCACACAGACACATGTCACGCAAGGTGCCTGTCTCCATTCCTCACCGGGTTGGAACTCCTGACCGCCAGACCGACATGCCTGGCCCATGTAGGATTTAGGTTGGAGCGGCTCTACCTCTGTAAAAGATTCATATTCTTCCCAATATCAGTTATGTCGGGAGGAGAAACCCGAGAGTTATAGTGATTAACTTCGTTTTCCCCTCCCACGCACATATTGAAAAGATGAATATGTTCGCCCGTGGAGGAGGGTTACTGCACGAGAGACCTCGAATACTCCACTCTTTTAAAACATGGATTAACACCAAAGTATGAGCTAATAACACCTCCTCCCTTTCACTGCCCGCCACTTCACACTATTCACATTTTGTAATTGATCCACATCGCTTGTTTATACACCACATTTGGAAAGTACATGTACTTCCACTGCGCTGTTTATATAATTTAAGTATTTGAGAAGAGAATGTTCATTCTTCCCAATTCATTTTTGAGGGGAAGTGGACTCTGTAAAGTGTAAAGGCTGTTTCCATCCGAACTTCCTATTTGGGTAAGGGTTTTCATCAGACCCAAAGGCATAGTATCCAAGGCGCTTGGGACAAATTGGGCATTTTATTTCTAAATTCCAGACGTCCAAGAAAAAGGGAATTGGTTCCATGTTAGTCTGTGAACCTTGGGAAATGGCGTAACGATCGTCCAGCAAAGTGAGAAGGCACTGGTGCCATTGTTAGACAACTGATCCTGTTAAGTGGATGAAATGCGAAAGAACAAGGTCACCAATTGGGAGGTATGGGAGGAGTAATATCAATTTTTCTCACCCTTTCTTTTCCACATTTTGGGGGGTCTTTTTACATGTACCGCCCATAACTTGCCACCGAGCAAAGTAAAGTATTACAACCAACATGACCAATAGTACGTCCGGAGAATGGGACATAAAGATTTCAGAACTTCATGCTGCAATATGTTTTACAGTTCATTTGCTGTTACCATTTTATATACCATCTCTGAGCCAAAATGTTTTCTAAAAACACCTCACGCAAAACCGATTGGTGAATTTTTACATTCAGTTCTTTAAAACAAGGATGAAAGTATATTCAACATTTCAATCCGATAGCAAAGAAAACTGGGTTTGGAGTAAAGCCAATGCTCTTGTTTTGAAAGCTAAATTCAATAACTATATATTTAGGTCATAGACCTTGCTCATCGTTTAACCTTATTAGAATGGATGAAAATGACAATAGAGGAGCACGGCTTGACAATGAACTTTGACCTAAAGAGCCAGGATACGTGAACAAGAGATAGAATGTGCCCCATTACATTTGGCACATAAAGCCATTATAAATTTAAATTACTTCTGCTTAATGCAGGCGAGGAGTCATTGCTCATGAAGCCCTTCAAAACCAAGGAGAGGATCGAGGATGGTAGAAAATTATTTGGGCGGAAATAGGTGGAGTTGGCAGTAAGACCAAATGTTTACACAAGAGTAAAGCTTACCGCTACAAGTTGGTCCTTGCACACACTTCTTGATATCTCGCCTATCCTCCCCAGTCCCGGTAAATATAAGCTCCAATCCCGATCTAGTGGCGGGGGCGTCACCCCGCCCAAAACTGACGCATATGTAGCGGACAGCTTCACAGGACGGCGGAGTTAGGTCAAAGGTGATGTCATCGATGACAAAATCCGTATCCTTCTTATGCAATCGTGACGCTTGACGGGCGCTGAGGACTTGGTCGACGTATCCGTGCCTCGCTCCTCCACCGCCCGGTTCGCTGCTCCCCCACGCCGACAATTTCCACAGGCGTTTACCGGTCACGCTCGTCGTCTGCGAAAATTCCTCGAATAGGACGTCAATGTCAAAGGTCAATGTCATGGGTTGGTGGACAGCCATGACGTCATTCAGACGGTGAAGTTCAAGGTGTAGCACCTCGGCGATGACGTCTGTGCGGGAAGAGAAAGAGAGAGATGGAGAGATGGTATAAGTATATGGAGTTGGACGTGAAGTGACAGGCACATGGCTGGGGGAAGGGGGCGGCTTGTGCCGATGAATTCCCTGGTTAGGCACCTACTGTGAAAGGCATGTAAAAAAGCTATCTCATTTCATGGTATTATCTAAATGACTTAATCAAATTCTGTTCGCGCGTAAACTTTACATCGAAAGTAAGTTACACACAATGCACTATAACAAAACTTGTTTTTAATTACAACCGCCACAGATCTGTGTATGTTAAATTAATTTATAGTCAAACAAAACATATGGTTTCAGTAGCTTATATCAATTGTTGTAACTCGCTATTGGTAATAAAACGGACAGGCCTACAACTGACAACTCACTTATCTCCCCAGTGTTAGCGTAACCAAATTATTCTGTATGATCCCCGAGGTTGATTGATTGATTGATGCAAGATATATTTCATTTCATTTCCAAATACAACGATATGGTTTACAAAATACAAAATCATGAAATGAAAAGGGAACCTACTGGAAAGCATAGCTTGTTTGTGTAGGTTCGATTGACTCATTGCTCACGATTAAAAACATATTTATAATGCCCAAGGCATGTGAACTCTATTTTTTGTCTACAAAAATGCAGATATCACATAATTATCGTGACAAATTTGTATGGTTAACATACTCTATGAATATTTTATACCATTTTCATATATATATATATCCTGCGGTATAGGGGAAATATAACATTACTGGTTATATTCTGAATTTGTCTGCTCGTATATGACTTGTATGCAGAATTTGGTTTCAAAACACGCTACATCCATGACGCTAAATCCACCAAAACAATGATTATTAAAAAATTCCTTACTTGCATTATCGATTTGAAATTAAACTTGAACTTATTGGCCCATATTCTGAACTCTGGTTTAACCCCATAGCCTAAGTTAAACCAGAGTTTAATTAAAACTGACTTAGACCCCAAGTCCAGTATAAATATCTGTACAAAGTTAAATCACACTTAGACTGGAGTTTAAGTTAAAGTTCAGAATGTGATTTTCTAATACGTCGGTTTGAAGGGCAGGTTTAGGCTGGGTTTAAACCACACTTAGACCAAGGTGTAAGTTAAACCGGCGTTCAGAATACGGGCCATTGTACTTCTGACTCAAACTGAAAGATGAAATCACTCATTAAGGAAATCCAGGGGTACTAATTATTTTTCAATTAACAAATTACTTTTAAAACGTGTGGATTTAGGAAATAAAACCGTTATTTTATCCGATACACACAGTTCAAAGGGCGCAGCAAGCTACCTTCTAAGGCGTGGGAAACTGAAGGTCATTGGGCGATCATTCATGCATATCATATTGTTCTGTGATTGTTTAGTTCCCGGGAAGGTAATAGTTATGTTGATGTAGCCCATTCTTGAACTAAACTGAAAGTGATGAAGCATGTTTTGGAACTAAACGTTACATATCATTTCTATATTGACCTCAGGATGAGTATGATATTATTACTCACTATGGAAGCACAGAGGACATGGCTCTTTCGGGATGGCGACTGGATTGTCGCAGTCCAGATACGGGCATGTCATGACGTCACAGATGACGTCACTATCATTGCAATGGCACTCGGTATCTCGATCGATGACCCACGAGTCTCCGTGGAAATACATCTCTCCCTTGAAGATACATGGTAGAATTGGGTCACTGCTGAAGGCCGCACTCAGACTAGCACTATCCCAAGCTAAGAACATTGAAAAAGGTTAAAAATATGAAGAAAAAACAGATAAGAAGGATTTAAAAATGGTTAAGCTTATCATTAAAAAAACGGGATTACACATGCAACTAGAGGGGGAATGTATTTAAATTT
Source organism: Heliocidaris tuberculata (assembly GCA_025618425.1). Lineage (NCBI taxonomy): Eukaryota > Metazoa > Echinodermata > Echinoidea > Camarodonta > Echinometridae > Heliocidaris > Heliocidaris tuberculata. Next base: position 4,428,407 of record CM046833.1, read on the forward strand.
GTCGGAGTTGCTGATCTTCAAGCCTGACCTTTACTTGCTACTGCACGCTGTAGGAAGTCGGCAGGAGTCTACGAGCATCGCAAAGGGACTTCCATATACATTCTAACAAAAATTCAATACAATGATGAAATCCTTTATTTTTATTCCCTTGAAATATTCTGCACAATAAATGCGATGCATAATTCATTTACGGAGCCTTGTTAGCACTGGAGCGCTAGTCGGGGACTTGGGGGCTGCAGCCCCCTAAAAATTCCTCGACCAAAAAGAAAAAAAAAAAAGAAAGAAAGGAGAAATAAAGACAAGAAGAAAATACATCCTTTTTATTTACGCTTAGTTAGGATATATATATATATATATATATATATATATATATATATATATATATATATATACGTATATATATATATAATATATATATATATATAATATATAGGGGGACGTGGACGGTTATACACTATGTTTCCGACTATTTGTAATGTATGTGAAATTTGAGGGGGGGGGGAAACGTCCACTGGAAATTTGAAAAAACATGAAAAAATAAAATAAATGGGTTAAAGCTACATAATATTATTTATGCCCTGAAGTGCTCTAAAAGGCAAAGTTTCACTATTAAAAATGGAAAATCATCTCGCTCGGTCGCTTCCTCGTTTAATACACTCAAACTTTAAATAAGAGATAATCTATAGACAAGTATTTAACCGACAGAGAGGAATCGTCCCTGGAAATTGAACTAGCAAAAAATGTTTTAATTGTTTCATTGCAATTTAAGATGCCTATCCCCCAAAAGAAGAGAAAACAGGGGTGGATATTAAACTCAGAATTTGATTTACCTGTATGAATGAAAGTGGTTTTAAATGCAACGTTTCAAAGTACAAAAAGTGAAATTTCCTGGCTCGGCGGCTACACGATCTCGCAAAGTAGAACAATTAATTTACTCGGCAAAGGCGCGCGACACTTTCATGGTACAGCAAAATGAAAAGTCTTCTTATTTATATGAGGGATGGAGATGTACCTCCCCCCCCCCCCCTCCTTCAAAGGATTGATTTTCCGAGTATAGTATGTATAGTATAGTATGTATAGTATAGTATGTATTGCGTACCTGACGCTTTCAATTTTTTCTGGCTCAGCCCCCTCAAAAATTTTGGCTCAATACACTCCAGCTTGTTAGGCTTCTCATACCTGAAAATTTTGTTGTTCTATGACGAAAAATTATATCATTATCCTTTCTTTTTCTTTCTTTTTTTTCTTCTTCTTCTAAATCGGCTTACTGAATTTAAACATTATTATATTGAAATAAAAGAAGTAACAGACCATTATTATGTTGGTTGTGCCGTGATGTTAGAGTATTATGTTATACCATATATATTTCGAAAAATTGTTGTCCACTAATGAATTATATTTTGAATTGGCTTGCGGCAGTTTCTAAATTTGTAAAATTGTCTTATCCTTTGTATTGTAATTATGACATGATGTTGTTTTTTTTTTTTGTCTTTGCAGTTATTGTTGTTTTTCTGTTATTCTTTGTAAACTGGAAATTGAGAATGACCCTGTATGTGTGGATTTTAATCAATAAATTTGAATGTGAATTTATATAGGGAGCATACCACACCGTAGTAGTTGGCCCCTAAATGGATGCTACCGCTTGCACCCGCCCCCCTTCCTTGGATACCCCTCTGATAAAAGAAGAAAAAAAAGAAACCTTCCTTTATTTTCCCAGCAGGCAAATGACACCCACTTGACATCGTGATTAGATTTGCCTAATATCTTGACATCCTATCCTTCCCATCTCGTCCCCCTCGGCATTGAACTTTGACCTTTTACACTCGTCATCTTGCCAAAAACGTCGCAAGGAAAGGGAAAAAAGAGACTTTTCCAGACATGTCTGAAATAGCAGTGGTTTCGATCCGTATAGATTTCTGACACCATTATAAGTGTTGTACAACATCAACACAATATTCAAACTATTTCGAAATAACCTCCCCCCCCCCCCCTTTTTTTTTTTTAAATTCATTTATAATGGTTTCTTTTCCTTGAGACAGTGTCATGTCATATAGAGGATAATGTTATGGAAACAAAACATATGTTTGGAATGGATTCGTGAAAAAAAAATTATACTCCGTGAATAAACCACAACATTTATCTCGTTAAGTGTGCAAAGGACCCGATATTATTAAAAAACGCATTTCAGCAAAATATTTGTTTTGTTTTTCTTCGAAACTATCAATTTTCAAAATATCAGAAAATACTTTTTTCGATTTTTCAAGTTCAAAAGTTTATTCAGCACTTTTCTTAACCATAGAGAGCTTGCCTTATTATGTTCATAGTTTTCACTTTGTTCCATCGTCTAGATTACTAGAACATATTTTTTAATATTACTTACACAGACTGCTAGGATAAGGGCTTATCAATTATGGTTTTATCGAATTCTGTTTATTTACTCAGATACCTTTTCTTCTTATTACTTATTACAATACCTTATTGTTGGTGATTTTTCCAGATTATTTTCAAATGAAAACCAAACATTCAGAATAATGATGTTCTTATATTCCAGTGCATCATACCTGTAGAAATATTGGTAATACCGCAATGACAAACTGTGTCTCACACCCGGATCTTTTAAACAGTTATTTCCATCCGCATGTGTTCTTAGAAATGGTTTAGTTTATCAACTTGATCGTTTTAAAATGAAACAAAGATCTTCCTAGTTGCTTTTTTTTTCTTCAAATTTAAAGATTTATTTCGCTAACTTTCAAGAAATTTTCAATTAAGGAATACATTGTGCGATGAGTTTATAAATCATACACAAACATCATTTTTTGTACACTCAAAATGTTTGATTGCAGTATTAAAGGATGTACAAATTAACTGCTTTCAATGATGAAAAAAATATTGAACTTTGGGTGAAACATATAACTATATTTGTTCCCCCATGATTAAAGTGTAATTCGCATTTTGGTATGAGCTAAAATCATTGTAGCGATATATAATAATGTTAACATAGCGGTACGTCGGGGCGGTCTAATTAAGATGAGGATTTATTTTTTTTCTTGAAAATGGGCACATTTCCTTTACTCCTAATGACCCCCCCCCCCCCCCCCCCCCGACATCTTAGCAATATAGACCTACTGATTCACTCCTTATGGAAGAACAGGCTATTCATCCGTTTAATCATTCTATTATTGTTGTAAGTCACTGATTTTGTTATGGTGTTACTGTTTTTTATATGATTTTCGGGAAAAAAACTATTCACTCTGATTACTTTTTTCATGTAAATTTAAAAGTTCTACTTTACAATGGCTTGGGAAGGATACTCTTTTAAATACAACTTTAAATTTGTACTTTTTAACATTATATTAATTAAACCATTGCCTATGGGAACGAAGTGATCCCTGTATTTAATACATAGGAATGGGAGAATTCACTCACTCTCTCTATAAAACAAAGAGTGAATTTTCACTATGTTTTCACTCCCCCGGGAGTCACGTCAGTGATCACTCGTTTAGGAGTGAATATCGAGTGACTATCGAGTGGTCTCTAAAAGGAAAAGAGTGGAGTTTCACTCTCTTTCACTCTGTTTTCACTCCCCCCGGGGAGTGACGTCAGTGATCACTCGATTTTTGTTGTTGTTGTTTTTGTTGTTGTTGTTGAAGAGAGCAGTAGTCAACGGGTTGATATAGTAGGCCTACACTAAGAGCTTTTAAAAGTAGGCCAGATCCCCAAACCCCGTACGTAATCAATTTTAAAATAAAACCGACTTTAGCAAATTGTTTAAATTGATGATTATTATTTTACGTATTAATACACTTAATAGTTGCACGATATTCTACTTTTTCATATAAGATGTTTTATACACTCCTGCTGTTGAGTAAGAAATCTAAATTTTTTATGAATTTTATCTAATATCACTGAAAATGTGAAACTCTATTATCTGCAACGGGCTATCATGTAGAGTGATCGCTTTCTTCAGCGTGAATTTTGGAATTTTCCTTCAACAACAGCTTTGCCCAGTTACCTAAATAATATTTGTATCAGAACACGGAATCGAAAATAAAAAATGAAATTCTTACCTCCAGCTTGCACTAATCCGTTGAAAGCACCACAAAATACTGAATAAATCCACACAAGAAAGACTGCTTTATCAAATGATTTCTTTAGAATATGTCCGTCCATTTTTACTCTCCCCGATGCAGGCGTTTATTTGAGAGTCAACCGAATTTCCTTCCCGTTGTGTATTATTTTTCTATCTCTCTTTTAGTCTCGTCTTGAGGGGTTGCTTAATGGAGAAGATAGCGGAGATGTCATACAGCGATGATTATTTAGACCTGTTCTGCCAACTAGAATTTCAGAGGATGTTCGGAGCATCTGTTAAGTGGCAAATGTGAATCTGGGGACGGGGTCCCGCTGCGAAGATATTTAGGACTCTCCTAGTGGGAGAACACGGAGTCCGTTTACACGATGCTGGGAGGTAGTAGCACTGATGGAAGCTTAAGGGGATTCGGTGAGGAACACTTCGAGAGGCATTTAAAAACATACCTATTCACAGCCTTTTGCGATACATTGATCTACATTTGCCGTTCTGCACCCAGATTAAGGATATATATTTTTCTATAAGGCCCTACATAAAAATTACCCACAAAACATCAAACAAACAAACAAAACCTGCTAAATATTATGGGAAGTTTTGTTTAACTTGGAATTAGTTTATTTCTCAAGGTTTAAACCATCCCTTTATGCCTTGCCTTCGATTTGGTCTAGAAACATCCAGGTAGCAGCCCTCAGCCCATCATACACACATGCGACGCCATTTTTATAGGTCGCCAAAGGGGGTGAATCGCCCCTGTAGCCCTGAAAACATAGACAAGGGTGGCTACGCCATGCTTCACAGTTAGCTGGTAGACAATGTTTTTGGAAGACATGTTGCTTTTGCAAGCTGGCAAGACCGTCTTAGTACGTCTATCAGTCATATCTGATCAATGTAACATGCTACGATAAGTGCTCTAACAGTCAACATTCGCTGTGACGTCACTAACATGCGTACATCCTGACGGATGTGTACTTGACTTGTGTTAGGGTCTTTTCTTCTAAGTAAATATTTGCTTTCAGCCAAGAGTATAACACTTTCAATAATGTATCATTGCTATTTCATGTATATACTACTTTACAGTGAAGTTTTGTTGCCATCTATCTCTCTCGAAATTCATAATGATATAGCGTTATTATAGTGTAAATTAATTGATTTAATAATTTTTAAATAATGATACAAATAAATAGTGTAGTTTAATCATTTGTTTGCTATACTGTTTTATAAAATGCTTCAACAAAGGTATGGAATGAATCATTATTATGGTAACACTTTCTCTTTGGAAAAAAAAATGTTGCAACACAAAATAACAAAAAAATAATTTAACATGGAATGGTGACAAAGATATTGTGCGCAATTCACTGAAAGTGAAATAAGTGTCACTAAAAATAAAGGAAACGGGCACTATAATTTCGTGTAGGTTTATAAAATGTAAATTGTATATGGGCTTTATGCCGCAGATGGGGAAAAAATATATTTACTGGAGCCAAAGTGATATGAGCCGTGGAGAACCATTACCCTCGCGTCATTAAAGAGTATTTGTGTGGAATCAGGGGACACAACGTACACCCAGTCGCGTGGAAAATGGGGCAAATGGGGAAAATCGAATGACGAAAACATGGGGAGGGGCGCGGGAAGAGAGCGAGAGAAAAAAAAAGTGAAATGGAAATGAAGATAATGGCACCCTTTTCAACCTCGTAAATGTTTGCCATGTTAATTCGCATTTTATTTGAGCAATAAGACCGGTGCACCCTCCCCCAAGATGCCCGTGCCCCTCAATGGTTGGACTCGCGCTACATACCACTGCTTTCACCCTTTCAGGAATATGGAAGATTTAAATTGGATGTTAACGACATGTTTTTGCCATTTTACTCAGAACTAATCCTAAATTGTGTTGCTTAGATATGTACCTGTATGTCCTTAGTAGCAGACAGGAAGAGTTAGCAGAGATTGGTTGGAAGAAACGTAAATGTAAAGTAAATCAGAGAAATAAGCATTCAGGGTTTTTTTTTTCGCTTCCATTTTATACCTTTTTCACCTTTTCCTTCTTTATTTTCTTCATTTTCACAATTTCCTTCCTTTACATCTTTGTTTTTTTAAAATTATTTTTATTCCTTCTTCCTCTTTTTCTCACTTTCTTCATACCAAGGAGGTTCAAACAGATGGAGTCAGAACAGACAGCTTCCCTTTGAAGTGACCTTCAGTGCCGCCACAACAACCACGATAAATATGTGCTCTCCGAAAACGTAATTCTTCCAAACGAGGAAACAATCGAATTCCGTTTTATTGCGTAACCATGGGATACATACAATTAAGATATTTTGTTATAATGATAATTAGTTTTCGCAGACTCAAATGTAACTTGGGAAAAGTGCATATGAATGGTACGACAAGGTAATTGCGGGATCATATTTAGTGCCAAAATACAAGAATGGCGATGACAATGTCTTGACTGCCCGCGTGTGCCCACTATTTTGGTAACTTTATTTCCTACAGCCATCTTTCATGACAGTAGGTCTAATACAAGAAATTTATTAATCAGAATTAAGCGGAAAGGTGATAAAATTGCATCAAAGAGGCATACACTTTTTGACACTTTCTAGGCTATATCTCAAGAAATTCTTCATGTTGAGGCAGGGGTATTTTAGAATGACATTGATCATTTACATTACAAGTGCGAATTCACTTTCTGTGTCGGTCGATTTATGACTTTAACTGCGCATCATAAACCTTTAAATGTCAAAACCTCTCTAAATCTTTCCCTTTTACTTTGGCGGCATCAGACATCGACATAAAAGAATCAAGGCAGTTCAATAATTCAATTGTACATCCTTTACAAATTTGCCAGGTGTTTGCATTATTTATCGTTAGTTGAGATTCCATCTGTTTTAACCTTCTTGATCATGCTAAGTCTAGAGTCCTTTTATAGACAGAGTTACGACACGGACGTCCTATCTTTTTTAAAAAACAAAATGGCCTTCGAATTCTTTCTATTTAGAACACTCAGGTACTCATCAGAATTGAATAGAAATGTTACGTAATAGTGGAAATGAATGCGTTCAAACCATTGGTTGTCGTAGCTCTTCTATAAAGGGACTAAGTCAATCTGCAGCACGTCCTCCATCATGGGCATAATACATTGATAGAGCGATCAATAGATCGATCAGTAGTTCGGTAACAAAAGAGCATTTATAAGGACGAAATAGCGATAAGCATTAAAACAGTTAATGTGCCGGTACATTTTTTTCTTCTTCAAAGTCGTCAGGCATCCTTAAACAGCCAATATGTTGTTGTCATTACACCGAAGACGCTTAAAATGATGTCAGAGCGATTTCAAGTAGGGAGGGGTCCACTCTTTTTCATCGGAAGAGGAAATTTCACATCCCCTCTCCCCTCCATGTTTTCTTCTATCCATGATGACAATGAGCCAACCCAATGTCGAATCTGCTGCACCCCCTCACTGAGACCTTCACCTCAACGGGGAAAGTGTGATTAAATTAGTGACGTCAGGTGGAGCAGCCAAAAAAAAAAAAAAAAAATCCCCACATAACGTGGTCTGCATCGGTTCCCATGGCAATGGTCTGGAAAATTTGGTCTATTGGCTTGGGATTCCGTGATCATGTGATCATTAGGTGTATCCAGCTTTTTTTATGTTAGAAGGAAGGCAGCCCAAAATGTGGTCTCTTGGCTTGAGATTCCGTGATCATGTGATAATTAGGTGTATCCAGCTATTTTATGTTTAATTGAGGGAAAGCAGCCCAAACCAATGTGCGACAGTTAAAAACAGAAATAGTGGGCTCATATTCTCTGAGAATGTAAATGAAATAGAATGAGTTAAAAAAAAAAAAAAAAAAAAATCTTCAACTTTTCACCCCGACTCTAAGCTATGTGATTATCTATTCGATAACTATAGTGTAGAATGATTTGAACGATTTTTGTAATGTTTTTGTGGAGAAATTAGTATATGCCATATATTTTTTTTTTAATAAGTGGATTTCAGCAAATCCTCTTTTTTAATTGGAAAAAAAAAAAATCATTGATCACCGATAAATATATATCTATCTAAACTTTGTCCAGTGGGTGAAATTTAATGGCACATTCATTGGCTGGAGGGTTGGACATGAAGACCTGAGGTTGGCCCCGGCCCCCCACACAGGTGGTCATCTGTACCGCATGCGCGTTCCCGATTTTTCGGGAAAAGGGGTATATTTAAGGGGCTCAGTTCGGGGAAAAAAATCCCGAAAAATCGTTGAAAAAGGGAGTCTTTAAGCATTTTTTTCCCGAAATATTTTTAATGAAGGGTAGTTTTCAAATCTTTCCCGAACAATCCTGAAATAGGGTCCCGAATAGGGTTAGTTTCAAACCCCCGAAAAATTCCTCGGCACTCTTCCTTCATTTAGGGGGTAATTTTGCTAGCTTCCCTTCCAAAAACCCGTGATGGGGGGGGGGGGGGGTAATTTTGCTGGCTTCCCTTCCAAAAGCCCGTGATAGGGGGGAATAGGGTTAGTTTCAAACCCCCGAAAAATTCCTCGGCACTCTTCCTTCATTTAGGGGGTAATTTTGCTAGCTTCCCTTCCAAAAACCCGTGATGGGGGGGGGGGGGGGTAATTTTGCTGGCTTCCCTTCCAAAAGCCCGTGATAGGGGGTCAATTTTGATGGCTTCCCTTCCAAAAGCCCGTGATAGGGGGTAATTTTGATGGCTTCCCTTCCAAAAGCCCGTGATAGGGGGTCAAAATCCTAACCCATTCCCATCCTTAAAGGGGGTATCTCTAAGAATCTGGAACAAGCATATGTGTATGGTTGACCGCCTGAGGGGGGGGGGGGGGGGGCCGGGAGGTTGGCCCAGAGATTGATTGTCAACTGGAGGGGAGGGGGTCGCAAAATAAGAAATATATATCCGAAGAGGGGCAGAAGGGATTCATTGTTGCGGAGGGCCTATAAGGGCATTTTGAAATAGGAGGGATGAACAACGTTTTTTGGCACACGACTCCAGGTGATTCATTTGCACCAACAAATAAATATATTCTACCAGCAATGTTAAGAATACCGTATAATAATGGTTTCTTATAAAGTGCTTTTACAGTAAACTGATCAGAGTGCTGATACAACAAAAATAGAATGTATATATTTGGAAAAATAAACATATGGAATGTAGAATTAAACACAGTATTCATCAATACACAAAGATTAGGCATGATGTTCACAACAAATATGCTAATGAGCATTTGGCTGCCTTTATGTTGGTGCATGGGATTTGAATTAATGTTTTATCGTTCTGTGCATGGAGATGATAATTAGAACCTGCAGGTGTGGCCCGTAAGTTGGATAGGTACTGTGAAGCAGTATTCACCAGGCACTTGTAAACAAAAAGTGCCAGTTTATATTCAATGCGTTCTTTGATGGGAATTTAAGAAGCCAGTGTATACATCAACAAAGGAGCACTGGGCTCTTTTCTCTGCACCAAAGACCAGTCGAGCCGCTCGATTTGGGATTTTCTAGCGTCTTTTCATATCGCCAGCATTCATATTTGCCAGCAAATAATTCCCATAATTAAGTCTGCTCAAAACGAGAGAGCGCACTGCATGATAACATCTGTCATTTGTGACATAGTTCCTAACAATAGAGATATGTTTCTCAAGTGTAAATTTTCTATCTTGCACACTCTATGAACATGATCTGACATTTGATAGTGTCTGGTCAAAATGGACACCTAGATATTCACAGTGACATCAGCAGTGTTGTTAACCCTTTCGAGACAATTGACCACATTTTGTGGTTGGGCTCAATAACTTTTGATTCAGAGCCCAGAAAAATATACTAGATACATGAGTAGACAGAGCAAAAATTTCTGCACACACACTGTGTCCATTTTTGTTACATGACCATATTGCGTTTGATCCCAGGACTTTTAAAAAGGAGAATAAGATTTAAAATCCTTAAATTGGCAACACATTGAGAGGTTCAAAATCATTGTTTTTTATCAAAATTGGCAACTTTTTAAACTTTTCGCCAATTCTTTTAACCATGTATATTGTTTTCAAAGACATTACCCCTTATTACAATCTTGTAGTACTAAAAGAAAAATATTATTGTTGCCAATTTGAAGAACAAAATGTGATCAATTTAGCCCTGAAATAATTCCTGTCCTGAAAGGGTTAATTTCGATCTGAACGCTCAGATCTCCTACTGGATGTAGGTTACCAAATGACAAAAGGAGGATTTCATTTTTTTCCTCATATCTTGAAATACTCCAAACATAACCTTGCAAGGTTATGGTTGGAGTATTTCAAGATTTCTTGGGAGCCAGGGGTGCTGGGTGTGCTGCAGCATCCCCTGTTTTTATTGTTGTTATAGAATCCACCCCAGCGTTGCAGGAGGTATGGGGTGATAGGAAAAACACCACTTTTCTGATAAATATGCTACACTGTATGTTTTATGTTAAATATTTGTATGGAATGAAATTAAGCATTAACCAGACTGAGTGCTAAACACCCATGAATTTCCACCGGCTACTACTGCTAATTTTGTAATACACACTCAACGATTCCTATACACTTCAAACAATAACATGCAGGGTTCTGTTTCCAGCCTTCTATATAAAAAAACTAAAAATATTTTTATCATAGTCTACTAACTGATACGATAGTCCATGACAGTACAGAAAATGATTACAAGACATGTTGGGTTATCAGCAGTAAAGATAGGATAGTCTTGATGGTATTGGTATTTTTCTTGATTTTTTTTTTCTTTTGTATCTTTTAGATTTTGTTGTTGTTGTATGTTATGATTGTTGTTTAATATTGTATATGTAAATAGGTACTGTAAAGGTGACCCCACCACAAGCCAAGTGCTTCTTGGGACCCTCGCCTCCTTCCACCACGTTCTTTTTGTGAATGTATTTGTATTTGATTATGATTATGAGAAGGAAATAAATGTATTTTGAATCTTGAATCTTGAATCTTGGAATATTGTGTAATGCAAATTAGAAAAGATACATGTATTCCTGTTAAATAGGATGATACTATACATCAAGTGTGGTAATTTTTCTTAAATTAGAATTTCAAGACAAGACGTCATATAGTCAATGCACAGTAATGCAAGGGTAATTTTAAAGGCTCTTACCTGTATGTCCAGTTGAACAGAGATCTCCTCCAATATACAGTGCGTCCCAGAAAAAGTCAGAAAAAGTCTCCCCAAATAAATATTTCAAAATATTTGAAGCAGCTTTAGTCCCGTACTATCTCCCTAGCCAGAGCGCTTATCCCCATCTTATGACATTTAGCCCCACCTTTGGTGGGGCTAACCTTGCTCTTTTCCAGGGCTAAAATAGTCCCGTACTATCATGGAGTTAGCCCACTTTGGCAAAACGCAATGTGAACAGAAAGTGGGCTAAGCTTAGTCCCGTACTGTCGGTGGGGCTAAATCCTCGTTTATCCCCACCGATAGTACAGGACTAAGCAACATTTTGCAAGTGTAAAAAGCCTATAAGTGCCGTAGTTCCTAAGACCATGTTATATAGATCCACCGTTCCAAAGACCCTATGTTTTTTGCTTCTAGTCAGTTACTAAGACCCCCGTTTCGAAGGCTGCTGCAGCACACCCCGTCTGAAAACAAACAAACAAACAAACAAACAAACAAACAAACAAAACAAAAAAAAAAACCCGCCATACTGCACTGTATGTAACAGGGGTGGATGCGCAGGGGGGGGGGAGTCCCCCCCCCCCCTTCCCGCGCGAAGCGCGAAAGCTTTGACCGTCTGGCAAATATGAAAGGTAACGGCTCGTGTAGTGCTTTTTTAGGCGAAAAGTTAGTTTGATTCACTAACTGCTTTTCAATTATTTGGACGCAATGCTGCACTATAGTGTAACAGGGGTGGGCGCAGGGAAGCTTTGACGTTCTCCGGAGGGGGGGGGGGCACTCAGTATATTGTGTGCGGTGGGTATGTGCCGCCCAGTAGACCCCCATTTTTACACTCAAATTTCCGTTCCAAAGCATACCATTTTTTTCTTGATAAGAAAAAGAAGAGAGAAAACCGCTCCAGTGCACCGCTGTTTTTATCATTCCGTCGTTCCGGCCGTCATGGCCCGCCCCGGCCCGTTTCGAAGAATATCATTTTTGGTGAAAGTTGAAAACGAGTTTCATTCCAGGTGCTTAATTCATCCGCGCTTTCCCCATTACTTCCAATCCGGTTCCAGTCCACCCTAGGGAATTCAGTTTTCATTCATGCTGAGCGCATGCATGCGAATTAACCCAGCTTATATGAATACACACAGCATAGACTTGCCATGACACACAGCGTATTTAGCTAATGGGAGTTTGTGGGAACCAGTTCCATAGCATCATATTTACCGTATATTGTAATCCAGTTCCAAAGCCCCCCTTTTTCCAAAATGTTAGTAGTTCCGAAGGCTATCCTTTTCAAGATATGCTAGTTCCGAAGCCCCCATTTTTTGTCTTGCCGTGGCGGCACATACCTACCACTTTTGGGGTCGACCCCCCCCCCCCCAACCCCCGGGGACGTTCTGGCAAAATTGAGAGAAAGATAAAGGGGAGTTTCCACTTCCCGCGCAAAGCGCGAAAACTTTGATGTTTAGCAAATTTTGAGGGAAATTAGTTCGATGCTCTGACTGCTTTTTAATTATTTCGACGCAATACTGCATTGTATGTAACAGGGGTGGGCGCAGGGAGGGGGAGTTTTCCCTTTTGCGCGCAGCGCAGCGCAAAAGCATTGACGTTGTGGCAAATTTGAGTGAAAGATAAAGGAGCTTCCCCTTCCCGCGCGAAGCGCGAAATTTTTGCCCTTTTAGCAATTTCGAGAGAAAGATAACGGCTCGTAGCAACTTTTTAGGCTTTTTTTTTTCTCTCACTTTCCCCCGCTTTTTCGCTCTCGCTCTCGCTTTTTTTTTTTTTTTTTTAGTTGGCGTTTTGGGGGGCGACCGCCCCCACCGCCCCCTTGTCTACGCGCCTGTACTTTACCCAACTTTTTGCATAAGAATTATTGAAAATTACATATTTTGAGTTTCTTTTTTGTCCATTATTTTTTGGTTTCTCATTTGTTACTATTGTTTAAAGTTGAAATAAGGTAATATCTTTTTAAAAATCAGAAATTTTCTCTGAAAATTTATGTGATAGTATATTATCATAATCATATATATAGAGAATGCTTGATTTATGCGCAAAATTTTGATATACAATGACCACCATATATCTTTCCTGTGGTCGAGCACTTGGGGAATAAAAATGACAAGTCTATCTGTCACATGTGACATCGGCACTGAAAGAGTTAAGAATGCCATTGTTATGCTCTTCACATGCCTGTGAGCTTTTTTACGTAGTAAACTGCATGATTTTATGTAACTTCCTGCTATTCTCTGTTTCTCACCTGTGATCGCTTTCTATCACTCACTCTCCATCTCTTTCCTCCCTCCCACACCCCTCCGTTCATTCATATACCTAACTCCCAGTCCGCTTCCCTAATCTCTCTACAATGCTGTTTATTATCGGCTTTGTATAAGTCTCTTCACTGTCATTGTTAATAGTCTTTAAAATGCAACATTTGCAGATACTTTTCAGTTGAAATACATGTATACTAAATTGATTGATAGCATCTAATAGCATACCCTTATCTTATGCTTATATGTGAAGTCATTTTTTATTGATCCAAATCTAAACGAGAAAATTCCCATATAAAACGTGTAATTTTCTTTAGGAAATGCTTAAGATTTTTCGTAGATGTTGAAGTTTCGTAGATGTTTAGATTGCTATACGCCAATATTAAAGGATACTAAATCATCAACAATAATTTTGCTCTGTATGTTAGAGGTTTCATGTCGTTATACTATATTCAAAATATGGGCTTCAAAAATTTATTCTATAAAGAGATATTGCAATTTTAATTACACTCTCTATAAGTGTAAAAGCGACTCGTGAGTAGACTACTCAACGCACCCGTACGAGCTCGCCAAGATAAGGGCTCGTGCGGAACCAAACTCGGAGTTCAGTTCCGCGCGAGCATTTTCATGTGATCGTTTATTTCCTTCATACTCATTAACTGTTGACCTATAGAATACCAGACAAAGTTCTTTGAGGTTGATTTTATACTTTCTAGCTGTACACAAATTATTTTTTCAGGTGATTGGTACACTTTAATATTTTTGATTATGTTTATACATGTACATGTATATTGGAATCTGCATTAGCGCCATCTAGGCCTATTGTTGCGATGGTTAAGCGTCTCTTAATAAAGACCCCGCTGCACTGTTCAACCGATGTCTCAAATCGTGTGGTGTTGTCTCAATAATGGCGTGGTGGCAGCGGCGGGAATATTTGTTTGTCAAATTTATAGTTTATGTACAAGTAGATTGGATGGACAACTAAGTTTGATAACAGAAATTAGATGTTGTCTCTAATGATTATTAAGTAAATACAGAAACGTGTCAAATAGATTGTCTCATGGGAAACGTTCGGAATGTTGATTGAAGTCGGATGCCAATTGCAGGCATATCGTTCTGTTTGGTAAGTTTGAAAAAAGATTTAGAGAATGAATGAACGTATAGTGTTATTAGTGTACCCTTCAGGTATAGTGATCTCTAATTGTTTCTAATTTTTTTATTATCTTGTGATTTTGTGGCTGTTTGTAGCTATACAGTGTATTTGCTACTCATGAAGAAAAGAGGAAAGAAGAAAGAGAATAAGCCACGCCAATATTAATTGATTATGTTCATACATGTACATGTATATTGGAATCTGCATTAGCGCCATCTATTGCTGAGATGGTCAAATCGTGTGGTGTTTGTCTCAATAATGGCGATATCCATGGTATTATACACACAACATATTCTTGGTGGAGAAATCTTTGATAATACATGGACTAGTCCGTTTGTCACATGTATGTCACACTGCATAGTAAGAACTGAATAGAGCTGTAAAAATTTTGTCTGTGAGATATTCAGACGTGTATCAATGACAGAAAAATCCATTTAAAATATTATGCGATTCTGCAAGAAAGCAGGTGATCTACAGTAAATCTTATAGGTACTTGGGTACTTCATCCTTTTTGCAGCCCTAAAATTTTTAAGTTGTTTGAATGTGCAATAAATTACAAAAGAATCATAATTGGAAAAAAAAAACAACAACTAATGCTGATGTGAAAGGATTATAATTTACTCTTACTTTTTAACAACAATTTGTTAACACTTAATTTCTTCAGCTCGAAAAAAAAAATGGTGTAATTTTTTATTTCATTTTGTGACCGTTACTTGTACGTGTACTCGCATTGATTTCTGAATAGCTCCCTCTGCGACGAAAGTAAGATTTTAATTTCTTACAAAGGAGTATAGAACTTGTGACCTTGAAATATCATAGGCAGTACCTACAGGATGTCTGCTAAATCTGTGCAAAGTTTTGCAGAATTAAGTGTAAGTCTGCGAAAGGGATGAAGTCCCTTTAAAGGGGTTTTGTACCTACAAAGGTTCATTCAAGGTTACCAAAAAATATGAAAGTAAATTCCTATTTTTATGTTCTAGCATCCAGCTGAATTGCAGTAGGCCTAAATGTATGTTGTATTACACATTAACCCTACATACATGCACTGCAAACATGTAGAATAGAATGTCATGTCATGTCATAGAATGTCATGTGGTAATTGTTTAGTTATTGTGATGCTCTGTTTAAGATGTATTATGCTTGTTGATATTACATTGATTTCACTGGCGTAAATCCGGTTCAAGGAGTGGGTGGTATAACCGTAATATTGAGCGGAAATTTTCAAAGTTTGGAGGCACCGATAATCAAGGGAAAAAAGGGCACCTACATTGAACAGGAAAAATGCACCATCTCTAAGCATTGGCATATACCCCTACACATTGTGATTACTCTTATAGGGCTTTCAATTATGTTTCTCTCTTACATGCTCTAATATAATTTACTTAAAGGGATTCGGTAACTTTGTGGAGGCTTGATTTAATAAATTGTTGAATTTTGATATCTGTCTTGTATAATGATGTTCAGAACGATAAAATAGCCAAGCACAGAAAGGTATATATAATGCTATTATTAAGATATCTGTAACAGAATACTCCCATTTACGAAAGCGTATGGTCTTACGCTTTAGTCTTACACTGAGTCTATGGGGGAAATGAGTCTGGCATTTCCGGGCACTTGCATATATATATATACTTTTGTGAAGCACATGATGATTTTGAAGTGCTTTTTTTTTCCTGGGCTTCATGTTTACACCATATTACATACGCTGATAGCATGTAAGGCCAGGCAGCTCAGATTTTATCAAGCCTCTACAAAGTTACCAAATCACTTTAAGCATCAACGTTTTTGCAGGTGGGTTTGATAACCTACATATTAATATGCGAGCGAGCCATTTTTTTTTTTTTTAGAGGTGATCAATAACAACTTATAAAGAGGAAAAGCCTAGTTCTGAAAGGTTTTTAAACACAGTCTCGGCATGAGAGACCGAAAAGACCTTTAATAAGTAACATAACTATATCAAATATAAATGTGAGCGAACGTAGCGAGCGAGCCTTGAAATTAAAGTAAAATTGCTCTAAATTGCTATAAATTAGGGGCACACATTATGGAGGAAGAAAAAAGGGGCCTTATCAAGAACGATAGTGGCACTTATCAGAAAAGAAAAGGAGCAGGAATGTGTCATATTAAGAAGAGCAATTATCAGAGGATGAAACATGTTATTTTTCGCACATGACTTTTGGCACTTTACCAGAGTTGAAAAGGCACTTATGAGAATGGAAAGGGGGCGTTTTTTTTAAATAAATGAAGAGGGGCTCTTATCAGAAGGAATAAGTGTACTTCCTAGAAAGAAAAGAAGCCCGTGTCAAAATGAATTAAGGGGATCTTATCAGAGGTGTCAAGGGGCACTCATCACAGATGACAAGTGTCATTTAGCAGAAGGCAGAAGGGGTACTTGTCAAATTAGAACGGGCACCTCTCACATTTGAATAGAGACCATTGCCACAGGTGAAGATGCACTTATCAGATGGAAAGGGGGTTATTTTTGTATCTGAAAAGTGAGAATTAGAAAAAGACAGTTATTAAAAGGGATTAATAGGTACATTAGATGCAAATAATTTAAAGGGGAATCGTCGAAGGAAGTATTTTATTAGGGGTTTTAGGAGAGATGAAAAGGAAAGAGGCTCGTTTTTAGAAATAAAATAAAGGGTGCACTTATCAGAAAGAATAGGGCCAATTATAAGATTAAAAGGGGCATGTGTTATTATTAATTATTAATGTAAACGATACTTATAAAAGTATGTAAAAGGGGGAACTTCTAGGAAAACCAAATTCCTAAAATACTGGGGACATCGCCCCCCCCCCCCCCAACCCCACAGCACCTGATTTTGAATAATCCTAAAATTTCTCTTAAGAGTTGATGCGTCATTCTGAATCCTGAAAGAAGACTCGTGAACTTGTACAATAATATAATAGATAGACTGTCATTTTTGAGAATTCTGTACAGTCCCGAGAAGTCTCCTCGTGTCCTCAGCATGACGAGAAAATATCTGAGCTTGTTTTCTACACTTTGTTTATAATAGCATGTCTTATTAGGCCTACATTTTTCATTAACTGCGCATTAAAGAGGCGGGGATGTAATGCCCATTTGTATACCAATGGAAAACATGTTAGTAATTGACATGGATGAGAGATTTTGATATATAAAATCGGAAATTTCGAGACATTCAAATCATATCTTTAGCATTTTTAATTACATGTTAAGCAGGAATCCTCACTACTATAACAGTCTTTTATATTAATTTTATCAATTTTATCAACAATTGATTTATATAGAAATTATTTCTTCCTTGAAAAGTGGGGGGGGGGGGGGTACATTTGTATAGAGGTGTAGGCCTATACCTAAAATGAGTTTTTGCATATGGCAATGGAATTAATAATGTAGTAGATGCCTTTGCCCAAATTTACTAAATTTTGGGATTACTTCGTTCAACCGTTCAATTTTCACAAAAAGAAAAGAAATGCAATTACATTTGTTCAAATCTGCTCCTGTATCTTATACGGTTATACTGTTATCTTCATCAGCATTACTATTATCATTATTATTAATATTATTGTTATTATTACTATCATTGTTATTATAGTTATTATTGTAAACATTATTATTATTATTATTATTATTATTATTATTATTATTATTATTATTATTATTATCATTATTACTATTATTGTCATTGTTATCATCACCATTCTATCATATTAATCTAAAAAATTGTAAAACATGAATTCATTTCCCACATCTAACATCTAACACCTAACATGTAGATTTTGTATTAGCTACATGATATAGTGTTACTGCACAAAATAACCAAAATATTTCCAAAAAGTTAACTTTCAGAAATAGCATAGATTCATATGCGTTGAATTTGTTGGAGATTATGCTTGGAATCCTCAAGGCCAAGGCCAAGGCATCCGGAAAGCCAAAGAATCCAATTCCAAGGCCAAGACATTGAAAAAACAGGCCTTAAGGTGCCTTAAGGCCAAGGCCGAGCATCAAGGCACTACAACACTGCTGCACATATATGCTAATTAGCTCATTGTGTTAATTATGCTTTTTACGACAATTACATTACTTCAAAATAAAAACTGGTGTAATAAATGAATTCGTCATAGAAAACCCTAGAAAAGTTGTATTACTTATGGTTTCAGGCTTTCTGGATAAACAATGACAAGAAAGTCCATATACTGTACATATGCTAATTAGCTCATTATGCTAATTATGCTATTTACGACAATTGCATTAGTTTAAAATAAAAACTGGTGTCATAAATGAATTCCCCGTCATTGAAAACCCTAGAAGAGTTGTATTATGTTTTCAGGCTTTCTGGATAAACAATGACAAAGAAGTCTACCGTATATTGCACATATGCCAAATAGCTCATTATGCTAATTATGCTATTTACGACAATTGCATTACTTAAAAATAAAACTGGTGTCATAAATGAATTCCTCGTTATAGAAACCCCTAGAAAAATGGTATTATTTATGTTTTCAGGCTTTCTGGGTTAAGATTGGCAACATATTACATATTGCATATATGCTAATTAGATGATTATGCTAATTAGGCTAATTTAAAAAAATGCTCATGGTTGCCAAGGTGGCAACCAAGCTAAATTTACCTCAATAGTCAATACCCATCTAGAACACGAATCAACAAAAAAAACCTTGTACTTAACAACTTTTCCAGGTCTGAAAAACTTCTACTGGACTATCAGCACAATCTAAACGGAAGGGAATATATTCCCAGAGCTTCATCAAGGGACTAACTATAACTTTAATTAAACTAGAAACATCACAGTGTGTGCTAAATTTCCAGGGTATTGCCCTTAAAAATGAGGAAGTAATTCAATCTGCAATATTTCCCCCTGATTTATTGCTATAATATACCGTTATATCATGGCACGCAGTTTCCGACACAAATAATAGAAAAACACATCTTGCACATCTTCACAAGACCAATGTGTGTGCCAAATTTATTGCTATACACCACGTTACCATGGCAACGCAGTTTCCAACACATTTAAAAATATGTCTTGCACATCTTCATACAAGACAAATGTGCATGCCAAATTTCATGAGCATTGCTCAAAAACTGAGGAAGTAGTTTGATCTGCAAGATCTGCAACGGACCGCGCGACCGTAAGGTTATTCCTATGTACCCCCTTCAAACTTTGTTTGGTGGGGGTATAATAAATCATACTGATTACTTTTAGATAACTGATTGTGCTGTTTTACCATCGTTTCCATGCCTACTGAGCTAAAAAGTCCACTTCAGTTGTAGCAAATCTCCTGCATTCTTCCAACTGCCTGACTGCATAGGCCTTCGCTGGTCTTGCGAATTCAGCACACAGTACCGGCTTGCAGTTCTCGTTTTGCAGGCCTCAGCTTCTCCTTTCTGGAAACGAGGAGAACAGTTTCTTCCATGACAGCAGTAATGTATCATGAAAGAAAATAATTCAAACATACTTTTTTCAAAAATGCAATTTTCTTCTTCAAATGATTGGCGACAAACTTGCCACCTGAAAACTCCTGACTTTGTTTCCTAATTTCTCTTTTTCTTCTCATCGTAAGAATAAAATGTGTAACATTATGTAAAATTAGATCTATTCGACCTCTTGTCATTGACAAGTTTGCCTCCGCTATAAAGCACTTAATACCAACTCCTGCATATTCCCATTCTGGAATCACATTTTGTAATAAATTTGTTTTAGTAAACTGTCATTTGGCAGATGTAAGGTTTTGATTCATCTGAATTAAATAAGAAATGAAATGGAAGAATGCACATACTTACCAAATGTGCAGGAAGTCAAGACTTTGGCAACAGAGCGCCCTCCTACTTTCGCTTTGGGGAATGTTATCCTGTATACTGGAGTCCAATCAGATGTATTAGCTTGGCCACAGTCGGCATTCTCATTCCAGTGCATCACAGCTAGCTAGAAGTAGCCTGTTTGAGAACGAATATTCATATACAGAATAAAGAAGTGATAAAAACAAAGTTCTCAGGCAGGAATTTTTTTTCTTCTTCTAAATTCCTGTATATTAATATACAAAACTTGACAAAACAAAATAACAAATTTATTTTCTGGTCAAAGGTCTGTTTTAAAATAACTTAACTGTACATGTACAACACGACACTATCTGAAATTTTTTAAATCTCTTCCACTGAGGCCCAATAAAGGTAAAAGAATGTGTGGCCGGAGCAGGCATTCATGCTGGCACAATGGGACACTACATGTCCTCACATGAAGAATGGAATCATGGGATATGTGGAATCTATGAAAATTCTATCACATGTTATTCCTGGCACGTGTAGAAACATAATGTCAAAAGGTCTGCATTACTTTCCTGAGACAAATGAAATAAAACCACCTACACTTCATCCCTGAGTAGGAGTATGCTGTCATCTTTGGTGCCCAGTGAAGCAGAACACTGAGGAAGGACTCAACGGAGCTGGTTTGAGTCATCATTGATGAGCCTCGTCTTGATTAGTTCTTCCTCCATCTTTGTATACACCTTTGTGCCTGAATAAATCATACCAAAATAAAACATTTAAAAAATGCGTTGAGCATACCCTGTACTGCAGAATCGACAGCTTAGATATAAGGGGCAAATGAACAAGATGAGAGAAGAAAAATCAGTAAGCATTACAGAATCAGAATTTTCAATTTAACTTAAACTACTGTCCAGACAATAATTCAAACACATTTATTAGTAATTCTCAAAAAAATCCCTTAAATGTTCTTAAATTACAACGAATTAAAAAGAAATAATTATAAAATTGAAAATGAAGTAACAGCAAATTAAACAAGTAATATAAATATAGATTATTCATATTCAATGAATTGACTAAGTGTTCCTAGCGTCATAACTCACCTTTTGCAATATGCCAGACATCAAAACGGTGTTCTATGTCAGGATAAGCTTCTCTCAACCACTTAGCCACCTGTGTATGTCTGTGAGTGATTAGGGTACCAATGGTCAACTTCTTATCTTGAAGACTCTCTAACCCCCTCTTCAGCCCTTCTTTCTCCATATCATTGCTATTGGCAACTTCAGTACTCTATATTAAAATAGAATATGAAATAAAGAATTTAGAAATTTATTTTTAAAAGTTCTCTACATACATACATACATAAAATATCTGCCCCCGAAATGCATTGCAAATTAAAGAAGACCACCTAAAAATTTCCCCAGCATACAATTTAGGATATAATTGAAACGTAATAATGCATTATCAATGATTTTTTTTCAACGCCTTCTCTATTCTTCTTTCTTGTTTTTCTCCCAAATGCAGATATTTTAATTCATCTTTAGTGACTTATGCTTTATAAGAACTGTTTATTATCATCTTCATCATCATCATCATTATTAATATCAATACTAAATTTGGGCTTTTGTAAAAAAAAAAAAAAAAAAAAAAAGGGGGGGGGGAGGGCCCACCCCATCTCAGCAACCCGCCCCCCCCTGCCTGTTTTAATTGAATATTGAATTAAATCTTTACATTGTTCAAACATTGCTAGAACAATTGCAATTGTGAAAATTTCGTATTTACCTGGACCAGCTGGATGTCTATGACCTTTCTTCGAGACATGTCCACAAAAGTGTAACTACAATATTTGGCACAGTGACCTGGTGAGTCGTGTCTGCCGTCACCACCAAGAACCAGTAGCTTGTCCTCAATCTGCCATAATGCTGTGCGTTCTTTAGATCTATCCCGTATCGATTATTGTAACGGGCTTCTTTCTACCATTCCCTCGACTCAATTAAATCGTGTGCAACGACTACAAAATTGGGCTGCTCGATTGGTGCTTCAGGTTTCTAGGGACCACCCATCTCAGCCATTCTTGAACTCAATACACTGGCTCCCTTTGAAACAACGTATAATTTTCAAATTACTTTTGTTTGTCTATAAAATCCTTAATAATCAAGCTCCAAAATATTTAGATACCTGTTTGAATTTATATACATCTACCAGGCGATTGAGGTCATCCAGTGATCCTCTCCGTCTCACATATTCAGTTACTCGCACCTTTGCCGGTGATAGGACATTCACTGTGTCTGCTTCAAAATACTGGAATGATTTACCACTAACAATTAGACAGTCTTCATCAGTCAGTGCCTTCAGAAAGGCCTTGAAAACACATCTCTTTAGCAGTTTGTAGTTGTAACATTGTTTTTCTTACCATAAGTATTTTTAATTGAAATTATTGTAAGCGCTTTGGGCCTTATGGGAAAAGCGCGGTATAAGTAATAATAATAATAATAATAATAATAATAATAATAATAATAATAATAATAATAATAATAATAATAATAATAATAATAATAATAATAATGCTGGCGATCATATACGCGAGTGATGGCCGGTTGCAGGTAGTCCAGCTGGTGTTCAAGGAAAGCTTGATTGGAGATCACCTTGAGGTTCATGTGTGACAGGATTCTAAGAACCTTTGTAGGACTTCCTCCACGAAATAATATGGCAGATGAAAGTAAGATATTACCAGTCATAAGATAACCAATCATAGGTTGGCTATACCACTCACGAGTCCAGTCACAGGATCCACATGTTGTCACTATACTCTGAGTTGGGACCCAAAGCATTTGGGTCCCATACTATCGATGAGATGTAGAACCAGAATCGTGAAATCTGCGGTCTAGATTTACTTCAAAATGCCGTGATGTTTTGCATGGGGATGTTCCAGTCGTTCAGGGAAGGGAACAAATATGAATAAGACCTTGATATAAAAGACTGTTTGTAATAAGTATAAAGAAAAAGAGTCAAGTTCAAGGCACTAAATCATGGTTTGTGTATGTCAAAACATTTAATTCATCTGATGCTAAACTGAAGGTTAGAATATTTTTGTGAAGAAGTGATAACTGACTGATATTTACATTGGTGTAGAACACAAATTGTTATTTAACATAGAATAAACCACACTTAGTCTGAGGATATTTTGCACAACATTGTACAATTTTGGAAGGAGAAACCCTTTACTTAAGGGTGTGGGTACCTATGCTAGGGATAATGGTCTCACCATAGGCCTTTATGACCACTGACGTGCGCTTTAGTACTCCTGGAAACGGAAAGCCTTCCTTGTTGATTTCACCAGGGTATATCTGCCTGAAGATACGGAAAGGGAAGACATTCCCGTCTGCCCCCGTGTCAGTCTTCACCTTTAATGTTGCAGGTCTCTCACTCTTCATCGCTATAGTTATCTCTGCAAAGGCTTCCCTCCTTTCAATACTGTCGACAGTGATACACTCAAACTTCATGGCCTCGACTTGCTCCTCTAGGGTATCGTCATCCCTGTCTCACATCATTCCACGAACCCGCTTTGAATAGTATATAAGGTCGTTGTCCTCGACCCTGGCGTTCTTTCCTGGTAGACCGATAACCGAGCTTCTCATTGGCTTGCACTCTCTGGCCTCCAGACTCTGCTTTCATCTTTCCTTGCTTGTTCTTGCGGCATTCCTTTTCCCAGTGATTTAGGCTTCCGCAACCCCTGCATTTGGTGCCATAAGCTGGGCTTTTTCTCGGCTGGTGGTTAAGTCCACAATTACAGCATGCTTTGCCTTTACCTGGGCTTGGTTTCTGTTTTAAGGCATCCACATTAAGGGATTGTTCGTTGATTGTTTTCTTATTGTACTCTGTCGCCTCATGCATTCGTGCAATGTCTAGAGCCCCGTCAAGAGCCTCGTCTTTCCCGAGTAGGGTTTCCTGGACTTTCTTGTATTTAGTCCCGAGGGTGACTTGTTCATTAAGCCGCTCATCTAGTACCTCATCCGTGAACTTGCACTTCAGTGCCTGGATTTTACATTTCGCCATGAACTCATCAATGGACTCGTTAGGCTCCAGTCTGAATCGCTGGAGCTGGAATCTGCTAAGCCTGAAGGTTGACTTGGGCTCGAAGTGCTTTACGAAGGTATCAAATGGGGCCTTTGGTTCCTTGATGTCTCTTGCCAAAGACTTGTATATGCGTATTCCTTCCTGCCCTAACCGCAAGAGTATGTATATCACCTTCTCTTGGTCAGGTTTTTTGCTTAGGGGACCAGAAAATATCAACTCAAAGTAGTGCCTAAAGCTGTTAAATGCCGTAGGATGGTCTCTAGAGGACCATTCCATACATGAGGATGTAATTCCTGACATCTCCCCCATTTTGTATGTTTCAACACACCAAGTTCTGTCAGACCAGATCATTTAGGTTTGAATCAGTCGAATAATTAATAATATAAATTCTGAAACAATGATTTAACATACAGGAGCAATTTCATGCAGTGGTACTCTATCACCTTATCTCGTTCGGCTCAATCCCTACAACACTAACATGTACACAAGGA
The DNA here is from genome assembly GCA_025618425.1 of Heliocidaris tuberculata. Taxonomy (NCBI): domain Eukaryota; kingdom Metazoa; phylum Echinodermata; class Echinoidea; order Camarodonta; family Echinometridae; genus Heliocidaris; species Heliocidaris tuberculata. Next base: position 4,453,368 of record CM046833.1, read on the forward strand.
GTAAGGTATGTATACCTTATCCTAGAATTACATCACTGACATTAAGGAGTAAGGTTCCTAAATACCTTATCCTAGATTATACTGACATTAAGGAGTAGGGGAAAATGTGACCGCTCGCGACGAAACCAGGCGGAAGTCGCAAGTGATTAATTGTCTACAAATAAGATGTTTTAGTGTAAATGTAATTTTTTCCCCGAATTTATTTTTTTACATATTTGGATTCTTTAATGATTCATTTACCACTTCCCAAAATTTGAAGTCAAAATACTAAGTATAAGTACCTGAAAAAGTGTTTTTGTCTTTACCCTTTCCAAAACGCTTCATCAGGATTTTGGTTTTCGAAAATTTACATTGCTCGCTCGAGCGATCTTTGCACACCTCTCATTTGTTGCTAAGACGGCGTGGCCTCGCACGCCGGACGACGTAATCTTCAGCCTGACGGCTGTGATCGGTCATTCGTGGTACACCTACTTGTCCCGTAAAAAGGGACCTGAATGTGCATGACCGGTGGGTGCACAGCATTCAACTTGAAATCGTCGAATTATATTCTTTATAAAATCAAATCGTCCTTTTCTGTAATGAATTCGTTTTACCATCATTTGTGCGTGTGTGTGTTTGTGTTTTTTTTTTTTTTGTTTTTGTGGGGGGGGGGGTTACTTGTAAGACAAATAAGAAAGTCAGTCGCTGTTTAAAGCTCATAAGTTCCCTTTCTCTTTAGTTAATTTTCCATTTAATTAATAAAGTAGTAGGCATATAGTTTGTTTTGTTCATGTATTAGTGCGAGGTCGCAACGAAGCCTTGTGGAAAAAAACTTTCGGGAAATAACCATACCTTTCAAATAAATGCCAAACTTGTTGGCCCTTCTTGCATTTTTTTTATTCTCTAGACGCAGCTGTGGACACGATGCTTTCCTGCCTTTTTCTCCCTTGTTTCTTTTCTCTGCGGCTTTCTAATGATAAAGCGCAGGATTCACTTAAAATGGCACTACGTTAATGACCTTTTATTTAATGGTCTTCCTTTATTCTTCGCACTAGTTAATCCTGGCATTTTAAAGAGTTGTGAGCTTTCCTACAAGGTGTAGGTCAAAAAGCAACACAGGCCCCAATGCTTCTTGATTTTTTTTCTAAATCACCCACCTGTACACCTTGAAGTTGATGAATTATTCAGATTCAGATTCAGCTTCAGATTCAGATTAATTTTCATTGGTCTATATGATTCAACACATAGAAATTTAGTTTCCATTGGCTTGTCACACACAATACAGTACAGAGTACAATACAATAAACACAACATAATATAACAAACAGCAATACTTAAAGACATTGACTGATGGGAAACGAATAACATAAACCTTTTACAATATTCCCTGCCTTTTGCTCTCTTGTTTCTTTTCTCTTTGATTCCTAATGGTGCAGCATAAAGATCAGGATGCCCCTTAAACGGCGCTATAATAGTGATCTTTTGTTTGATCTTTTTTTGGCACTCTAGCTAACATCATCTTTAAAATCTCTACAATTTGCTATTTTTAAAGCGATGTGCTTAAAGAGTAACAGGACCGATACAATTGGGGGGCATACAAATTTCCCAAACAAGGGGTTTATAATTCAGAAAGTGAAATAGAGCTCAGTTCATAATTCCGAACATTTCTTGTATTATTCCAAAGGTTCATTATTCAGGAGATTCGTTATTCCGAAACTTCGTTTATCCTTAGCTCTGACGTTCATAATTCCGAAAATGAAGTATATAGGGTTCGTTATTCCAAAGGCTCGTGATACCAAAAATCAAATAAGAAAATGAAAAGTTCTATTGCATTTTCGGAATTATGAACCTTCGGGGTTATGAACTACATTAATTTCATTTTCGGAAATAGTAAACCTATTCCGATTTCGTAATTACTACCGTTCGGAATACCGAACCTTTCGGAATTAAGAAACCTCGGAAAAACGAACCTTCGGAATTATGCACCTTAAAAGACATCCACCAAAATTACTGTTTTTTGTTCTCATGGAAAGGCGGAATTAGTAGCCCTATAAACAGCACGATAATCAATTAGATCTTTTTCTTTTATTTCTTTATCTTCTTTTCTTTACACGAGTTAACTCTGTATTTTCAGGTACAGCAAATTATATCCTCTTCATAAAACCAATTTCCTTAAATTTAGAAGAGAAAAACAAAGCTTGTTTTCTTTTTTATGCACCGGAGACAACATAGTGTAAAATTGCAAATGACAGAGCTCAACAAAATGTTCAGAGATTGGACTTTCGGATTCTTCAGTTCAAATCTCCAAACCAATGACATTTTTAGAATAGCCGAGCGACTTCTGTCTCACAAAAACATTCATATATATCTATTTCTTAAACAAAGAGTAACTCTTGGAGGGAATGGATGTTAGAATAGGAAGCGCCAATTTCATCTCAGGAGGCCTGGACACCATTAACTTTTGAAAGTGACACTTCTTCACCAAGAATTGGCATTTATCGGTGAAATAAAAACCCTGTCTGCCTTAACTTTAGGTATGAAAATGCACACACACAAGCCATCTTCTATGTGGTTGACGTTAAAGGCCCTGCTATTTTATGGTTGCCATCATCTGAAGAGCTGCGACTAGTCACGGTGAACTGCACGATTGAGCGAAAGTACATTCTCATCATCAAAGACAAGGACCACCTCAAGGAAATGTACCCTGAAAACTTCCAGGGAATTGGAAATTTCAAAGGAGAATACCACATCGTGACACGTCCAGATGTACCCACAGTGATTCACCCTCATAGGAGATGCCCTATCGGAATCAAGGACGACATCAAAGAGGAGACTGAACAGATGGTTCAGTTACATGTAATCACGCCCGTAAAGGAACCAACGGACTGGGTATCTAGCCTCGTCTACACACAAAAGCCAAATGGGAGGTGGTGCATGTGTCTTGACCCAAAGGACTTGAATAAAGCCATCAAGCGGAGCCAACTACCTATGCCAACCCTTGATGAGTCTAGGCATAGGTTCAGGGGAGCAACCGTCTTCTCAACCTTAGACGCTAGACACGGTTATTGGTCCATAAAAGTGGACAGGGAATCCAGCTATCTCACAACCTTTAACAGCCCATTTGGAAGGTATTCAAGGTATCGATTCAAAAGGTTGCCCTTTGGACTCTGTATCTCCCAAGATGTTTTCCAAGCCAGGATGAACCAGATTCTAGAGAAATGCCCTAGCATTGTCGGCATGGCTGACGACATCCCAGTCACTGGGAAGACAGAAGAGGAACATGATGAAAACCTCCACAACCTGATGCGAGTTGCCAAGGAACATGGGCTTGTGTTCAACTGGGACAAGTGCGCCATCAAGCAGCAGAGCATAAGGTTCTACGGCCTAGTATTTGACAAGCATGGAGCCCATCCTGATTCGGAGAGAATCACCGTGAAGGCCAAAATCAAATGCAAGAAAGAGCTCCAAGAGTTTCAGAGAGTTCTGGCTCATATGTCGCCGTTTGTGCCAAGGCTCGCAACCAACACAGCACTCCTGAGAGATCTGATGAAGAAGGACGTAGAATTTGCCTGGTCTCCCTCTCATCAGGCAGCTTTTGACAAGATCAAGACAATGATATGCGAAGATGTCACCCTGGCATATTTTGACCCTCAGAAGGAAGTGGGCGCAGCCATGATGCAAGATGGTCGTCCAATAGCATCTGCATCCAAATCTTTGACAGATGTAGAACAACGCTACGCCAACATATAGCTGGAGATGCTCGCCGCTGTATTTGGCTGTGAAAACTTCCACACATACGTGTACGGTTGACCGTTTGTTGTATTACACACTATTGTATTGTACACACTATGTATCCTTAGAAAATCTAAGGCAAGGCTGATGGATATGGTAACTGTCTACACTACGTACATAAGACCCATACTCGAATACGGTTCCCCTGTTTGGCACACCTCAATTACCCTAAATGAGACTAATAAATTGGAATTTGTTCAAAAGCGGGCCCTCAAAATAATTGTAGGCTATAACGTGTCCTATGCCAATGCCCTTGCCATAACTAAACTCACCACTCTATCTGATAGAAGAGATTCCCTTTTGCTAAGCTTTGGACAAAAACTCAAAAACTCTGACCACCACAAACACCTTCTTCCCGTCCCTAGATGTAATACAAATGTAAGACAGCTTCGTAACATGACTGGCTTCCCTACAATTAAATGCAATACAGAACGATATCGAAAATCCACAATCCCTCACCTTGCCAGAATCTTGAAATAACCCCCCCCCCCCCCCACGCTTTGCATCCCAACATGCCAAACCTTTTCACTTCTCAGATTGCATGTCTAGATGTAATGGCTCATTTTGCATGGTTATGGCTTCCTATCTGACTTGGTTATATTTATGTATTCCTTCCAAATCTTCTCCTTTCTCACTTACTATCTCCTTCTTTCTTTCCCTTCCCCTCCTCTTTCCTATTCCTGACTTTTTTTTCTTTCTCTGACTTTTCACACTTGTTATCTTATTATTTGTGTAGCGTAAGTCTTTGTATCTTTGTTTTGCTTCCAATTATGTATTTATTTTAATATATTTGATGCGATTCTATTGTATATATGTACATGCATATCTGATTGTAAATTGACCCCTTCAGCATTGCTGCTGGTCAATCAACATATACCAATAAATAAATAAATAAATATTATGAGATCACAAACCGTCAGAGATGATACAGTTGAAGAATCTCGGGGCAGCCCCACCCAGGCTACAGAGGATGTTATTAAGGCTCCAAGGATACAACCTAACTATCACAAGCCTGGGCGAGAGATGCTGCTCTCGGATGCCATGTCGAGGTTGAACCCACAGCAAGGTGGGGCCATAGAAACCCCAATCAAGGTGAACCTGGTTATGTTCTCTGATGAAAAACTGCAAGACATACGTCGTGCTGAGGCCCAAGACAAAGAACTAAATCCCTCGCATGACATAATCTTACAAGGATGGCCCGAAGAGAGACGGTAAGTGAACAAGGCCATACAGAAGTACTGGCCATATAAGGATGAACTCACCACTGAAGATGGCATTCTCCTAAAAGGGTCCAGAGTAATCATCCCGAAGGACATATCAAGGACGAATATCCCAAGAAGATACACGAAGCGCACCAAGGAGTGGTCAAATGTCAGCTGAGAGCCAAAAGCTGTATATTCTGGCATGGTATAAACCAAGACATCGAAGATTTGGTAAAAAAGTTCCCCGTGTGCCAAGAATATGGGAATTCTCAAGCTCCAGAACCACTCATGCCTCACAACTTACCAGTCAGGCCTTGGCAGGTCATAGCCACAGACCTGTATACACTAGAGAACAAGGAGTATCTCCTGATAGCAGATGTATACTCAAAATACACTATCGTCAGACACCTCCAGCACCTGAAAGAGATCTTCGCTTCCGGCACTCCGGAAAGAGTCATCAGTGACAACGGGCCACAGTACAGCAGCAGCGCCTTCCAATCGTTCGCCAATGACTGGAATTTTCAACACATCACTTCCAGCCCCAGGTACCCCCAATCCAACGGGTTCATTGAGAGACAGGTACAAACGGTAAAGAAGACAATCAGCAGAGCAATGAGAGATCATTTAAAAAAATAATTATTATAATAAAAAAGGCTCTGCAATACCTGAGGTCCACCCCAGTTGACAGCCACTTACCATCACCAGCTGAGTTGCTGCCAGGAAGGAAGCTCCAGACAAACCTACCCGTAGTGATCGCATGCCCAGAGAAAGATACAATCCGTAGACGTCTTCAGACAAGACAAGAAGATCAGAAGAAATATTTCGATCGGTGGGCAAAGGCCCGCAACAGACGCCAAATCAAGGATACCCAGGAACAACATGACACACAGGAGCCGGATCCTATAATTGAATCAAATGACAT